>CM071929.1:51274070-51587125 GCA_016081115.2 Rehmannia glutinosa
AAGACTTTTAATAAAGGAGTGATAAATTAAATTCATTACGGTTTTCAATCATGTATATTTTGTGAATATAGATTTAATAGAAACTCACAGTCTGTCAAGTCGGGTCCAGTTTCGATAAAATCAGGTATTCTTCCAGATATTGTACTCCCATCAATCCGACTGCAAACAGTACAAAAAAGATTAAGAGATATTGCACTTTTGTTGGCCTTATCCATGAATTAATCAATGTCTAACTATTAAAACTTAAGATTATGCACTCAAATATTGTTACTTACAAATCTGTCAAGTTCCTTAGATTGCCAAATGTCACCGGTATCGTCCCGTTGAAATTATTGGCGGAAAGTAGGCTGCAGGGGAAATTTCAGATATTAACAACATTAATCTAAAAATAATAATATTATCGTCTTCTCAACATTCGATGACGGGTAAAAATAAGAGTTCTCACTGGTCCGCACGGTAAAAAATTGACAAAAACAATATACATGAGTATGAAAACTTGCTAGACGCGTTTTAACGATTATCATTATAACAAAAGTAAAATTATGATCAGCAGACTTACAGCCTCCTCAAGTTGCTCAAACTTCCCAGGTTTGCCGGAAGATTTCCTTCAAGCAGATTATCTTCCAAAACCCTATAATTCATATAACGACACATATTCAGGCATAAAAATTACTTTCTTCAATAGATAAACTATTTTACATACTATTTATCACTTACAGATCTTCCAGAGTGGTAATGTCACCAATTTCCTCTGGGATTGTACCGCTAAAACGGTTTCCAAGAAGTGACCTGTTATAAACAAAATGGAAGTCTATCCAATAAGTATGAATGATGCAATCCACAGCTTCGATGCTGCTGCAATATTCTTTTCCATTTGTTAAAAAATAAAAAATAAATAAATAAAAGAATAATAACTTACAATGCGACAAGACGAAGCTGGCCAAATATTGTAGGAATTGATCCATTGAGGTAATTTCGAGAGAGGTCTCTAAAATGATAAAGAGTACAATCAATCTTCTAAAAAAAAAAAAGTGCAACGAGGGATTATAGGGGAATTAATTTATCCATCCCATTTTTACCACATAATTCTCTATTTGCTCTAACCGGTCAAAGCTTCAAATCTTATGTATGCTATTATTCAACAAAGAAATTCAAATTGCATAACAATGTCCTGAATATCGAAATTAAATCACTTACAATACTTGCAGATGACTAAGATTTGTAAATTCCACAGGCAAAGTTCCGGTCAAGTTGAGACCCTTCAACTGGCTGCATGTGCAAAACTAAGCTTGTTAGTATTATACACTTAGTCGGCACAAATTAGCGACAAACCAGGCCAATTATTAAAGATTGAATTTCTTATCTAGCAATATTGCTCAGAGCTTCCTTATTTGTAGCTGCAATACATTGAGTAATAAATATTTAAGAAGTAAGAGAATAAGAGCATACATGTTAGTTACATGGCACAGAGTGTTGTTATTAAAGGAACAGTCACAAGCCACAATGCTCTCTATTCTTCTAGCCAAAATGGTCATGTTAAAAGCACTAGCCTCAACGCAAGAACTTCGGCTAATATTCCAGTAATTGTTGTGTAGCGTCGAGGATATTGTTTGAAGAACTCGAACTGTAACGAAAAGAATAGATTAGATCAGAAGTATAATGGGAACCAATGGTTATATTCAAACTAAAATAAATAAATAAAGGAATAATTACAAAAACTAAGTATATAGAACATGAGGTTCGGGCTAATTACAAAAAAACCCAGAAGTTTTTTATAATTGCAAGAAACCCTTGAAGTTTGATTTCGTCTTACATTTTCCCTCTTGATAAGCAAAAACAAAAGTTTCAAAAAACTGATATTTATAAAAATATTACTGTTGCCCCTTTAAATTTACGACATAATCAAAATTAAGGTTTTTTTGTAATAAGCCCAGACTTGAGGGTGTTTTTGTAATTATCCCACAAATCAATAAATATTGTCCATCTGTTAGCTAGTTTCTTAAACTTCTATATTTCAATAGATACACAGATCATTCAAAACTCAAAAATGCATGATGCTGCAATGAATGAATGGTATTTTGTAATTCTTAAAAGACACAATTGAAGAAATTAATTTCTATAAACTGAAAATCTAAAGGAAATATTATTTATTTTACAGTGTAGACAAGTGGTAGTAACTCAAAACCCATAAGGTACTCAGCTTGGCCCTGAAAAGTCAAAATATCTCACTTCAAGATCTATAGCCCATCTTTCTTTTCAGACTTCTAAAGAACAGAACACCCATAATTACATGTAACTTGTTGGAAATAACACAATTACTCATAATATTGTAATGACAGGAATAACACAGAAAAACCCAATTAAAAAAAAAAAAAAAAAAAAGAAAGAACACCACAATTACATGTACAAATCAACAGAGTGAAGGAAAATTGGAAATAAAATATAAAAAGGGAGTTTAATAGAGGTAAATGACACCAGAAAAAAATCATAGAAAATTAGAAACACCACTCAACAACCATCAATCCTATTCAAAAAAAAAAAAAAAAAAAAAACATAAAAACGTAAAAGTGCAAAATCAAGCAAAAGATAAAAAAAAAGAAAACATTTTTAGGCATTTTAACTTATTTCCATTTTCTGTCATAAACTCGCAGATAAAAGAAGTGCGTTAGAGGATTGTACCTTCATCTTCAGGCAAAAGTTGAGCGCAAGATGTCAAAACCAGAGTTACACAAACACTTGCAAAAATGATTATTTTCACCAAATTTGCACTGCTAGAGGCCCTTCTAGCAAGAAACAACTCCATTGAAGAAAACAAGAAAAAAATTGGTTCTTTCAGACAAAAGAAACTTTATCTCGCAGCAGCCTCGTAATACACAAACATAAATATCTGTACGGATGTGGGTTTTTGTGAATGTGTGCAAAGAAATGCACAGATTATTACATAAAGTAGAAAGAAAAGTTCTTGTAAAAAAAGAACGAGAAGGGGTAGTTAGAATTAATCAATGGCGGGAGAAAGAATAAAAAGAACCCAAAAAAAAAAAGCAGTTGAAAAGTAATGATTTTTGAAGATGAAAACAAAGAAAAAGAAGAAGAAGATGGGTTTTGAAAGAAATCAATTGAAGGGTCAAACTATACTGTAGATTGTTAAAGGAAATCAAGAAAAAAATAATATTTGGGGGAAAAAGATACAGGACAACAAGTTGGTTGGTTTTACGTCGACAAAATCCAGATTGGTATACTATACTATACTATACAATTACAGGCTAAGATTTTTTATTTTTTTTTAATGTCTAATTTAGCGGTTTTGTGGGGACTTATGAGAAATGTTTGACGGCAACTGTTTGTGGAATTTTCAATTTGTACGACGGGACACGGTTTCTTAAATATTATATTTAAGACCCGGTTTTGTATGGTTGACCGGTGGAGGATCCAAAGCAAGTTTTGGAACTATATTACATCATGTTTGTTCAACTCAGTTCACACTTTAAGATATTGTTTGTGGCTATAATGATTTTTAAGAGTTTGATATATTTGAAGGTTAATTTATATATAGAAAATAAGGTTAAGTTTATTTACAAAAGAAATATTATATACAGATGTTTTGTTGATTAATTTGTGTACTTTAATTACAATTAGCAGCTCGGTCATACAATTTGAAAAGTGGAGATGAATCATATATATTAGGATTGACCACGGTCGTCCTAATGTTAGTCGGACGAGTCGATCGACTCGGGCGAGACAATTACAAAATTTAGCAACCTAATTTTTTGTACATTTTATATATAGTCCATCGAGTCTTCTCGCATTGCAAAGTATCATTATTGAAATATAATTTTTCTTTACATGAGTATTTTATTACTGAAGCCCCGTCAAGATAGTAATAAAATTGAATCTTTCTAATTAGAGTTGTCTAATTAGAGAACTGCTATTATAAAGTAAGTTTCAATTCTACACGTTGCCGCATAGAACGGTCAAATAAATTAAGCAAACGCCAACATTAATTGGGAGCAATTTTATTAGAATATATATAAAGTTAGATTTTAGGATCGAGTTGGTCTAAAACTAGGCTAAGTCGTCGTATCTGATTTTTGCTATATAATCGTGCTAAGTCATTCAAATAGTACTTCAAATTTATCAAGAAAACGTTAACCATCTAAGATCATAACAAAAATTTAAATAGATAGTTGGTATAGTTCGAATCCCCTAAGATAGCCACATATATAGGAGAAATATTGCGTGTTGCTATCTAGGCGAGTGTAAAGCAATTGCTCGATTTTATATGATGGATGAAATAGAAGGAAAAGTCATTCACTCACGATAGGAATGAATGATGAAGTGGGTTGAGCCAAACCTATAACGAACCTATTTTATTCGAATTGGACCAAATCAAGTCAATTAAACGGGTCCTAAAACGGGTTGCAGATCTATATTTTTAAAACCTAGTGAGCATGATATGGGTCCTATAATGCGTTTCAAATATTATTTATATTTTAATCTAGTGTCTAATTAATCCTTGGCTTATTGAAATAAAGATAGTTAGCTAGCATTACATGTGTTACATGCATTATTATTTGTATTTAGATAATTCTTTAGATCGATAGTGAAATAAATTGACAGCCAGCTGCAATAATCAGAAAACGCACAATAGAATGAATAGACAGGTTGGAAGACTTCGGATTTTCTATTTTGATTTTAAAAATTATTTTATATATATTCACATTAATGGAGTAACTCGGTTTATTCTATTGTGGGCCAGTGGCCCATTTTTATATTAAAAATATATATTTTTTAAAAAAACTATCAAATAATTTAAAAATAGCTTTTAAAATATTATATTATATTACTTAATACATGTATATATACATAAAAAATTAATTGAGACGGATTCCAGATGGGCAATAGAGGGAGTCCGAATAATTTGAAACTGCGCCGATTATTATTCATTTTCACATAAATATTCATATATTATCGTATAAAATAAGATACTATATTAAAATAAAATGTTTAAATAATTGACAGCAGATTTATCCAATTCAATCAGTTGCCTAAACAGCCAAAACAAATTACTAAACAAAAACATCAAAATCAATAATTGAACAAGTGGGCTAATAAAAAATTCAAAAAAACAGTAGATTATTCCTCCCAGAGAATTGAATTCTGTGTGGTCCTATCTCACAGTTGGATAATTAATTTTCAATAAAAGGTCAAAAACATTGAGCCTGCCATACAACATGGACTCAAGGACAAAATGATTTTTCATGGAAATATCCAAACTTTGTAAAATATTTGCATGTAAGGTACAAATCTTATCTTATTTGGTCTAAAAGGCAAAGGGGCACACAACTTTTAGTATAAATAGTACTCAATTTATTCACTTTTTCCTTGCTTTTTTTGTGTCGGTGAATTGAATTTCGACGTTAATGTGTGTTTTCATGCATGCACACGTACTATTACAAAGTGGAATTTTAGATAGATTAGAAGACCAAAGACTTTGATATATTATCGAAATAATAGAGCAGTCAAAATGAGTCTAGCCTAATGAATCGGCCTTACCAACCAGTAAAAATCGGTTGGACTCCAAAAACTGTTTTTACTTTTTCCCTTGGACCGAAGGGCCGACAACGGCCTGATCGGACTCGACCCAATTAACAGTTCTACCAGTTAGGGTGCATCATTTTATCTTTTAGATAAATATAATTTTTTAAGCTCGACAAAAATTCATATAAGCTTAAACAATAACATAGTTGGCTCTATTCAACTTATTTACATCCATATGCTTTTTGGACAGTAAATTGAACTTTATATTCCGTTTAGTTTAATTAGCTTCAATTCCGTAGATAAGTTAATAATGTGGTATATTTCAATTGCAATGTTTTCCAATTTATGATGGGCCATAAATCAATAAAGTCCATAAATTAAATTGAAGAGGCCCAATGAGAATAGTAAAGTCCACATTCTCAATCTCAGCCCTCTCAAGAACTTTTATAGTCTATGCATAATATACATGTTGATATTTATAATTACAGAAATCTTGTGCGCTCACACTGTCACACATTTGAATAATGTTAATTATAGTAGTAGTCTTGGAAGATGGGAATCATAGGTTTATCGTATTGGTTTAAAAAAATTGAGAAATTAAGAAATTAAGGTTACGATGTGTTGTTCTTTCATTTTCCCGATTTTATTTTTTAAGTGAATAATGATGAACTTTCTTAAATTAAAAGTTGGATGGATAGAGATAAAATAATAAGTGATTATTGAAAAATGTGAGAGATAAAGAAAAAAATTAGTTAATTTTATAGAGACATGACATTATCTTTAAAAAACATATTTTTTTCCCAAACAATCACTCGTCCAAAAATATTTACTTTTTTTTTTTTTTAAAACGATAGAAATATATTCATAACTCAACAAAACTTACATTCTTAGCCAACTGTGCAAAATGGCCACCTGAACATACATACATTGATACATGTCAAGGGAGAACTCCGTCGAGAGGTATAACTACCGTAAATCGAGGAGCAAAACAAAAAAACAACTAAAAACACAAAACAAGGAAACTAAACCACCTTGAAAGGAGGACTAAGGCACTCCTCAAGGGAGACTACCCAACTCGAACAAATCCGGGCACGAGCTACATCACGCCCGCACACAGTCTGAAATCGGCCGCCTCACGAGATTCGCAAATCAACCGGTAAAATAAAGACTAAAAAAAAAAAAAACAGGAAAAATACGAAAAAATCGAAAAAACAGAAAAAATGCCTCTCCCCAACCGATCTTCAACCGCAGCCCATCACTTACCCTACTCCAACTCTCTTCTTTGTAGTTAGACCTCCGACTTGCCTCCACTCTCGATCGAAAAATCCGATCACCTCCGAATAACACAAAAAATATGCCTTCATTGGCTTCCCACCATAAAACATGGTTGAGGAGGGGAGGTGATAAGGGGAGGAGGAGGAGGAGAAGGGAGGGAGGGGAGGGGAAGGGGTGGCGGCTAGAAAGGGGAGGGAGGGGAAGGGGTTTAAGTTTTAGGGTTTGTAGAGAGAAGGAGGAGGAAAAAAAAAAATAGAGAGAAAAGGATTTTATTGGAATGCGGCATTTTTGGTAAATTTGGGAAATGACAATACAAACAATCAAAGTCAAAATATTTTCAATGAGATCGATAAAAAGACACAAGATTTCAATAATTTGAGTAATAAAATATTATAAAGGATCCTTAATTTAATGAAACCAATTATGCCCTATATAACTTTCCATCGGACAATTTATATAAACCCCTAATTCCACCCTTTTGAAATGTACAGTTTAAAATGAGCATCCAATAATTTTAAGTTCTTAATTTTATAGTCATCTGCTTTAAAGTTTAATCCAAACTTGAACATTGAAAGATATTCAAATTTCAATAGCATAATTCTGTTGCTTTAAAATTTATATGAGTCACATATAAAAATTTGATGATGGCATCTCTCGAGGAGTTGACTTTTGAGGATCAAATACCTCACCACAATGTAAGCTTTATATAATTTAAGAAATTTCTTCAAAGAAAATATCATAAGTCACCTAATTTTTTTTAAGAAGGTGCAATTGACACCCCTAGGGGCGAGCAAATGACGTGGAAATTTAGTCTGATCATTTGTAAAGTTGAACATCATGTTTTGTGTCTATGTGTATATACAATGTTATCTTATTGCCAAGTTGATGATATAGGCATGTGAAAATTTGAAGGATGATTATTGGATTATTGTCACTATTCAAATTATCTTAATAATTTTTTTTGATAAATTGAGTCATTTCTCAACTGTAACAGTGTTGACCAGTTCTACGTTGACTTCTTGAAAATCATTTTTTTTTCTTTTATTTTATTCTTTTTTTTTTCTGTTGGACCGTACATTAGGCGATGGCCGATGGGCCCACTTTGTTGTCCCTTTCTGTATGAGTGCACAACATCACTTACTTGATATATATTCATATATACACATATATATAGATATTCTCCATATTCTTTAAATTAAATTGTACGTAAATTTTGTTATTTTTACACATAAATCTCAATGCATTAACAGATCAACAGTGGAGACTAATTTCAATCACACCTTGCATGTCAACATGTAAAACAAGAAAGTTACAAAAGTCAACTTGAAGTCTTCATCTTCCCTCTGTATTATACGTGCCTGCAATTATATACAATTACCATATGCCCTAAAACCACGTGAACAAGTTGGGGCACGACTTTCCTAGTACAGCTAAAATACCCTTTCTACCGTACAGTGAGCAGAGTATTGCCCATCCCCATAGTCAAGTAATTTCCTGTTTAGGTACTGCTTTGAATCTTGATATCGGAGTTGAATTTCCTATTTATATTGATCGTATTGCATAACAATCTCAACAATCTCAATTAATATTTATGTATATGATATAAAAGTATAAAATCAAATATAAAGGCGAAATGAAAAAAAAATTGAAATGCAATAAATTAGCTCAACAAACCTGTTTGACAAAAAAAATGAGATGTCTTTATTTATAGTAGTAAACGCGTAATTTCCATTTTTTCCATAGAAATATTCCAACTAGGCTTCCTTACTTGGATACCCGCAATTATTATATTTACATTATTCAATTCACCAGACCAGTGTGCTAATTAGCTGTCTGAATTAACATCCATCATCCTCTTCAAGTAACCCTCTCTGTAATAAGTCTTGGTCGTCGTCGTCTCAAACACCATTTTTTGGGTCCTCACATATACAGAAATTTGGCATCATGATATTATTGCACATTAATTCTTGATTATATTCATCTTTCTTCAGTAGCTAGCTAGCCACGTCATCACGATCCATGTTCTTTTCAAGGCTTCTTCTTGTGTTAATTTGCCTTGTGGGTTTTGCTTCTGGGCAAGCCCTTTTGCCTGCTGATGAAGGTACACATATATAAAAAATTAAAACATCATGTAAACTATAATTTTTTTCCTTTTTAATAACTTTTTTATTTTCTGGGCAGTGGAATCATTGCAGGTGATAGCGAGTTTAGGGAAAAGGGATTGGAATTTCAGTGTGGATCCATGCAGCGGGTTATCAGCAGGGCCGGACCGTCTTCACAGCGCCCTGCGCGATTCTCGAAAATGGGCCCTTTGACCACCTTCGCCGCTTTGACTCTAGCTACCGCGAGGAGTGCCAAAGTGAGGAAGATGAAAGTGACGACTCAAAATGGAAAAGAGAAGAGGGTTTTGTTCTTAAAAGTTGTAATTAAATTTAAGTCCCTCATTTCATCTTGAGAATTGTGCGTTTGAATAGTCGTGAACCACTTAATTTATAAAAGTATGTACATATTTTATGTTAAAATTAATCTTTATTCTATATACAATTGAAAAGAACTTCAACAATAAAATTTGATACATATCCTTGCATTATTTTTTTCGGAAAAAACATAGTGTTCAAAAGGAATGCATTCCTCCAAAGTCAAAGGAATATTGGTATTTTAGTCTTCAAATAAAATATTAGAATATTTGAGTCTTTGACCAAGGAATGGTAGAGACAAATTTTTTTTTTTTTTTTTGAGATAAGAATCGTAGAGACAATTGAATATTAACGTGAATTGCATAAAAGTTTGGAAGAGTTTGGGTCTTTTTGAAATTTGAGTGTTGTAGGTTGAAGTTGAAAGTCTTTTTTGGGTGTTTTGGTCGATAATGAAAAAAATTGGGCCCAAAATTATTTTTCATTAGGAATATAAAAAAAAAAAAATTGGGCCCTTCAAAATTTGGGGCGCAAGCAATAATCTTGTCTCTACCATCAAGACGGGCCAGTTATCGGGTTGGGTGACCCAAAATCCAGTTAAAGGGAATGAGAATGCACTCACTTGTGACTGCACCTTTCAAAATAATACCGTTTGTCATGTTGTTAGCATGTGAGTTTAATTTATTATATATTCTAATTTGTCATACAATTCTTCATCTTTTAGCTAAAATTACGTACTCTACTGTGAAACCTTATGAGTGTTAAATCCTAGCTAGGCCATGGCCCATGAATCGGTCTCTAAGCGGGCGTAGCGGGATTTTCATTCGGTGCGGTCAAAAAAAAATTCACTTTGTGCGGCATTTATCGACTATAAATATTAAAAAGTAGAAAATAAAAACATTTCAATAAAAATACGCAAATATTAAGGTCATACTTTCTGTGATTCTTTGCGAGTTTTCATACTACTGAAATCGATTTACAATGACTTCATTGTCAAGTTTGAGACATATATCTCTCTACATAACAAATAAAGCGATCATTCATCCACTCATCACTCATTCTATTACGCAATTTATCCTTCACAATGCCCATTGCGGAAAATACTCTTTCAACGGTGCGATGGCCTGGTAGAATTAATGCCAAAGTTAAAAGTTTATAAACGAAAGGATATAACTTGTTTTCTTTGTCTCAACTAACTTTTCTGCAAGATCACCCAAGCTTTTCAACACTTTGTAAATGTGTTGTTAGAACGCATATATCAAAAATATAAGTATCAAGTTGATCATAAAGCTTGTTGATATCTGTTCTTGAGAAATCTTGTGGGTAAAACTCAGCAAGTTGAATCAATCTCTTCTTATCAAATGCAGAAAATGAATCTTGAGGATACAAACAAGCTATACAAAGTAGTAACTCCGTGCTTACCTCCGAGAATCGATCATTCAACTCTTGTAGCTGCAAATCAATCACAACATAGAACAAATCCACACGATAATGATGTAAGTTTGTCAACTTTGGTGCATTACGTTGTGGACGACCACGAATATCACTCCGCATATACATATCATCCATTTTGAGAACATCAATCTCGTCTTCCGACGAAATTATAAGTGTCTTCTAAAAATGAATCCCACCCATCTTCTCTAAACACTTGAAGTCGTTGCTTACCAACTTTAACCAAATCCATCGCATTTACAATATCCCGATCTTTCAACAAGTGCTTGTGACAACTCACTTGAAATTCCTAATACGATTCTCATCATGTGTAAATTGAATACAAAGTCAAAAGAATATATTGACTTTGACAAATTAAATGCCTCGATTTTTGATCGAGGAAGACGAACCATCTTCATAAATCATTTCAAGAACATCACCCACAAAGAAAACATGGAAAGTAAGCTGATCAAAGAATTATAATGTGAACCCCAACGTGTATCCCCAGCACGCCGAAGACTACTTTCCTGATTAAACCCCCGTCCACTTGAAATCTCACCCGTTTCCAATGCTTCAACAATAAAGTTTGAATGCTTTTCTCGAAGAAGATCAGAACGTTTACAAGATCCTCCAACAACATTTACCACATCAGTAACAACACGGAAAAATTCAAATGATTGGAATACTTTTCTTTGCCACAGCTACAAGAGCTAGTTGAAGTTGATGAGCAAAACAATGTATATAATAAGCACATGAGTTCTCCTTTAAAATAAGTGATTTTAAACCATTGAACTTTCCTTGCATATTACTAGCTCCATCATATCCTTGCCCTCTCAATCTAGATATACTCAAGTTGTATCTAGAAAATATCTTATCAATGGCAACCTTAAGAGATAATCTTTTTGTGGTACTAGTGACATGTTCAATCCCTATAAAACGTTCATTAATATGCCCACTTTTGTCTACATAGCGTAAAACAATTGACATTTGCTCCTTTGTTGACACATCACGAGATTCATCAACTAGAATGGAAAACAATGAATCACCAAGATCATTCATGATAACATTTATTGTTTCAGCTGCAAAAGCACTAACTAAGTCCCTTTGAATGTCAGGTGATGTTAATTTGTTATTTTTTGGAGCATTTTCCAATGTCACGCCCTTAATAATATCATTATGATCACCCAAAAATTTCAACAAAACGCGAAAGTTACCTGGATTACGTGAACTCTCTGATTCATCGTGACCCGAAAAAGCTAATCCTTGTTGCAACAGTCGAAGTCGATGATCCACCGATGAATACAAACGAATCCGATAATCATCTTTTGCCTGTTTTGATTGTTTGTGCCAAACTGTTTGAATATGTTGACCTTGGTTCATTAGTGCCTCACACTTCATTCGAGCTTGATTGTGCTCACTGTCATGCTTACCAACGTGAGTTTTAAGTCTCTCTTTATTTTTCCAATAAGTGAACCCCTCGCTAACAAATGCATCGCCTCCCGATTGTTTCCCTTTATTTGCTTTGAACAAATAACAATATAGACAATATCGACATCTTTTGATATACTATACTCCAACCAATCGCCAAATTGAAAAACCACGAAGAGCTAAATCTTCTATATGTGTTTTCTCCAAATTTTCGTTTTGGGAATGCATGATCCATAGGTTGGCAAGGACCCTTTTGCAAATATACTCTTCGAACTTGATCTCTAATTTTAGGACTGTAGTTTGCAATTGGAATCCTAAGTCCAGGATCATACGGAATTTGTTCAAGATCGAGTTCCGCAAGCATACTTGAGCTTTTTCCAATCGTGTTTGTGGTCTTGAAAGCGTTATTTGTGCTCTCATCAATTCTATTCGAGTCTTCCACAATAATATTTTCTTCAAAAGTTCTTTTTCTAAAATATCTCTCCATAATCTAAAAAAATCCAACAAAAATTTGAAGTTAAACATAATTCCAGGCCTAAACATAATTGAAATATACATCAATTCCAGGCCTAAACATAATTGAAATATACATCTCTAATCTGCAGCAGTCCTCTGACTAATGTTGCTGAGAGATTTGAATGTGAAAATAAGTGCATCTGTAATGCATGAAATCATATGGGCCTCAATTTATACTTCTCAACTTCTCTTAATTTTGATTGCCAAGCTTTTTGACAAGATTGTTTTGACAAAATACTTATGTTCTTGCAAAGCGACAAAAGTCATAAGCAATTGAAATATACATAAATTCCTAAATTAGTAATTTGAATCTATATTCTGAAAAATTAATTGCCCTAAAAAATAGTTAAAATAAAAGCAATTGATGTTGATTACTAGATTAGCATGAGCTAAAATAAAATTAATTCCCCAAGTATCTAGCCAATCTGTACTACAATTAGGCCCAATATAATTAATCTATGTTCTTCTGTTCGGCGCTCGCTGAAGGACGTTCTTGCCAAAAATGCCAAAATCAAATCGCAACTGCGCAACCGTCTAGGTCTACAGTCTACTCTCTATCAATATGAATGCTAAATTATTTAACAATATAAAATTGAGCACAAAATCCATACCTGGTTTCTTGATCTTGAACAATAAAAAATTAGCCAGAGAAAACCCTTGTGATTTGTGAGTTTTGTAATTGTTCGGCAGATCGAAATTTTCAGACTCCAAAATCCCGTAAAGGATGAAAGATGATGAATAGGGCTGTGAAAATTTGAGTGTGGGCTTTTTTTTCCTACCAATTTAGAGTAAATAAATTTTTTTTATACATGGGCCAGCCCAATTCAGTGCGGTCCACAGACCGCACTGGGCTTAGGCAAGCTACGCCCTTGGTCCTAAGATTGGGTGAAATTTTTATATGTGTAGTATTATTTATCAATCTTTAGTCGTCGTCGTCGTCTTCTTCTTTTTTTTTTTTTCTTTTGGCATTTTCCTTAATTTTGGTGAGCGATTATTGTAATTAATTCCTTAAAAAGTATTTAATCGATCAATAATTTTCAAATAAAAAAAGTCAAAAAAAAAAAAAGCTAACATGCGATATGATTACTTCCTTACAAAATTTAATGCTCGGCTCATAAATGCAGCCTTAATTTCTTGGTGTGGGCCGACCTCAAACCATGGTAATTGTGGGTTGGTAGATGCTAGGGGTAGCATTGACTTATCAAGTAATTGTGGTGTATTTC
This sequence comes from Rehmannia glutinosa, assembly GCA_016081115.2. NCBI lineage: Eukaryota > Viridiplantae > Streptophyta > Magnoliopsida > Lamiales > Orobanchaceae > Rehmannia > Rehmannia glutinosa. The sequence continues at coordinate 51,287,896 of CM071929.1, forward strand.
ATGCCACACTTGGGTAGGTACCTACGGGGCCTCTTTGGTCCCGCTCATCCCAACTTTTTTTTTTATTGTTTTTATGGAAAAAAATTAAAAAAAAAAAAAAAAATATATATATATATTAAGTCGAAAAAAATAGTTGAGGCGGAGAGGAAAAAAATTATGGGCTATGAATAATCATGCGGGGCTCACGCTACGGCGCCCACACGTGGGGGCTACATTATTGGATTAACACACACCCACATGAATGTGTATGTGTTGATCTAATGGTGTGGGTAATCTAATAGACCGGGTAATTGTCGATGAATAAAGTAGGTCTAAGGATCACCAAAACCCAAAACAAAACAAAAAGAAAGGGAAAAAGAGAAAATTTATAAAAAAAAGAGAAAAGAGGTTTTAGTGAATAACTTGAAGAACATCTAACTCCTTGACGTCACAAAGCATGTACCACCGGAGCGTAAAGCCGGAAACACGGACATTTATGTCGGGATATAGTCTTTATCCGATCTTAGGAATGTTCTCATATATATAATATTCTTGATAATTTCAACATGTATTGTGTGTCTTTTATGTTAGTTATCATTGTCATATTTGAATAGTTATGAAATTTTAGTTTTTCATACTTGAAACATTATTTTTAATTGTATTTGATATATATATATATATTTTAAAGAACATAAAAACACACAACGTATATATATATATACCGTATCCATATCCTTAAAATTTAAAAAATGATATATTTTAAAATATCGTATCGTACTTGTTGTCCCATATCCGTGTCATTGCTACGTAGGCATAAAGTTAACTTTAATCCCTATTGTATGTAATTACATGCAAAAAAAAAAAAAAAACATAATATTGGCGCGAAAACAAAATATCAAAATTGAAAAAGAATAGAAGGAAGATCATCAATAGCTTTCATTCTATTTCTCCTTGTTCAAATGCTTAATCAGTTCATCTCTGAACCCTAAATGCAGAATTCTGAAGGCCCAGAATCTTAATGGGTCAGTCCCACGAGAGCTAGTCAGACTCCCTTTCCTCCGAGAAATGTAAGTGTGTACCCCTTTCACACACACACACACACACACACACACGAAAAAAATTAGGTTAATAAATTTAACTGTCAATTTCTCAATCTCATACAGTGACCTGACTCGGAACTACCTCAAGGGTACCATCCCTCCAGAATGGGGTTCCATGAATCTCGTAAACATGTACGTCATTCTCTCTTGCGTGTATATATCTAATTGTATCCACACACACATTTGTGTGTCTGTGTGTGTGTGTTTGTTAGTCTATGGATATTTGGGTAATTAATATAATTAAGCAAGAAATTGTTGTCTTAATGCAGTTCTCTAATTGGAAACCGTGTGACTGGTTCAATACCAGTAGAACTTGCCAACATCACGACTCTTGCAAATCTGTAACATTTCTTGTGCTACTAATTTTTGCGTTCTATTTGACAAATATATAATGGATAATTTATTTAAGTTTTGCTTGCTTTTGTTTGTTTTAAAATTTTGAAGGACTCTGGAGTACAATCAGCTGTCTGGAACTATACCTCCAGAGTTTGGGGATCTTCCTCGATTAGAAAGATTGTAAGGCTCTTAAATTAGAGAAACTATAGTTCTGCATTTTTCTTCTTATCTGGAATTGGATTATACGATGTTGCTGTCTAGTTGTCTGTCTGTTTGTTTTTTTCTTTGTTCCCCTCATTCTGAGCTTACTTGATATGAAGCTGATTGGATTTATTTTTTACTAATCTCCTTATGTGAAGACTAGTTACCTCAAACAATTTAACTGGAGAGTTACCTGCAAATCTTGCAAATTTGACCACATTGAAAGACTTGTAAGTTACTTCTCATTTGTACTCTGTTTTGTCTAGTGGTCTCTTACTTCTGGATACTGGTTCCCTATTTTTCCCTTTTTTGGGTTATCTCAAACAAATTTAAATGACATTTTAATGCAGTCGTATTAGTGATAACAACTTCAGAGGAAGCATACCGAATTTTATCCAGAACTGGACAAATATCGAAAAATTGTAAGGGTTTGATTTATATTTGGTGTTTTAGTCATTCCTTGATCTCTTATTACTGTTTAGCCCTTGTAACTCTGAGGTTTTTCATTAGTGCTGAACTTCAAATTTGACATGTCAGAATAATTCAGGCTAGTGGTCTAACTGGCCCAATCCCTGCTGGTATTGCTTCCCTAACCAGATTGACTGACTTGTGAGTAAAGATTATGATATATTGGTTTTTTTTTTTTTTTTTTTTGGAGAATTATATATTGGATAAAGTTTATTGAAATAAAAAGGAGTAATTTTCTTACACCTATTCTTGTGATTCTAAATGTGCAGGAGAATTAGCGACTTGAATGGGAATGATTTGACTTTTCCACCTCTTAGTAACATACGAAGGCTGAAGACATTGTGAGTGTGATTGTTGTAAATTGTTCGGCCACAAAATGAATTATTGCTTTTATGTGACTCAATGAATCTTGTTATGCAGGATATTGAGGAGTTGCAATATCGTTGGGGAGTTGCCAAGTTATATTGGAGAAATGACCGGATTGAAAATCTTGTTAGTAGAAGCTTTCCTTTCTCTTAATTATTTATGTACTATATATTATGGGGAGTGAAAATGTGTTGACTTTTTTTTTTTTGACTGGGGCCTCATTAACTTTCTTTCTATCAATCTAGAATCCAAGCATTTTGACTCTTTAGCTTAAAGCTTGATCGAATTTTTCTACTGTCTCTTGTATTTTTAATTGAGGTCATTTTGTGTTTTTATGTACAAGTACTTTAATGGTTATCAGATCAATAAAACCTTGAGGCTTCATTTGGATGGAAGGATTTAAGCTATGGATTTCAAATCCATAATAACAAATCCATTGAGGTTGTTTGGATGGAGTCATTTTATAATGGATTTCAAATCCTTGGAAGCTATTTTGGAGTCATTTTGGAGGGTTTCAAATCCTTCTTATTTGGAGTCATTTGAAATCCTTCCCTAAATCATCTCCCCAAATCCAAATACTCCCATCCAAATGCAACCTGAGGTCATCGATAGTTAAGTCTTGTTCCGAGTGTTATGCAACCTAATGTTTTCATCAGTTACAGTAGAGTTACTATGTAAGAGTGTGTTAATTTCTCATCTGCAAAACTCGATAGTTTGTGCTGCATGTCAGCATTCACCTATAAAATGAAATAACTAATTGATATGTTCTTTGACTGTGTCTTCTTTGTAATTCTTTATTTGCAATTCCTTTGTGCAGAGACCTGAGTTTCAACAAATTAAGCGGACCAATTCCCGACAGCTTTATTGGTCTATCAAACACGGATTACATGTAAGAGTCTTGATTGGCAAGCTTTAGTTTCTGCTTTTCATTTGACTAGACATGATTTTAACTTGATCAAATAGCTTAAACTGGCAACAATAAAACAAGTTGAAATGAAGACCAAGGAACTGGCATGGTGGAGCCATTCAAGCTCCAATGCAACATAACAGTGAAATCAATTTACTAAAAGTACATAGTTCTGAAAAACATCTTATGGTGTGCACAATCCTTCAATGCTTCGAGTTGCCTCGTTTTTTCCAATATTTATTCTGGGACTTTCTGGGGTGCAGTAGATGATAAGAGCTGGTAGTTTACTGTTAAATGACATGTTTCATTTTTCTCTTAATTTAATCTTAAACTTTGAATGTTTTTAAGTGTGAATTTTTTTAACTTTAATGTTGTTACACATAATGGTTGAATAATCCAAGTAATTTAAACTTAGACTATTATCTTCTGAGTTCAACTGTTCATCTCAGATATATGGATAAGATTTATTTGATAAAGTTTATGCCCCTTTTCCAACATAAATATTAAGTGTTACATTTTTTGCAACATAATATTGGGGTGAATTTAGAGGAATATCTTTGAAACTGTACGGCGAGTGTGCTGTTATAGCTTTGAATAAATGAGTTTCAGTCTAACTGTGACAACATGGCATTAAAGGAAACTATTGAGATTGCTAATTTTAAGATGTTCATTTTCCAGCTATTTAACTGGGAACTTGCTATCTGGACCACTGCCGGCTTGGATGCTGACAGATGGGGACCGCATGTAAGGTTCCCTTCCCTATTTGCATGTTCAGAATTCAGAAAACGATATAGTTAAAAAATCATTTCAATCTGTGTATGCAGTGATCTATCTTACAACAACCTTACATCTGAAAATTCAGCGCCAAATTGTCAGCCGCGCGACCTGTGAGATTACTAACATTTATCTTCAAGTGGATATTGTTTGTTGATTTCCTCATCTGATAAAATTTTACCAATTATTTTCAGCAACTTGTTTGCAAGCTCGAAAGGAAACACTTCGTGAGTTTCTAGCTTTAAATCATAAGCTTTCAACCTACACGTCATTATTATGAATCTGACTTGTAGTAAATATTACATTTTCTTGGCAGTGGTATTGTTTCCTGCTTAAGAAGCTTCCATTGCGAGAAAAGTAAGTGATAAATCAATTACATACTTTAGACATTGATTGTTTACTTAATTCCCTCAGATGATTTATAACTTTTGGTGCTTCAATAACTTTTAAGGGATATTAAAAACTTATCATATTCCAAATGAGTATTTTTGAGAGAGGATACTAAGTTATGGTCCACTTTTTCACATTTTGAATGCTTTCATTTCTTTACTAACTTATGCTCCAAACGAGTACCTTTACTTTCCACAAATAGTACTTCAATTCTTAATTAGTCACTTTCATTTCGAAAGCATTACATAAACTTGCTTTCTTCAAGGAGAGGTTTGCTTTGTCCCTCCTCGAAAGAGGGACGAGTTGCGTGATAAAAGGGAAGAGCGGCACTTAGCAGGAGTAGCTAATTCTCAAAGCCACTGCAGACTAACAATGATGCACAACTCAATATTTGGGGAACATAAACTATAGTACTCTTAAAACTCCCACTTTTTCATCTATCACTTCATAATTCTGTACCAATTCAATGAGGGCTTTTAAATATAGATAGAGGTATTGTAGAAGCTTCACTTAATAACCTAAGCCAAATTGGGACACCATATATGATCTTGGTCTTGTCTGAAGTACCAATTGGCTATAAGTAGATCTTAGTAACATTCTGATAGAGCATTGGGACTATTAAATTATAAGTTTGCATGAATGAAATTACTCACTCAGGCTGTGTCTGTGCTGTGGTTCTTTCCATGCTTTTTTATTCTTTTTAAAGTGAATATTGAGAATTCATTCATGCTTTTGTCTCAGAGCGCTCCTCTCTCCACATAAATTGTGGTGGAGGGCAAGTAGTTGATGATAAAGGAATTATTTACGAAGAGGATGCAAATTCTGGTGGGCCTTCAAATTTCTTCCCAAGTAAGACAAACTGGGGATTTAGCAGCACGGGCCACTTCTTGGACGATGATCGCCCTAGAGACTCGTTCATCTGGACAAATAGCTCGAGCATTTCCGGGCAGAATTCCCCGTTGTACATGGATGCACGCCTTTCCCCCCTGTCGTTGACTTATTATGCATTTTGTTTGATGAACGGGAATTACACAGTAAACCTTCACTTTGCGGAGATTATTTTTACTAATGACAGAACATTCAGTAGCCTTGGAAGGCGTTTATTCGATGTTTACATTCAGGTACTTATATAAACCTCATTTAAATCATTTTGTTGAAGGCTCTTTCTAAGAAACTTAAAGTCTAGCAAAAATAAATTTATGAAGGGATGAGCTTGACAAGTTTTCTTTCTAAATGCTGAGAATTTATTCAGAACGAATCAGATCAATTTATTGTCATATGATGTGAATGCATATTTGTTTTTGAAAATACCTCATATTGGCAGGACCATGTATGATGGTTTTTGAAACAAATTATTTTCAGGGAAAGTGGGTGCTGGAGGATTTCAATATTGAAAGTGAAGCAGGTGGAGTTAACAAGGCAATCAGAAGAAACTTCACCGCAGTTGTTACTGATAATACCTTGGATATCCGCTTCTATTGGGCTGGAAAAGGGACAAATGGTATTCCTTTTAGAGGCGTATATGGTCCTCTCATTTCAGCCATATCTGTGGATCCTGGTAAGTTGCAAATTATGTCTGGGATTCCAGGTTCTAGAACATACTAGAAGTTGCATGATGGAAATCAAATCTTCCTTGCTCGTTTTTTGTGAGGATCACTTGCAGAATTTCGTGTAGCTTTCACACCATTCTTCTCATGCTCAAGCAGAAAACTTCAACATATTTTTGTGCTTATTAAATATCTTGTTGCGCTTTTAACATTTTACATACTTTGTAAATTACCAAGAAAGAAGTTATATTACCTATTTCTCTCATCTCTCTCTCTCTCTTAAATTTCTTCAGATTTTACGCCACCATCAGAAAATGGAAATAGCATTTCTGTGGGTGCTATAGTTGGTATAGTGATGGCAGTTCTTTTCACATTCTTGTTGGTCCTGGGTATTCTTTGGCGGATGGGCTGTCTGGGACGCAAAGACACAATGCATAATGGTACTGACATTAATTGACATTATCATACTTGCTTTCACTTTTACTAACTGGTTTCTTGTTCTTTTTTTCTCTCCCACATGCAAATTTGTTGTGTTCTCAATATATTACGAATGTAGTATGAATTAATTATTTATGAGAACTCCATAAATTAGAAAGAGTTTGCATTTGTCTAAAATGCTCTTTTACTTAAATGACTTTTTTTCACAGATCTGAAGGGTCTAGACCTTCACACAGGGTCATTTACCCTAAGACAAATTAAAGCTGCCACAAACAATTTTGATCCTGCTAATAAGATTGGAGAAGGTGGTTTTGGTCCTGTATACAAGGTAACATTACTACATTAGCAACGGCATTTCGTCAAATTTTGCTGGGCCACTAATTTATTTCAAATTCTGTCTTGTTTAAAGGGTCTTCTATCAGATGGTACCATAATTGCTGTGAAGCAACTTTCTTCCAAATCGAACAAGGGAACCGAGAATTTGTGAACGAAATAGGCATGATATCTGCTCTACAACACCCTCATCTTGTAAAACTCTATGGATGTTGCATCGAAGGCAACCAGTTGTTGCTTGTCTATGAGTACATGGAAAATAATAGCCTTGCTCGTGCACTGTTTGGTAAGTTTCTGACAATTTTATCTTCAATGCCTTTTGGGATAATTACAAAAAGTACCCCTGACATCTGACCTAATTAGAAAAAAATCCAGTTATTCCTTAAAAATAACAAATACCTCCTCAAGGTATTACAAACACCCCATTCCGGTTTGTATTTGCTTAACAAATACCTCCGTATTGATGGTTCAATATGTAAACTTAAACAATATCAAGGGAGTATTTGTAAATTTGAAGTATCGTTGGATTTTTTTGTAGTTAAGCTAAACCTCATGGGTATCTTTTGTAATTAACCCTTGTTTTTTTATTACAGGAAGACTATCTTTTTTTTTTTTTTTCTTTATACTTATGTGTCAAGATAAAATGGGCAGGTCCAGAAGAACACCAATTGCAGTTGGATTGGCCAACGAGGCACAAGATCTGCATTGGTATAGCAAGAGGTTTGGCCTATCTACATGAAGAATCAAGACTGAAAATTGTCCATCGTGACATTAAGGCTACGAATGTTCTTCTTGATGAAAATCTTGTCCCTAAGATATCTGATTTTGGTCTTGCCAAGCTTGATGAAGATGATAATACCCATATAAGCACCAGCGTTGCTGGAACTTTGTGAGTTATTCATTCACACTTGTCTCTGCTTCTATTTGAACGTAAAGAAAAACTAATTTATTTCTTTGCCAAAGTTATTTCTGGCTCCTTCTGTTTCACTTTTTATCTAGAGTTTTTTCTCGCCTTTTTTGATGCATTTTATTCCAACATTGCAACAATATAAAGTCTTCTTAGTTTTGACGATCTGGGGTGTAATAAGAGATAACTGGCCCTGTGAAAGTTTAACAAAATCACAATTAGAACTTATACAGACATTATTGACATGATATTTGATTTTCCAGTGGATATATGGCACCTGAATATGCTATGCGAGGCTATCTTACAGACAAAGCAGATGTATACAGCTTTGGAGTTGTTGTTTTAGAAGTTGTCAGTGGAAGGAGCAACACTAGCGTCAAGCACAGGGAGGATGCCTTCTATCTTCTTGACTGGGTAATGACTTGATTACTACAATCTTATGTTGTTATATTTGTCTTTCACTACAGTTTTTGTAATAAAAGTCATAATAAGCTCAAGGGATAATTACTAAAAAAAAAAACCCCTGAGGTTCGGGCTAATTCCAAAAAAACTCAGAGGTTTTGAAAATTGCAAAACATCCTTTAAGGTTTGATTGTCAAACATTTTCCCATTCATAAGCAAAATATATTTCAAACCTCCCCGATATTGAAATATTATAGTTATCCCCTTAAATTAAAGGCAGAATCAGACGTGTGGGGAGCTTTTTGTAATTTTAAAAAATCTCTGGGGTTTTTTCTAATTATCCCAAACCTCAGAGATTTTTTGTAATTATTCCTAATTCATTGCTTCACAATTCATGAACAGGCTTTGTCAAAAAAAACAATTCATGAACAGGCACTCATTCTATCACAAAGATTTTGAATATGCTCTTTCATTTTTCTCTCTTAGGCTAATTTCTTGAAGGAGGAAGGAAAACTAATGGAACTAGTCGACCCAAGATTGGAATCGAACTTAAACAAAGAAGAGGTTATTACGGCTATCAATGTGGCACTGCATTGCACTAACGCTGTGGCTGCAGAAAGGCCGAGTATGTCAGCAGTAGTAAGCATTCTTGAAGGAAAAGCTGGTGTCGGAGAATTTGTTTCCGAGTCGAATGTGTCGATTGACAAGATGAAAATGGAACATGATGTTCAGGGGCAGAGTATATCAATGGATGTGCCGTGGACTGCTTCTTCAGCATCCACAGCTGATCTCTATCCGATCACTTTGGATACCGATTACTGGGAGAAGAGAGATCAGTGAAGGCCACTCTTTTTCTGAAAATTCTTTCATCATCTTGAGTTTTGTACATTGTTTTGTGTGCTCTTTTTATCTCCCTTCTAATGCAGCAGTAAAACACACACACACACACACACACACTTAATTGTTGCTGAATATGTAATAAGACAGTTACTGAGTTACATGTTTTTCATAGTACCTTGTAAAAAGATTGGAATTGGTTGATTTATGACAGAGTCAATCTAAATAAAAGGATAATTACAAAAACTACCCTGAGGTTTGGGGTTATTACAAAAAAAAAAAAAAAACGAAGGTCCCATATAGAAAATATGTGGATCTAATGGCTGTTTTGTAATTTTGGTGATTATGCGTGAACAGTGTAGTAAGTCTACATCATGATACATCAAAAGCTCATTGGTGGCACGCAAAAAATTTATGTTGTTTCATTTTCCAGCTTTCGTGTTGGTTTGGTTTCCGTGGAGAAGTTAACAAGATGAGCCCGTCAATTCCCATTATTGGAGATATGTCGGTGCTGTTATCTGTTAACTTGTTTTTTCTTTGAATTTCTTTTCGTAATTGAATTTTTTTTTTTGTCCAATAATGAATAATTTAGGAGAAAAATTGTTCTACCATACTAAATATATATACTATTAATTTGAAACTTGGTAACCTTAAGATTATAACAAAAAATGATTTGAGAAATTAGTTCGAGCTGAAGCGTAGAAGCATTTTTGACTAAATACCGCAATGGAAAATAATAATAGTAATGTTGGAACAAGATTTATAAGTTATTATCTATTTGAGTAGTATAAGATTTTACATTTAATATTTCACTTTTCTACTATATTTTATATGCATTCATCAGATGTTAACACATGTATGTCCCTATGATAAATCACATTCAAATTATCAACAACAAATATTCATCTCAATAATACAACTTTTTATCTTATACGATTAACCTTGTGCTTCTATGAGTGCGTGATATTGACACCTTGGCCACACACTATTTGGCAAAATTTTGTGGCAAATTAAAAAAAAAAAAAAACAATTCCCCCACCCCTACCTCCTTCAAAAAACAATATATATACACTCTCAGATACAGAAGGCATAATATATTCAGAGAGAGAAAAAAGGTGCTGCTGGCTTCACTCTTTTTTCTCTCTCTAAACTTTTTTTAATTTGCAGGGAACAGAGAGATGAGTGTATGGGCAGTAGCATTGGTGATAGTAATTATCCACCAATCAAATGCAGAGGAAAGTTGTGATTTGTTCCAAGGGAGTTGGGTGAGTGACACCTCATCATACCCTCTCTACGACTCTTCATCCTGTCCCTTCATTCAGAGAGAGTTCAACTGCCACAACAATGGCCGCTCCGATGACTTGTACCTTAAGTACAACTGGCAACCCCATGCCTGCAACTTATCAAGGTATTCCTGCTTCACTACATCTCAACTCTTATGTTGTTGTCCATTTCCTCTTATTTATGTCGCTTTTCATTTTGATGCATGTAAAAATAATCACTAAAAATTAAATTTGAAATTTATTTTACATATGATGAATTTTAAAAAAACTTTAGTTGCTGAAAAGTGTACAACACCACCAAACAACTAAGCCTTAATCCCAATTCCCTGTGTGCGGAGTCGACTATATGATTTATATCACGTCATTATTTACGATCCAAAGCTATATTCTTACTTATTTCAAGATATAACACGTCATTTTTTTTTTTTTTTTTTGAGGGAGTCTTTTTAATTGCTGAAAGTGTAAATAAACAAAAACTTTCACGGCAACAAAAGGTGAAAATGGGGATAAAATTGTTTCCTTATATTTTTGAGGTAAAGAAATGATTTTGTAAAAATAATTGTTTATTACATTATTAGAAAATTCAGAAATTTAGTCTAAATTGAGTGTAATGGAACATGAGGCTGACACGACAGCAATGGCAGCGACAGAGATGATAAAGTTTGGAGGGAATCTGAAAAGCGACACGTAAAGTAAAATATATATAAATAAAACTATGTGCGCTTTAATTTGGTTCTGTGCATTTAGTAATTTACCACTGCCAATTGGTCCATTTACAGTTGTCAAATTTCAGGCCTGCAACACAGAACCATGATTACAGTTGGTTTTTTTTTTTGAAGTATTTTAAGAAAAAAATATTTTTAAGTGATAAATATCTATGACAATAAGGATTAGGAAAATGTAAATATAATATATATTACTAATGTTTTCAAAAAAATATTTTACTAATGTAATGATTTGGATTTTCCTGAAATTATATTACTACAATAAAAAGACAATTAGTACACAATATGGCATCCTGACATAGATTGTGTGTTGTCAATAAAGGTTGGAAAATTGATTATATTATGATGAACACTCACGGGATGTTTTGTCCACTACGCAGATCCCACAGTATTTGCTGCTGTAATATTTTGGCTTCTATATACCTAGTTATTAGTAAATTATAGTTACTATAAAGTTATTAACATGTCTTGATTTCCACAATTTATTCTTAATTATTTCCTTTAGAACAACATAATACTTATCAATTTAAATATTGTTTTTTTATTTCTAGCTAGGAAAACAAGAAAAGAAAATAGATAGGAAATTGGGGCCAAATTCTTTTATTTTCATGTTTGAACAGTCTCCAAAAGTTTGGAATAAATTAGATAGTGAAAGAGATTGAAGTCTCACTGTCTCACTATTTATTGAAAATTATGGGTAACGCATCACAAAATGGGGCCTTATAATTATAAGTTATAATTGATTAATGAGGTGCCTTCCGTTACATAATGAAGTTATGTAACTCTATAATTGAAAATATTTGTTCTAGTCTATTATTTTTATAATAATTTGTTAATATTAGATCATATGATGTTGTCATATTTTTTTTTTTTAATAAATGCAAAATATTATTAAAAAGAAAATATAATGTATCTTTTGCTAAGAACTAGCTATAAAAAAAAAGTCTCGTTAAAACCTATCAAAGAAAAACCCATTGGGAAAACCTTTGATAGGAAAAAGAAAGACTTACAAAAAAAAACAACAAAAATAACTTAAAATCTCAATCGAAATGATGGACGTTTATATGATGTTGTCATATAAAGTTCCTTCTTGTACGCAAATTAATTATTAATATCTCAATTTCCCAGTTTATCACTTGTATTTCATGATTCCATCCCATCACACACCTCTATCAGGATTGTACTAAACAAAAAAAATATTAATTATTAATATAGTGAGTATTAGTGGATATTGATAATCTGGAGAGAGAAAAAATCGGAACCTTTTCAATGTGCCGAAAAGATTTAATTATGATACCTTGTATAGTAGTTTTTAAGTGCATGTGGGTATTTTAAATGTGAACTCAGAAGTAGTTCAAATGTTTGCATCAACAAATTTAATTGACAACCTTAAAATATCCTTTACTTTGAAATTTCCTACCCTCACCTTTTTTTTGGCATGATAAAAAATAGATACAATAGTTATTACTTAATATTGAAAAGTTGATAAGATTTAAAAAGAAATGGTTAAAATTGTGCAGATTTGATGGAGGTGAATTTTTAAGGAGATACAAAGGGAAAAGCATAATGTTTGTGGGTGATTCCCTTAGTCGAAACCAATGGCAGTCACTCATATGTATGCTCTACACGGCCGTGCCCGGGACCAAATACAGTGAGACGACGTCGTTCGACGTTTCTACATTCACGTTTACGGTTAGTTTTGATTTTGTTTTAAAAAAATGTACATTTTTCTTACTTTACATTTCTAATTATTGAACTCGATCTTGATTGCATTTGATAACATGGGTCCCTTTTCAGCAATGTTTCTATGGTAATTTTTGTTAGATTGTAATAGAGGATTTATGAAATTATGAAGTTTTTTTAAAATATAAATTTTGTCAAACACCTATGAATTTAATGAAGACAGTGTTAGAAACATAAATAGATATAGACTGCCTTTATGATGGGAAAAAGAAGAAGAAAAAAAGAAACAATAGCAACCAAACTTGCACATGTTTAGTGACAGTTTCTTTGCTAGTGGACATCTCAACCAACAATAAACTTAGAAACTAACAAAATAAACCATGTTACTGCAAATCATGAGGTAGATATTTGTCATGTTTTAACAAACTATATGGGGTCCTTCAACAGCCTTTTTTATTTTGAGTATGACATATATTTTTGCTTTCTAAGTGAATTAATTAATTAGGTAGTTGAGTATTTACTACATTTGGGCTAGGCTATAAAGAAAAAAAGAATTTTATATGTTTTGGTTAAGGGGAAAAAATAGTTAGTCTAGGGGTAGTCAGGCGTGCTGGCGACGCCCCTGCCATAAACTTCACAAAAGTAACTTACTGGAAAACGCAATAATGATGTTTTTCTTGTGTTTTATCTTGTGCTTAATTTAAATACGTTATATGCAATCATGTTTACTATATTGTCATTATTATACACGTGACATTCACATTATATTATGAAACATTATAGTGTATAGAATATATTGACTACTTGTGCACACATGTCCAGTCACCGAATGGAGCACAAATTATATTATGGAGTACTAAAGTCAATTAAATTTTTATTTATGACCTAAAATTTCACATCTAAATATAAAGTCCTTCCAATATGTAGGATTTTGAAGTAAAGATAATGCTTGATCACACTGTATATCTAGTAGACGTAGTCAAAGAAGTCGAGGGTAGAATCTTGAAATTGGACTCGATAGTAGGTGGCAAGCGATGGAAGGGGATCGACGTGCTAATATTCAACACGTGGCATTGGTGGAATCGTCGAGGGGCCACACAACCGTGAGTTCCACTCTTTAAAGATAGTCGTTAGTTTGAAACGCGCCTCTTTCACGTGTTAAATATCAAAATTGTTGTGATTGTGCAGATGGGATTATATTGAAATAGGTGGACAACTTTACAAAGACATGGACCGTGTTGTTGCCTTTGAGAAAGCACTAATTACATGGGCTAATTGGGTTGACACTAATATTGATCCTACCAAGACCAAGGTTTTTTTCCAAGGAATTTCCCCATCTCATTACAAGTAAGTGCTTTTGGAAATCTTCGACTTTGGGAGTGTTTGCAAATTCTAAAAGGAAAAGTGATTCTCAGCTTCTCAATGGAAAATCACTTTTTTTTTTTTTAGAGTTTGCAAACACTCCCCAATAGTGGCAAATACACACAAAAACACAATGAGTGTCAGTTTGGGCCTGGTCTCACTACTTGGACCCAACTTCTAAGACTAACTCGACCCAATAGATTGGGTTGGACCAATTGAGTTATGGTGCCTGGGGCTCGTATGAGCAGCCTTGCCTCCCCCTACTCCACAAGATTATATATATTAAGGGATAATTACAAAAAACCCCTTGAGGTTCAGGGTAATTACTGAGCTATTTGAAAATTACAAATAACCCCTTGAGGTTTAATTTCCGTCTTACATTTTTCTCCTTTATTAGCATAAAATATTTCACAAACCCCCTCATTTTCATTGAAATATTACAATTACCCCCTTAAATTTAAGACATTAATCAAACATGAAGGGACTTTTGTAATTTTAAAATATTTCTGCATTTTTTGTTAATTAGCCAAAACCTCAAGGGGATTTTTGTAATTATCCCTATATATTAATTTATTAAATTTATAATTTTTAGAAAAAATATAATTTTGTCTATTATTAAGAAAAAAAATCATTCAAAAATAAAATAAATTAACCCGCCCTTTAAATTTTCCGCTTTTTGTCCCTCATCGCCCGTTCGTCTAAAACCATTTGCCAGCTCTACATAGAACAGTTCGAAAAAAAATTATATTCAGTATATTCCACTTGTTTTTATTTACGTGTCATTCATTCAATACAGTGGAATAATAAATCTCAATTCCATATGGTTTTAAATTATCGTTTTTCCCTCTGCATTCTCTGTTTCAATTTATATTTTATCATATAATTTACTTTATAAATACACGGCAAGTATGTGATCCAAATCCTGTTTATTCAATAAAATAATTTGTACACTTAACATTCATCTACACAAACATAAGATTAAACATCAAGTTAGAATATATAATATGAACTGATTTTTTTTCTTTCTATTTTCAATACTTTATAAAACAGTGGCAGTTCATGGGACGAACCGAAAGCAAAATCATGTGTGGGACAAAAAGAGCCCCTGTCAGGATCCACATATCCAGGTGGATTACCTCCAGCTTTGACAGTGCTGAAGAATGTTTTGAGCACAATCAAGAAACCTGTCCAATTATTAGACATAACAAATCTTTCATTGCTGAGAAAAGATGGGCACCCTTCTATTTATGGTCTTGCAGGAAAAACCGGAATCGATTGCAGCCATTGGTGTCTGCCTGGAGTGCCGGATACTTGGAATCAAATTCTTTACAACCTCATTCTTTAAATTCATGTATTCATTCAGACATTATTGATTATACCACAAAACAGAGAATTAGAGACAGGAAGAATTGAAATAATATTACAAGTTTTTTGAAAATGGGGATTGGTAATTATCAAGAATAACAAAAACTCAGGTTTGGCCCTTGTTTGAATATGTTTCTACAAAATCATGCAAGTTGTTAATTTATTTTTGGGTTAATTACAAAAACACCTCTGAGTTTCAGGCTAATTAACTCAAAGATTTTTAAAAATTACAAAAAAACCCTTTTTGATGTGTCTTACATTTTCTCCCTTCATATGCAAAAAAAGCATTTCAAAAGTTCTCTTTACATTTATCGAAATATTACTGTTATCCCCTTAAGAGACAATCAAACTTCAAGGTTTTTTTTGTAATTTTCAATAACATCTTGGTTTTTTTGTAATTAGCCCAAATCTTAGGGGCTTTTTGTAATTATCCCTTTATTTTTTGGCTGGTAGAGTTTGATTTACATATACAATAAGCAAGATGGAAAAATATCATAGTGTGATACCACAACATATGAATTGAGAAAGAAGTAAGGAAGTGGTGCAATGATGATCCATAATCATTGATGAGGAAAATTTATAATATGCAAGGCTTTTTTTAGAAGTATATTCATGTAAGTCCTAATTGTAATTTTAGTCCCCAAACTCTTGGAGGATTGACAATCTTCGTCCAGTAACTTTTAACATGACAATTTTGGTCTTGACGATTGTACCATTTGGTTAAATTAACAATTACAATATGTAACTTTTAACGGTCACATATATTTTGACAAAAAGAGAAATATATTTTGAGAACAAATGAAATATTAAAACACAATAACACCCATTCGGGATCAAAATCACACAAAATCGAACTTACAAGACCAATGTCGCACCAAATAGACTTATAGGGGACCAAAATTGTTATCTAAGATATTTACATGACCAAACCTACAGTTCGGGACCAATTAACTTTGCAAAATTAAGCATCTATGTAACATGAGAAACAAAAAAGGCTGGCCAAAATAAAGAGCCCAGTAATCATGAATTTCAACCAATATTGAGGCAATGATGAAGAAATATATGTTTTCCTTTGGCAAAGCTGGCCAGGAAAAGTGTCTTTCCCTCTAAGACAAATCCACCAATAATATTTTCTAACTAAAACCCTTTCCTTATATATAACAGTATTTTCTTCCTTGTTCCTTTCATAATTATTTCCCTCCTAAGATTTTATTCTTCCTTATGATCATCTCCATGATCTAAGAAATGGGACATGAAATCTTCAGCTTCTTGATCACATTTACTTGCACTTTTCTGCTATTAATTTCTTCGTTCGACCGTCGTCCTGCATCGATGCAGGATGTGATTTCTTCAAGGCAGTTGGATATATGATGATGATGCACAACCTCTGTATAATGCTTCAATGTGTTCGTTTATCGAAAAACAATTCGATTGTGTAGGAAATGGAAGGCCTGATAAGCTCTCTATATGAAATATAGATGGAAGCCTAATGGATGTGAGCTGCCCAAGTAAGTGTAACACTATTAACCAGAGAACCTCTCGAGTTTTGATTATGTCATATATTTTGCCTACATCCCTCAACTTTTCTAATAAATTACAAACTTCTCGTCTGGATATTTGTAATATTTTGAAAAATTTTGATGACATCAACAAATTCCGTCAGTTCAACTAATGGTTGGGGGTAAAAATGTAAGACGAAATCAAATATCAAGGGTGTTTCTGTAATTTTAAAACTTTTTTGGGTTTCTTTGTAATTAACCCAATTAAGCATCAAGTTTCTTTCTTTTTTTTTTTTAAATAATCCCTTATGTATTTAAGCCAAGATATATCATCAACTTTTGGTATATATACTTTAAGTTGAATAAGTTTGTGTACTCTCAAATATGCAGATTTAGTGGGATTGATTTCTTGAGGAGGTTTCAAGGGAAGAAAATAATGTTTGTTGGGGACTCTCTTAGTCTCAACCAGTGGCAATCTCTTACATGCATGTTGCATTCATCTGTGCCCAAATCAAACTTCACCTTGACAAAGATTGGGAACCTCTCCACATTTTATATACCGGTTTGGGCTCCTAATTTCAAAATTTAAAGATAATTACAAAAACACCCCTCATGTTTGGGCTAATTACAAAAAAACCCAAAATCGTAAACCTCCCCCCCCTTAAGGTCTGATTCCGCTTACATTTACCTCTTCTTCATAAGCTAAATTCATTTCTAAAACACCCTGACATTTATAAAAATATTACAATTACCCCGTGAGGTTTTTTTTTTAATTTTCTGGGTTTTTTTGTAATTAGCTCGAACCTGAGGGGTGTTTTCTTAATTATCCTAAATTTAATTATTCACTAGTAATCGTAAGAACTCTTATATATTAAATGCAGGACTATAACATCTCATTGATGTTATCTCGAAATGCATTTCTGGTTGATCTTGTAATTGAAAAGAAGAAGGGCAGAATTCTGAAACTAGATTCAATCCAAAATGGCAACTCATGGATAGGGATTGATATGCTTATATTCAATACATGGCACTGGTGGCTTCACAAGGGAAATCAAAAACCGTAAGAAATTTATTTATAAATTTTTAGGGATAATTACAAAAACGCCCCTGAGGTTCGGGCTAATTACAAAAAAAAACCCAATGATTTTTAAAATTACAAAAACCTAATGAGGTTTGATTTCGTCTTACGTTTCCCCTTCAATGCAAAGAACATTTCAAAAACCCCATGACATCTATAAAAATATTACATTCAACCCTTTAAATTTAAGACAACATTAAACTTGAGGGTATATTATGTAATTTTGAAACATCTCTGGTCTTTTTTTTTTTTTTTTTTGTAATTAGCCCAAACCTCGGGTGTTTTTGTAATTATCCTTTTTTATTTATTTCTAACTTAGCTGTTTTAGTTAAGCCTTGATGAGATCGATTTGGATTTCAGATGGGATTACATCCAACAAGGTGATAAACTTTATCGAGACATGGATCGATTGATTGCATTTAGTGAGGGATTAAAGACTTGGTCCAAGTGGGTGGATTCTAACATTAATCCCTCCCAAACTAAGGTTTTCTTTCAAGGCATCTCTCCCACTCATTACAAGTAAGCTGTTTCTTTTTCTTTAAAACAAACTAAATTACTCAATACTTGATTCAAATCTCGATCTTTAAAAGCTAATTTAAGCTTGATTCAAAATCGTGTTTGAGTGGTTTGATTAATAATCGAATCAAAGCGACTTTTAGTCGAAGCTAAACACGCGTTGAGCTCAAGTAGATTGATATATTTATAACAATTTTTCTACTCATTGAGTCAAGCTCCAGCTGCATTTTGTATCTTATCAAACACAAAAGATATGTTCAAGGTTGATTCATTATGATTCATTATGTTAATGAATCAACCTTGAACATATCTTTTGTGTTTGATAAGATACAAAAATGCAGCTCGAGCTTGACTCAATGAGTAGAAAATTGTTATAAATATATCAATCTACTTGAGCTCAACGCGTGTTTAGCTTTCGACTAAAAGTCGTTGCTCGATTTCGATTCGATTATTAATCAAACCGACTAAACACAATTTTTGAAACTCGAATAAAAATCCAAACAAACTTGCATAGTACTATATTCAGTATCTACTCGATTCGTTTATGACCTTACATATGTCATATTCTCACTATGTTTTGCGCTTATGCAGTGGTGCAGAATGGAATGCATCAAATACAATAACATGCAATGGAGAAACTCAACCAATCAATGGGTCGGTGTACCCTGGAGGAGCGCTGCCCTGCGGTCGCGGTGGTGAAGGGCGTGCTGAGTAACATGACGACGCCGGTGGGGTTGCTGGATGTGACGACACTCTGCGTTGAGGAAAGATGGTCACCCGTCGGTTTATGGGATTGGTGGGCAAAAGGAAACGATTGCGATCATTGGTGCCTTTACCTGAGTGCTGACGTCGGAATGAGTTGCTTCTACCGGATTTTGGTTACTAAAGGAAAATCTAAGATGTAAAACATTTTAGGCTGTGATTGCTTGTAAAAGATTTTTGTAAATTTTTTATATTTTCAATGATTGTAATTTCATTGTAATTTGGATCATTATGAATTTATTTGTGCCAAATTTTCTAACAGCATGTAATGTTAGCGTGTTACAAATATAATAAACCCAAATATAAATTCAACAAAATTTCATTTTATTTATAAATTGGTCGTTATATTGTGCATTTTTTTTTATCAGATGTATTTTTGGTATGGAATTCTGATTTTTTTTGAATGTTTGATTATTATTTTCATTAAATATAACATGCTTTCCACTACCAAAGACTATATAATATTAAATATAGCTCATTTTTCTTTTCTTCAACTAATTTGATATGTTTGCTTGTTAAAACAGTCTACACCAGATTCCTTCTCATTGGAGCTTCCTTTCTGCCCAAACAAAGCTATTAAAATGGCAACTTTTCTCCCAACTCCAGTTACTCTCTCTTCAAACCCCTCAATTTTTCTTCCCAAATTCCCAAAACCCTCACCAAAAATCCTTTTTATCCCCTCAAATTCGAACCCTAAAATCCCAATCTTCCAGAAAAGAATGCCAACTCAAATTCAAGCATCGGCCAGTGATCTTGATCCAGGCTTCCTGCAACAAGCCATCCAGCTGGCACAATCATCACCGCCCACGTGGCAATCTGCCCTCATCAACAACGTCGTGATATTTCTCTTAGGATCCCCAATTCTTGTTTCTGGCTTATCACTCTCCGGCATTGCTGCGGCTTTCTTGCTTGGAACCCTTACTTGGCGTGCCTTTGGCTCTCCTGGGTTTCTTCTTGTGGCTACATACTTTGTCATTGTGAGTTAAAAGTCATTTTTTTCTGTTTTATTTTTTAATCATATACGTGTATGCGTGTGTATGAGCTTCTGATTTGAGTATTGAACTGAAAATGGAATTTTTGCGTTTGCATTTTGCTTGTTGGTTTGGTCTTGAATTTTTCGTAATGTAGAGAGATGAAATTCTTAGCAGTTTCACTGTTGTGTTAGAATTAAAAAATGACTGCTTTGTTTCTCCCAAAAAAATAAAAATGCTTTGTATCTAGATCCATACTTTTCTGATGTGTGGGTTTAGAGCATCAAATCATCAGTAATTTGCTATAATTTTGTTTTTTTGCACTTTTTCTTTAAGTAAAAGGCCGAAGGCCAAAATGAAATTACAAAGAAAAAGAGAATGTTGATCACAAGACCGATCAGCTAGCCTGAGATGGGGCCTCGTTATTATTTTTGCACTTAAATATATGTATTTCACTTACTTATTTACAAATATTGACTCACTTGTCAAATTGGCTGAAGATCTGGATTTCAGAATTTCGCTGTCCTTTTACTTAGGAAATTTAAAATAACAAATTGATTATTTGCAGGGCACTGCAGCTACAAAGGTGAAAATGGCTCAAAAGGAGGCTCAAGGGGTTGCCGAGAAAAGGAAAGGAAGGAGAGGACCAGGAAGTGTGATTGGATCAAGTGCTGCAGGCTGTGTTTGTGCCGTCCTCTCAATCTACGGTATTGGTGGAGAGATATATAATCGTCTATGGCAACTTGGTTTTGTAGCAAGTTTCTGTACTAAACTGAGTGATACTGTCTCGAGTGAGATTGGGAAGGCATATGGCAAAACGACGTGAGTACTACTCTTGTGATGTAGTTATCTCGAAGTCTATCTTGATTCTATTCCAGTTATTCCTTTGAAAAATTAGTAGTGAGAACTGAGAACGCAAAAGGACGAGTAAAATGAGTTAAAGAAAAGAATGAGCAAGTTAATATAAAAAGAAGGGATCATTACACGGAGTCAAGTAATGCAAAGAAAAGGCTTCGAATCACTTATGATATAAATGTGTGGTCGCTTCCTCTACCACTTTTCCACCATCCGAACTGCCGATCAAAAAATCTATCTTTCTTGGTCCGCACCGAGAAACCCCTTGAGGTTTCGGCTATTTACAAAAAAAAAAAAAAAAAAAAAACAGAGAAGTTTCAAAAGTTACAAAAACCTCCTTGAGGTTTGATTTGTTTTAAATGTATGGGTGTAACTGTAATATTTTCCATAAATGTAAGGGGGTGTTTGAAACGTGTTTTTGTAAATACCGCAAACCTCAGGGGTTCTTTTGTAACTATCCCTAGAGAAAATAAGCGGCCCTGTGTGAAATGAGCTTTTGGTGTTATACTATTTTCTTGCTGTTCAGATTAACCCTAAGTGTAACCTGCATATGAAGAAAAAAAGAACTTAGAACTTGCTGGATATATTCTTTGGTTTCATTTCTTTTATGTGGTGGATGATTGTCTTATTTGAGCTTGTATATCTTAGTTTATGGAAGAAAAATATTGTCTTGTCAATGTAGTTATCTAATCACAACATTCAAGATTGTACCAAGGGGGACTGAAGGGGCCGTTAGCATTGAGGGAACTTTCGCTGGACTTCTAGCTTCAATTCTTCTTGCTTCTGTCGGATGTCTTATGGGTCAGGTAAAAAATTACTTGTCATGTTCTTTTCAAGAGTTCATAAAGTGAAGTTGATTTATCAGTTGCTACATATCTAATTCCCTTTTTGATGAAATAATTATGCATGAGTTTAAAAAGTCAAAAACCCGACAACTTTACTGTAAATCAGATGTGTTGTAAAATATTGCAATGACATGAAATTAACGGTTCTGACAGCTAGTTGAGAAAAATGATGGGCATAAAAAGAGTTAGGTCTGGTCTTGCAGAATTGTTTTTAAACAAGTCATTTCACATTCTATGTTATTTTTCTCCAACTCTAAATTTGCAACTGATGAAGAATTATTTCTCAACAGATACATGTACCCGAAGCCGTCATATGTGTGATTGCTTCCCAGATTGCCAATGTTGGAGAGAGTATTATAGGCGCTGCACTCCAAGAGAAAGAAGGATTTCGATGGGTTAGTCATTATCTTTAGCTTTGTGATCCACTTTTCTGCAATCTTGTCAAGTTTTTTCCTATGTGGTCGAGGAGTTAAATTTCTTGCTGAGGGTATTATTCATGTATACATGGTTCACGTGGCGTAATATATGCATCTTTCACATTGAATCAAGCTCGGATTCTTATGCGTGTATGTGCTATTGATATTTGAAGTTGTGCCCATTTTATGTGTTTCCTTTATTATTTTTCAGCTTAACAACGATGCTGTAAACGTCATCAACATATCCATGGGCAGCATTTTGGCAGTCCTTATGCAGCAATTAATTCTTCAAAGCTGGCGTAGATAGTAACTAGTACTCCATGGCTGGCTTGCATAATTCAGAAAATCAATAGTCTCATGATTTCCCAGAAATGGGCCCTTGAATGCTCGATGAGGCCGGATAAATATACAAGTATTTGTACCTCACACGAAAAAGAAAGGAAAGAGTAAAGGATGTGGCCACGGTACTCAGGTTCTCCTTTTTCCTTCTGAGTCGGTCAGTATTTTAAAACATTTCCCGGATAGAGTAGAGAAATGGCGCATTTAATTTCTTGTCTGCTCGGGTTATTCCTTTCATTGAGACATAGCATGACTGAATATTTTGATAGCTTGAAATATCTAGTTTCCTCCATTGTAAATCCCATTATCTAAAGGTAAAAAAGAAACTGAGAGCATTCACATAATCTTTCAGAGTATATTTTCTTTTTATATGATTTGTTTATTGAATTTTGTTTTCCAGAAAAGTTTTTCTCTGGTGATAAATGTTGTTGTCTTCTTCCAGCAATCGATGATATTGCCCTCTTCCATCAATAAATGAATCTAGGACCCAATATGAGCAAGGGAATGTTGGCAAAACCTTATGATTTTATAGGAAGTGGTTTATTGTAGCACAAGCAAAAAGTAGTTGGAATTAGAGGTTTGTAGTGTGTGCAAATATAAGCTAAACGTTAAATAAGCTGAAAGTAGGGGTGGCAATTTGAGGCACGACACGATTGACCGACCACGAACACGGCCGAAATTATAGGGTTTGGGTTGAGGCTTATCGGGTTCGGGCCGTTATCGGGCTTGCACGATAAGACACGATAAACATCGGGTTATTATAGGGTTGGCACGATAAGGCACGATAATTTTTTAATTGTTAATAATTAATTATTTATATGGGTAATTTAATAATAATTGATTATTTTTACTTGACTATTTTTATTAAAATTTATTAGCATATATGTTTTAGGTATTAAATATAAGGAATATAAAAAAATTATAAGTTTTATTTGTTAACGGGCCTAACGGGTTCACCTAAATAAATTTGACAATTTTTCTTATTGTGCTTACCGTGCGCGTGCCGTGTTTTTCGTGTTTTTAATGTGTCATGCTCGGGCTTAAATTCCAGGCCCGTTAAACTTTATCGTGCCGTATTCGTGTTTGGGCTTATCGTGCCGGCCCGGCATGAACGATTTGCCAGCCCTAGCTGAAAGACAATGTTTGGTGAATAAGTTGTAAATATGTTTTATTTGTATGTAGAAGACTAGAAGTCAAACCAGAAGCAAAATTTAAAATACTCATCCCTTAGTTTTAGATTCTGACCAATTTTTTTCTCTGTCAAAAACTGACATCACTTTTTTTAAATGGTTTCAAGCCCTCAGTAAGTCGAGAAACGCTGGACCTTTCAAAAAAAAAAAAAATTAAATAAACCTTTCAAAAAAGTCGAGAAACGCTGGCAAGAATACCCCGGAGAGCTGGGTTATACCATAACCTCAATGATTTAAAATCTAATGATAGTCACACCTCAGAACCAAACTTGGCTGACATTGTAATTTATGACAGTTGCATTGTGTGTGGAACTGGTATTAATTCATGGCTTAGCATTTAATCAGAATCTCAAAATAAAATAAAAATTGAATAAAAAGAGATCGTGCATAAAGGCTTATTCTTGTATTAAAAAGATACAATAACACTAGTAATACAAGTGGATACGATTTAAGCTAAAAACAGGAACATTTCATAATCGAAATCTCCAAGTGCAGTAGACATTTCACAAATGGTATCGAAAAAGCCAAATGACAAATCGATACTCGACAAAAGCGGCATGTAAGATTAACTTATGCATCTTTCAACGATCCAGCTACGTCGATGACGAATCGATACTTGACATCAGCTTTCTCGAGACGTTCCATGGCTTGGTTTATATAGCCCATTGGAATGACCTCAACATCTGCTGTTATGTTGTGTTTTGCAGCGAAGTCCAACATTTCTTGTGTTTCCTTCATACCTCCAATACCACTCCCAGCCACTGTCTTCCTCCCTGTTATTACACACCCGGATTAGCAAAAACATGCATGATTGTGATTACAATACATGAAAGAGTTTTGCACAAGCAGCAATATTACTAAAAGGGATGTTTACGAAAACCACCCCTGAGGTTCGCCTAATTACAAAAAAGTCCACTTACTTTTCAAAATTACAAATACCCCCTAAGGTATTACAAAAAGGCCCTTAAAGTTTGTATTGCTTAACAAATATCACTCTATTGAGTAGAGTTGACAAAATTCGCCCGGCCCGATGGGCCTGCCCAACCAGCCCCCGTATACGGTTGGGTTGGGCTTCATTTTTTAGATACCTGAAAAGAACTGGGCCTACTTTGGTCCGGCCCAAATGGCTGGAATCCCGATTGGCCCGACCAAAGACACACGTGTTGGGCTGGACTAGACCACAAGAAATGTGGTCCAACGAAACCTCAGGCCAACTTGACCCGACCTAACCCAATTTATGACGGGGGCTCGGACCGGCCCATTGCCAACTCTAATATTGACTATTGAGGGTGTAATCAGTAGGTGTAATTTGGAAAACAGAAAAAAAATATGAAGGGGGTATTTGTAATTCTGAAAAGATACCTGAGTTTTTTTTTTTTGTAATTGGACTAAACCTTAAGAGTACTTTTTGACTTTTTGTAATTAACCCTTGCTAAAAATGAAGGAACAGGAGCCATGTCTAATAATAAATGAAAAAGGAAATGCCAAAGTCTCCTTCTCCTGTCAGGGCCAAATGAGAGATGGATGGATGATTTTACCTGAAAGCAAAGGAAAAACAGGTAACTCCAGAGGCTTTGGTATAACACCAAGAATTATAAGTTTCCCATTAGGTTTCAAGAGGTTGAGTAATGGCTGAACAGCATGATGAGCAGAAACTGTATCCAATATCCCATCCATGGTCCCTGCTGCAGCCTGCAAAATAATCGAAACAACATAAGCGCATTTTCAGACAAACTCCATACATACAGGAGCCTCAGACAAATACCATCATCTGATCTTGATCACGGCTAACCAAAAACGAATCAACACCAAGATTCTTGATCGCTTCCTCTTTCTTATCAGGGTTTGTACTTATCACCGTCACTTTCGCCCCAAATGCTTTGGCAAACTTCACAGCCACGTGGCCTAGACCACCTAGACCCACCACGCCCAAGTGGGTCCCGGGCTTGTCGAGTCCAAAGTATTTTAAAGGGCTGTAAGTTGTGATTCCAGCGCAGAGAAGAGGACAACCGCCGTCCAGAGGCATATTTTCGGGCCAACGGATAATGAAATGCTCGTCGCAGACCATGATGTCTGAATAACCACCGTAGGTTGGTGTTCCGTCGAAGTATTTGCTTCTGTATGTAAGAATCATTTTGGAACAGTAGTTTTCAAGATCGTTGGCACAGCATTCGCATGAACGGCATGATCCTGCCATGCATCCTACGCCGACTTTGTCTCCAACTTTTACCTTTGTCACCTTGCTGCCCACCTCTGTGACAACTCCAGCGATCTCATGTCTGCATCATTTTGTTAAAAAACGGAAATACTCAGTTGAGCCATTACAAAATTATCACTTCTTTATTTAGAAATAAGCTAAAGACAATGAGAGTGTTTGCACAATGTTGTGTTTTGTTGTAGTATAAGCGAAAACAGGGACGGACGCAGAAATTTGTTCTTGGGGCGAAATCCAAAATCCAGGCGGACGCACAAGAGGCCCTCCGAAGTTTTTTTTATATATGTATATATACAATCAATGGCGGAGATAGGGGCCAATCTGGGCCCCGACCCTCCTTCTTTTCTTTTTTTTTAAAAAAAATTTACTAGGTAAATTTTATCAAAAAAAAATTTTAGTTAATATTTATTTGTATTTTTTTAATTTTTTTATCTGGCTCACCCCAATTTCTTGTATCGGCACACTCTGTAATAATCCCTAACTATGCCATTGTATATAATGACGTAGCTAGGAATTATTAAGGGTAGGACGATACACAAAATTGGGGTGGGCCAAATAAAAAAAACTAAAAAAAATACATAAATATTAACTAATTTTTTTTAAAAAAAAAGAGGGCCTAGGCGCCTCGAAACCTTGGACCGACTTGGCAAAATTAAATCTAATATAAATAAAAACAAAACATACAAACTTTTATAACTAAATTACATGGAAATTTGGGGGAGAGGGGGCAAGATATGTTGGTTTATATTTATATATATACTATATTAATTTATTAAATAATATATTACAAGGGTTCAATCGCAAGGTGAGGGGCGGCGGTTGCCACCACCAGCCACCCCCTCTGTCCGTCCCTGAGCGCAAAGTAATTAAGAATCAGAAGTTGACGTGCTTACATGTAGAAGCTAAAAATTGAATAAGTTAAAAAAGTGTTTGGTGAATAAGTTGTAAAAATACTTTAATTGTATGTAAAACTCAAACTAGGAGTAGAATCAGAAATCTAATTATCTAAACCACCGGTATCCTGCTTTCAAAATTCAAATTTTGATTATATTATGCAAGGCAGAATTAGAAGCAAAAGTTGACATTTAAAAATACTAAAAACTATTTTTTTGTTCAAATACTGGCAATCACTTTTTTAAGTGTTTGCAAACACTACCAATATGACAATTCTTCTAGTTCTATAGATGAAATCAAAATGCAGAGCCAATTAATTTAGTGTAAAGAAAGAACACTATCTCAATTCATGACGATTCATACACATTAGTCATTACACAGCAAGGGTTCGTTTGGATATCGGATCCCATTGACAAAAAACACCGAGATCATCCAATACTCAGCCCTTATAATGAAATAATAAAAACAGAGTTAGAAAAATGAAACATACCCAGGAAGCACAGGGTAGGTAACCTTGCCGGTCTCATTCTTGACGCTGTGAAGGTCCGAATGACACACCCCACAATACAAAATCTTCAGTTTCACGTCTTTCTCCCCAGTTGCCCTTCAAAAATGAAAAAAAAAAAAAAAACTAGTTTGAACAATTCAAAAAAAAATTGGAGTAAAAATTCTGTCACATTCTTGAAAATATAGGTTCCAAATTACTTTCTTAAAATAATCAAAAGCTTCTTTAGGCAGTGTTTGCAAACACTCATGCATTAGATTTATCATAGCATAAGCTAAACGTAGTCGAGAATTAGAAGTTTGTAATGTTTGGAAATAAAACCTAAAAGTTCAATTAATTAATTGAGAGTATTTGATAACTAAGTTGTACAAATGTTTCCTTGTTTGTAAAAATCAAACCAGAAGCACATATTGAGAAATCTAAAACACTCCCCTTCTATTAAATCAAGCAAAATTAGAAGTAGAAACTAGCATCTGCAAACATTAAAAACTACTTTTTTCAAGCTAGGAGTTGATAATCATTGTTTTCTTCTGGTGATTGCAAACACTCCCTTAATCAAACTAAAACCACGAATTCGAAATACTAAGCTAAAACCCTTTTCGCAATTGAACGGCACAGACCCACATACTAAAACCAATATACACTAGCAGAATCTAAAGAACTACATATTCTATCACATAGCAAATGATCAAAAATTAAGCATGAATGAGGAAATCCATTGTTATACCTTCTGGAGAAATGGAAGGGAGAAAGTATGCCAGAATTGTCTCTGGCAGCCCATCCGAAGGCCTTAACGGGATGTTCTTCTTCAGGTGCTTTCACCATTTTTTTCTTAAGCTTAACAGAGTATGTATATTACTAAGCAACAAACAATCAACAGGTGGATGAATATTTTATTTCAGAGGAAAACACTCGTGAGCCATGTGTATATATAGAGGAAGAAAATTGTCCGGTGCAACGTCACCAGTGACGGGGGAAAGGGGTAGAGTTGGAATATATTCTCCGATATTTATCTATTTTTCGCACGAATCGCGTGCACCAGTGACACCACTGCACTATTTTTAATTTTTGCATTTTGTAATATAATGAGAAAAATACTAAAAGTAGAAAAAAAAAAGGAAAAGAGGTATATAATGCAGCATCTGAAATGGACTGGAAAGACCTATCTTTAAATGTATGGGCCTGTGGGGTAAAAGGGATTCTGCCATGATTATCTCAGTCTGTATAGACGATGAAGTTAACATTAATTTTCTGGGTTAATTACAAAATGTACCCATGAAGTTTGAGGTAATTACAATGAAACCCAACTAAATTTTAAAATTACAAAACGTATCCTGAAATTTGTCTCGTCTAACATACAACAAAATAAAAGCAGAATTTGCTGACGTCGTCAAAAAATTTGATATGAAAATCCAAATATGCCCCTATTGTAACATTCACAAAAAATAAGTAGACAAAAATGTCATTTGGCTATTCCGAAAATATTACGGAAAAAAAACCTCTGTCAACTATTATAACTTACAAAAAGATCCTTCAATTCTTATCCTAAGTATATCTACAATTAGTAAACAGGGATTTTCTCAAGGAAAAAAAAATAGTAAACAGGGAAAATTAAATTTTGAATCAATTAAAAAAACACAACTGAAAATTATTTTGATTTTCACAGTATGTATAACATCAAAATCCCTCTCAAAATCTTATAAACCTCCCTCTGGCTATGAGAAAAAACAACTTCCTCCCCACTAATTTTCCATTAACAACATATATGTGCAATCTAAAAATATCAAAATTAACAATATTAATATTCGATCCGCTACAAATACATTGAAATATTATTCCACTTTTTTTATAACCGAAAATTCATGTCCCCACGTGACTAAAAATAACTACGCCCAGAAAGCAACTATTGTTCAAATACGTCATGCCAAATTTACATTTAAAATAAGCTAAATAATATTTAAATAAAACTTAGAAAAGCCATCCTTAGTTCTATCTCATATTCGTCTTCGACCATTAGTTTTCAATAGCCGTAGAGTTCTGGATTTATTTCACACAATCAATCAATTAATCAAGCAAACATAATTTTTAACTCAGGCTGAAGCTGGACATAATTTTTTGAATATACATATCCATTTTCCAAACCAAGCCAAGAGCTTTAAAGAAAAATTCTACGATCTAAAACCTTAAAGAACTCGTTTTAATCGAATCAAGCATGAATACAAACGAGTACATTAGCACGGTAAGACGATTTCTACTTATGAACGATTTCAAGCAAGCAAACAACAAAGAAGGAAGACAAGATTACTCTAATCACTTATAGCACCACCTACCCTATCTGATAGCCCCTCGGAGATTCAGATTTTCTATTCCACTTTCCTATTCCATCATTCAGATTGATGACATGCATCCGACGACGGAATCCAATGGTCGTCAAGAACGCCTCCTACGCTTAGAGATATCACCATGTGAGAGACGGTATTGGAAGTTTGACAAAGGGGAGGAACCTATATCCGGCACAAAGACATTTGAGTCGTAAAGATTATGAGATTTTCGAGGCCAGTTAAGTCCAGAAGCTGTGGGCGGAGAAGGAATCTCCGGTACTGTCCAGAATGTATCAGGCACCTGCCCCATTTGATCGTAGTCGCCGTCTATATCTCCATCGGCGGCTCGCAGACCTGGGGAGCAATCTGAATCTCCAAGCTTCCCATTATCGGCCTGATGAGATTTTTTTCCAAGACAAAAGTTAAATTTTTGAACATAATCAAGCAAAGGAATCATATAACTATATGGGAGTTTTGAAATGGTTTTTGTTTATGAAGGGGGAAATGTAAGATAGGGACAACCTCAAGGGGTCTTTTGCAATTTTGGAAAACCTCCGGGGCTTTTTTGTAATTAGCCCGAATCTCAGGGGAGATTTTGTAATTATCCCTTAAAGATAATATAATTTTAACATAGTAATTATTCTCTAGCATAAATACAATCTATAGATCAAACAATCAATTTTCAACAAACCAACATCATTTTTCAAACAAATTTTCCTAAATTCACCATATGCTAGTTAAAGGAGAGACATCTTTATTCTTTAAATCGAAATGAAAGCAGTAAATGAATCTAAATCATACCTTAGACGAGCCATGATCCATGAAACTATAATTCTGATTGTAATCACCAAGTTCAAGAAATTCATCTAACTGCCACGGCGCAGAGCCTCCAGTAAAAGGTAGCATTGATGATGAAAAATCCCCACCTACGCTCGCTTGGACAGGCATATTTCTACTGTCTTGACCAGTTGATGAAACTGGGGTGGTCCTCTTCGGGAGAGAACGAGGTTCTTCCGGTCCTGAGATTTTATCGTTACTTTGAGAATGGATTTTCTCTGAAGATGACGATGGAGTATTTTCAGTAGTTTCGAGGCCTACTTTAACTCCAGTGAGTAAAAACCTCTGATGCACAGAAACCAAGGAATTCGCTGTGTGTATGGCAACATCGCATTTTCTGCAAAGTAAAGCGCGGTCCTCCAGGCAAAAGAAATAGCCGAACGATTCCTGCAAAAATTGCAATTGGGGTATCAAAACCTACTGATGTGCTTTTTATTTCTTTAGAAGAAAAAGTGATGTTTTTTTCTAAAAATACTAAACAGTGTCATACAGATCGAACTCGCATTAAGGCACACAAGCCTAACTCCAATAAATGGCAATTGAAGACCAAAAAGTTTTTCATATGATCCATAAAGTAAGGGATTAAGGTAGAAAATATATTTCAAGCATTACATGCAGCAATACGGAGGATCAACTCGGACATGGATCAAAAAATTGACCTCCTAAAAGGATAATAGGCGAAGCAAAACGCTTTATGATTGATATAATTAACAGCAATAATACTACACGACGTACTTGTCAATATTTCAATCTTTTTGACAGGTCCACTCAAGAAAACAACATAACTATTATCAAACAAAATACACAATCGTCACAACTCACAAAAGATCATTGGATTAGACAGATTAAACATGAAATGAAAAACACACACCTACTATATTACATTAGTGCAAATATTGCAATGTAATATTTCCCGTAGCCGTAGCAGAAAAACAACTGTTCTAATCAATTCGGACATATTTTCCTTTCTTCAGTAGAGAAGGGACATGTCAAGGCTAGCTAGTTAAACACAACATAATGATTATGATTTGCATTATTCCCCTTTCTTTTCATGTGCGCAGTGTGAGGCAACATATGAGATCAATACAATCGGGTGCAACGAATTTCAACCCAAATTGAGGATATGACAGAGATCTAATCCTTGATGGAATAACAGAGTACAAGGCAAGTGTGACATTCACCTTCTACCAACAAAAAAATATGGTCCTCCCCTTAAGCATCACTAATGGCTAATTGTTCGATTTAAATGCAGGGCACCTATACGGGAACTCAAACTTCTGGCATGAACACATGCTTTTGCCCCCCAATAAACCATCCTCAAAACTCTCACTGGGAAAGACAAGATGCAACATGGTCCCACACACAACTAAGGAATACTCAATACAGAGATTTTTTCATGCCAAAACACAACTCAGCCACCATCCCAAGAATCACATAGCACAAACAGTATCTTTATAAATATTATTTACCAACAAATGACCAGAAATTTATCACAAGAAACTAATTTGTGAACATATTCGGTTAACAAGTTAACCAAAAAGAATTATTTACACCTTGCAGTCTCATCCTGCTCTCAAGGGAAAATGGAGCCTAGTTTCTTCTATTATATTAGTGTTCAATGAGCACGAGAAAAGATTAAAAACTAATGTGAACTGGGTGAAATATCAAAACAGCTCAGCACGAATAAGAATTAAAATAATCTCAAAAAAAAAAAAAAAAAAAAAAAACGCCATAACACTGTATCCACAGAAACAAAATATCAGTCCTCTACAACACATCAGAAAATACTTTAATAATCACACTCAATAGATATTTTATAATCATCAAGACCAGTCAAACAAAACATAAACAAAATTACCAGTAATCCCACCTTATCCAATATCTCCAATCCCAAAAAAAAAATCTCGAGAAGATCAAAGAAAAAGAAAAGATTACTATGAAATTAACCTGACAAATATCACACTTGGGCATCTGCGAAGACGAGGTAGAAAGTGGGACCCTCTGGTGTTTACTGGCGAGCTTATTAGCGGCGTGTACTTTCTGATCGCAACCCCAACACAGCGCTGCCTCGTCGGCGCAGCAGAGGACGTTCGCCTCCGCCGCCTCACACACGTTGCACTGAATCTTCATCACTACCAAAAAATTTCAGCTCAAAACCCTCCTCACAGAAACTCCAGAAAAAAATAAAATCTTGGCCCAGCTTTATAGGTATATTAAGATCTTTCAATAGGGGTGGGGCCTGGGGGAGAGGGGAGTGGTAGCGAGTGGAACGAATAAAAGAAAATACATGTGGGAGGGTTTAAGAATTTGCGTACTGATTCTTGTGGGGGTATTTTTAATTATATAATTTTAGAAATTCTTTTTGTAAGTGGATTTTGGGGCAAATGAAAGTTATTTTTCCTTGTCTTGGTTTTTATATTGGGGAACTGATAAATTATGAAATTAAATAATAATAATAATATAAAAATAATGAAACAATGGGTATGCGGTGAGGCGGTGAGGCACGTATTGGTATGTGTGTGCGTGTGGAGAGAGGTGGAGGGGCTAAGCTGAGCTGTAAATAAGCAGACTGATATTATTGTCAGTCTGAGGATACGGTGTGGCGCGTGTATGGGGAGTGGACATGTTTGAATCCGGACAATATTTACTTAACACTTAAGGTCCTTAAGGATAAATTGATAAAATGATATTTTTATAATACAACATGTTATTTACTTACTATATTTTAATATGTTAGATGGAATATTGAGTAGATAAACTGATATGACAGGATATATTTAAGGATAAATTGATAAAATGATTTTGTTTAACCACTAGGTTTAGTCTATCGATTGACCATGAGTATTACTTTCTTGCTTAATAAGCCTGGGTTCAATCTCTCTCGCAATGACATCGTCGAATTTAAAAAAAAAAAAAATGAAATAGAACACTAATATTTGTATGAGAGACAATCTCATGGACGGATCTTATGATTTAATAAAATTTTAACTCAAACTAAACTCATTAAAAGAATCCTTATTTTTTGTATTTTTCGATGATTTGTCTCATAAGTTTAGATCATTGAGACAATTTCATATAAGACCCCATCAAAATATAATAGGAGATGTGGATGGATGTAAATTATTGAAGAGCATACGAGTATTATTCACCAAATATTTAGTTGATGATAAATAGATATTGTATTTTAAAAAATATATTTAATTTTATTATTATATCTAATGCACGTTTTACAAATTGGATTGGTCAACCGAGTTGTTCGACGGTAAATCGGTGTTCGGCTTAAGAGTGTATGACTAAGCTTATTTAAAAGATCTTGCAAGCTCATACATCTTATAAGATGTTTTTAGAGTTTATAAGAAGTTAGATCTTATTTTAAGAAGAAATTATTAAAGTATTTGGATAAAATAAGATGTTGGATCTTTTAAGATGTTAGTATGACAATTTTGTTTAAAAATGGTCAAAATTAAAGAAGTTTGTTGAAATAAGATCTTATTTAAAAAAAACGGAATTCCCCTTCATTTTTCGACGACGATCTTATAAGCTCCTAAGTCCTAACATCTATTTTATTTGGAAGCTTATAAGATCTTTTTTAAAATGTTTAACAAACAAATTCAAGAACGTATAAGTTCTCGGATATCTTATAACATATTTTCAAGAGCTTATAAGCTCAACCAAACACTCTCTTAGTTCGATTAGCATTTTTTCCTCAACCTGAGTATCACATACTGGTCACAAACCCTCTACTTTCTTTCTTGACTATAGGATCCGTCTTCTTCCAGGAATGATCCTAATTTTGGGGGATTAGTTCGATTAGCCTTTAAAACTCGTCTTGTTGGTTGAACGTGTTAAAGTCAAATTTCTTTTTCTTTTACATATATCTTAGGATATAAAATTGTAAATTGGGTATTTTTACGGTTACGTGATTGTTTGAGTTTTGGGATATGTGTTATATTACTTTTTAGTTGATTATTTACATACTTTGAAAATGTATGACATAATAATTAATGTATTGTATTATTGTTTTGCATAATAAATAGAAAATGTGAAATTGATTTTTGTTAGATCGGTTATTTATACCAATGGCTGTGTCGGTTCAATTAGTAAACCGGAAAAGGTTAGTAAGATCAGTTTGCTCCTTTGTCCCCAATATATGCGGAAACCTGTCACATCGAATACCAAAAGTTTTTCAGAAGAGATGATCACGGATAAAGGTAGACGTTTGTTTTGCTCAGAATTGTCAAATGGGTCTGTCGGGCGATGCTGGTCCGACTGAAGTATTCGACTTGAGCCGATCCGAAATTTCTTCGATTACAATTTTTGTTGTCCATCCGATCCATATATTATAATGAACAAGTAAATTGTATCGGGTCCCGAGTCAACACAATTTTTCGGACCAAACATCTCGGCTCCTTTCGAGCCTATCCTCATCGGCCTCGACTGGTTTGGCTATTTCTTTTTTATTTCTGTTGGCAAAATATTAAATGAAAAGAGTAAGGCGATTGGATATGGAAGAGATTCCATTTTTGTTACGTTGAAGAAATTTTTTTGACCAACCATATGATTGTAAAATGTTTTGTTCAAATGAAAATATAATAAATTAAGATTAATGAATTTTTTTAATAAATCTCATATAGGGCAAAATGAATACTTTAGATTTAGTTTATAATAGTTGCCTTTGGCCTTAACTCAATCACTTTTTTAATCTCAGGATGCCATAACTATGATTTGTAATTTACCTCTTATTGGTGCTGTTGGAAATTTGCACAGATAGGATCGCATACTTCGTCATTCGATTAGTCTAGTCGGGTACTCTAAACAAAAGGGTATTTGGGTAGTTAAAGGGTTCACCGATTAGCAAAGAGTAAAGATTTGAGCGAAGTGCTAAGCCTGAAAAGGTGAGGTCCCCAAGGCCTAGAAGTGGCACAAGTACGTGGTAGAAAGAAAGTGATGGCTGTAACAAGTGCATGTAACCACATGATCAAAAACGGTACTCCAAAGAGAAACAAAGGCCTAATTAGCAAGAGTTCTATCAAGACGAGCCTCAACATGTCCATAAGAAGACCGTAAAGTAGACCAAATATAAAAACTCCTTGAAATAGGAGATATTGGAACCATAAGCATGTATTCGGTGGGATATTTGATTGTAGGACTTGAGATATTGGAGAAATGAGATATTTAAGACTAATGGTTCCACAACCATTTTGGAATAAATATTTTATCTATTGTGGAGTATAAGATATTTTGGAAAATAAATGAAATTAATACAAGGGGAAGATTTAAAAACACCCACTTGGACATATTATTGTCTACTGAATACCGTAGACGAGTAGACGACTGCCATTGGTGCTTTGGAAGATTAAAGTCTAGACGAGCAAATTGTGACCAAAAATATTTTGGGAATTAGTCTAATTATAAAAAATGTTATTTTTAATTGAAAATACGCTTTAATGCACGTATTTATTTCACTAATACCTCATTCTGTAGTTATAGTTTATTGATAGAAATAAATACTATGATAGCATTTATAATTTAAAAATTTAAATGGTTTTTTTTTTATATAAATACTCAAATAGTCAAGACTTCAAGAATAAGATTTTGTAATTAGCCCGTGTTTTTTTAATTTCTTTGTATCGTTAAAGGCCACGTATTACGTATATGTGTTGAATGGAACCATAATCTGGCAATTTAAAATCCCAAGTAAATAAGGTAAAGAAATTACTTGTGAAAAGGATTTCATTCAAACTTTTCGGTGCTTTTATTTGTGACAATTACATGAATAATAATAATATATAACAAATGGAGAATACAAACCAAATTAAGCAATACAAAATTTAATCCCGAAATTGTTCCTTAGAACCTGGAACGCTTGCACTCAACAGAAGTGCCCTGAGGAAACCTCTGTACATCAGCACAATAATTATAAACCATATGTTTCTGCTGAACCCATCTCAATCTGTTTCTACCATTAGCATCCAACTCATGAGTCAGCGATTGTGAAGCACATGATGTCCCAACTGCACACGCATCGATCTTGAAGTTCCTGTAATAGGCCACAAATGGAGCCTTGGTCCAATCCGTCTTGACCCGCCCGCCTTGTGTAGCCCAATCATCCGCATTCCACAAGCTGCAGTACACTCTCATCGCCTGATTCTTCGGGAATGGGATTCCGTTGGATTCGTGGTTGTTGAAAACTCTTATGGGACTGTTGTCCACCAAGAATCTGTTTCAAATAATATGTTTGGTTAGAAATTAACTACTAGTTATTAATGGAAATGAGATGGGATATATATTATTGAATGGCTTTGTGAAATTGAATTACATGATGCGTTGAGGATTCCAGACGATCGAGTAAGTGTGGAATGCTGCTGTGGGATCGAACCAGAGATGGAACTGTTGTTCCTTGTCTCCTTTGCCTTGTGAGTATACATTTGTGTGCACGGTGTAAGGCTCTCCCGTCGCATTTCCCAAAAACTCGAAGTCAATTTCGTCGTGTCCTTCACCTTGAGATGACAACTGTACATGTTTTGTAGGAAATTAATTAGAACCACTTGAGAAGTGATGTACTTGTATATACATAATAATAATAAAATTGGTTGTGAAAATTAAGAATTGAAAAAAGACTAACGAAAAATGTAATACCCCAAATTTTTACCAATTTGGGTTTTAGTATTTTTAGACCTTTAGGATTTTAATTATTGGCCCAATGTAGAATTTTAGTAAAGCCCAGTCTTAATAACATTAACAGGCCCATTTATAAACTTATATTTTTATTTTTATTTTCAAGAGCCCATATCCAGTTTCTAGAAGATTCAAAATTCTGCAAAATTATTATTGTTATTTAAATCCGAAATTTGAAATTTTATTTACCCTGATCTTTATTGTTAGATAAAATCAAATCAAATCTTTTAACAACAAACCTAGCCTATTTCGGAACCCACTAAACCCACGTCTCTACAGGCAAATCTTCAGCAAACTCAAATATAATCCCTATTATCCCACGTATTCCACACTTCATAACCCATACAACTCTCCATATTAGTCAAAATATTCTGATAAATCTCTCACGTTCAAACCACGAATCTTCAGTTCTTGACAAAATCATCAGTGCCTTTCTCACCTTCACAGTCAGGTAAACCGAGTTCTCTTAGTTTACAATTTTCCAACCCGAAAATTTCTTCAACCACCGCACCACCATCTCGCAATCGAAACCGGAAAACCGAAAATCCAGAAATTTTTGAAACCTCCGAAAAATCCAGAAAACTTGATTTCAAAAAAAAAAAAAAAAAAAAAACCAAACCCGTTTGTGCCTTCATTGCTGTCGTCTCACACCTTTGCCGAGGTGTGCGTTGTGTGTGTGTGAGACAGAGTGAGTCCGAGAGAGAGAGAGAGACCAGAAAGTTGTGAGAGAGCGAGACCGAGGGCGTGAGAGGCGAAGGGAGTCTTGAGGAAGAAAGTCTGAAAATTTTTCTAAAAGAGAGAACAGAGAGGCAGACGTTGGTAAAGATGAGAGTTGGGAGAATAGATAAGGGCTGGGGTAGGTTTTGCTTTATGAGGGATTTTAGTACATGAATTATGAAAAATTCCAATACCACCCCATATTTTCTTCTATTCTTGTTCAAAAGCCAATCTCATTTTTAAGCCAACCCTCTGATTTCATATTCAAGCCTCTATTTCATATTCAAGCCCAATTTTTATTCAAGCCAATTTTCAATCTCAACTTTGATATAAACTGTTGAGCCGAATTTATTATTTAAATATATTTTTCTTTATTTATTTATTTAAGCTAAAAATTTCCTAAAAATTATTTAAGTTATTTTATTTTATTTTAATTGTAGGAAATCATTCTTACGAGGTCTAGAACTTTCAATCGAGCACGCATTTGGTATTTTCTCGCACTTTATTTGAGGTGGGGTTTTATTGCTTTTGTTTAATTTAAATGACTTGTTTTAACTCATTAGTTGCATATTCATGATAAATATTATCTTGATGTTGAGACTATTTGTACTTAATCGCATACGAGACTTTGGCACCATTGGTACTTAATCGTCTGCGAGACTTTGAGACTATTTGTACTTAATCGCACGCGCGAGACTTTGAGACTATTCGTCTTAAACGCATACATGAGACTTTGAGACTATTTGTACTTAACCCGTACTTGAGACTATGATATTTTTCGTGAAAGTTTGTGCTAACTCAAGTATGTTATCTTTGCGCATTTGACTTGAACAATTGCTTCCCATCGAATCGAGTTGACGATAACTCACCCCAATAATTTTACCCCTTTCAGGTTGAGGAGTCCGACGTGGCGCATGGCGGGTGAATTGATCATCACAGTTGTTTTGTCGATTTTTTTATTTGTAGTAATATTTCTTGAACAATGTTGGCCTTTTAATCTTTTTCGTATTTATAAAACATACAGTGTACTGGTTTTATTTCAATTGATGGATGATGCAGTTTTTATTTAAGTTAGTTATTTTATTCTTGGAAAAAAAAAATGGTTGACTCGCTTCTGTTAGATTCATAGTCATTTTGTGGATATTATTATGTGTAGTTTAAATTTCCAAAACTAGGGTGTTACAAAAATGTGGTGATGGTTCCAGCAGAGTTTCCAGGAACGAGTTTGAGTTGCATGTCGAATCTTCCGAACAAATACTCATTCTTGGACTGAAATCCAGAACCCGAATATTGGTCTAGCGACAGAGACAGACCACGTCCGCCTTCGGTTATCTGTCCACGTCCGTCGCCCCACGTGATTTCCGCGTCTCTGTGGAAATTAGCAAGGGAAGGGACTGTGAAACAGGACAATGTTATTACAAAAAATGAGAGCAAATTTGCAGGAGCTTTAGGATTAGAAAAGAAGACCATTCTTTTTCGGAGTTTGAGATATGTTTTATTGTATTTGGTGATATATGATCATGGATCAAGTCCTCAATATATATACATTTGTCCATGCAGAGAACCTGTGAGCTGACAAAAAGACTCTTTGAATAAACCACAGACAAAATAATTAGACGCGTAAGCCGATGGGTCCAAGCATGATTCGATCGATCTCGTTGGCGCCTGGCTAGCTAGAACAGCGAATATATATATTTTTGACCACCGACGACTATGGGAAGATTAATTTCAAATTTCTTGGTCTAATTATTTACAACTCAATGATGGTGGATGCGGTGGGGTCGTAACGGAAAGATGATACTTTGCATTATTATTTTTATTGCTCTTCTAAGCAATTCGGTGCCCTTTTCTTGGCAGCTTCATTAATTAAAGCTACCCCGTGACGTTGGGGTGTCTTTTCTTATAACTACTTAGTGGATTGTGTTTTGAATGACTATATTATGATGTTTTAAATTGTCTATATATACTATTTTATCTTGAAGAAATCTATATATACTATTAGAGTGTAAAAGAATCAAAATCGGCTTAGTTCACTTACAACATTTGGTTTAAAACGTGGCCATGTAGCTTACGAAATAAAACATCATAATAAAATTTAGCATTTCTTCTAAAATATTTTTACGAGAAAAAAATAATAATTGTTGGTTTTAACCTTGAAAAACCGCTAGTTCCACTACGGTTCCCACCGACATTTAAAACTACTGTTTCAACGAATTTTGAGACCAAGAAACCGGTGTACACGGTTCCAGTTCCAGTTTTGAAACCGTTGACCACAATTCCGGTTCTGATTCCTATTTGGAACCAAGTTTCGGTTTCATCTAACCACCCCTAAATGTAGAGAGATCAAGTACCATCTCTCCTAAAGTGGGATGGTACCATCACTTTTAAAAGTAAAAGTATAAAACTAGATGATTTTTTTTTTCCAGTATTATCTTATATAATCTCAATCGTCGGTCCAATTAGTTTAATAAAAAATCATTGTTGTATTGTATAAACTAATAATATAATATATTAAGTAATGTGCAATACATTTTTATATGAAAAGAAAGTTTAAAAACTATCTGATATAGTCAAAACATCAAATGATCACATAAATGTAACAAACTAACAATTTAAGACTATAAGTTTCCATAAAAGATTAAAAAAATTCAAAAAGTTAAAAATAAATCAAAAGCTAGTTTTTCAAAAAGTTCAAAATAAATCAAAAGCTAGTTTTGACTGGTTCAACTGTAAAAACGATTTTTGGAGCCTAATCGGATTGGCCCGTCCACCGATTCTCGTCTGTCAATCGATTGAATTGTTCGGTCCTGTAGTTTTTAATTTCTTAGACACATTAGTACTTCATTGATACTAGTGAACAATAATGGTAAAATTACACAATTTCGGTCAAAATTAGATTCTATGTCCAAAATTTTGAAAGATATTGAACCAAAATTTATAGTTGGCTGCTTAAAGTTGTCTTGCAATACTTTTCTATTTTCCCAAATTTTTTATCTGACCAAATAAGAGTTTTACTTTTGAACGGAAAAAATGTAAAAGGTAAAAGAATTTGGGCACCATATCAAAACATTGTTTGATACTTGATACAATCAATTTCAATCGAATAAAATACCACCAAACAAATCATGAGCACCATCCTTCAAAATTATGCTTCATCAATGATTATCAGTGGGGCTATGAGAAGCTGCGAAGAAAGGGCACCGAAAATACTCTACAACAACAATAATGTGAATATTACAATAATGCAATGATACATCTTATTTCTGCTACAGTCTCCCACCGCTGGAATCATTCCAGGACTCATTGGCTTAACCGATTAATCATTCAATCATTCCAGCTCACATCTTCTCCACACACAATAAAGACTCATACGCACAATATAAATTGAGGGAGCTTCTTGCATGATCATCACAGAACGCAAGATTAATTAACTCTTTCATTCCTACTAAATCTGTTCACAACCTACCCGAAAAAAATGGCCTTCTTTTCTAATCCTAAAGCTCCTGCAAATTTGCTCTCATTTTATGTAGTCTTGGCCTGTTTCACAGTCCCTTCCCTTGCTAATTTCCATAGAGACGCGGAAATCACATGGGGCAACGGACGTGGACAGATAACCGAAGGTGGACGTGGTCTGTCTCTGTCGCTAGACCAATATTCGGGTTCTGGATTTCAGTCCAAGAATGAGTATTTATTCGGAAGATTCGATATGCAACTCAAACTTGTTCCTGGAAACTCTGCTGGAACCGTCACCACATTTTTCGTTAGTCTTTTTTCCAATTATTAATTTTCACAACCAATTTTATTATTATTATTTATGTATATACAACAAGTACATGATTTCTCAAATGATTCTAATTAATTTCCTACAAAACATGTACAGTTATCATCTCAAGGTGAAGGACACGACGAAATTGACTTCGAGTTTCTGGGGAATGCGACAGGGGAGCCTTACACCGTGCACACAAATGTATACTCACAAGGCAAAGGAGACAAGGAACAACAGTTCCATCTCTGGTTCGATCCCACAGCAGCATTCCACACTTACTCGATCGTTTGGAATCCTCAACGCATCATGTAATTCAATTTCACAAAGCCATTCAATAATATCCCTGTCTCATTTCCATTAATAACTAGTAGTTAATTTCTAACCAAACATATTATTATTATTTGAAACAGATTCTTGGTGGACAACAGTCCCATAAGAGTTTTCAACAACCACGAATCGAGCGGTATCCCATTCCCGAAGAATCAGGCGATGAGAGTGTACTGCAGCTTGTGGAATGCGGATGATTGGGCAACACAAGGCGGGCGGGTCAAGACGGATTGGACCAAGGCTCCATTTGTGGCCTATTACAGGAACTTCAAGATCGATGCGTGTGCAGTTGGAACATCATGTGCTTCACAATCGCTGACTCGTGAGCTGGATGCTAATGGTAGAAACAGATTGAGATGGGTTCAGCAGAAACATATGGTTTATAATTACTGTGCTGATGTTCAGAGGTTTCCTCAGGGAACTTCCGTGGAGTGCAAGCGCTCCAGGTTCTGAGGAACAATTTCAGGATGATGAACCTTTGGTCCATGATCATTTATGTTAAGGTTGTCATGTGATTTCGTGTTTTGTTTCAGTTTGTATTCATTTGTTATTATTTTTTATTTTTATTCAATCAAAATGTTAGAAATAAAATTACCAGAATAAATAAATTCATCAAGTCCCTTTTGATTCGAAAATCACTATATTCATTTTCAGAACTAACTTTTATGTTATTTTACCCTACTACCCTTTTGATTAAATTAATATTTTAATATATTTTTTATCCATTAAATCATACCCATTGATTAATAGTGTGGATGGTTGAAATTAAATCCATTTTGTAATTCACCTGAGACTGGCCTCACTTGATCCTCCCCTATATATATATATATATATATATATATATATATATATATATATATATATATATATATATATATATATATATATCGAAACTACAATAAGGAAATACGAAAATATGAGTATAGGCTCTCAGAAATACGAAGGAAAATGTATGATTCATTCTGAAAATATTTTCAGCTTAAATTTTCCAAAATTGCATAAAGACAAATGCTTCGGGAATGTAAAAAAAAAAAGACAAGAGTCAAACAAGACCCTAGTGTCTCTGACGAACCAACATATATTCTAACTCATGTGAGATGCAGTGATTGATATCAATAATTCAGCTGCTAAATCCATTTGCAATAAATATTATATGATTCCCATGTACTTGACTAAGAATAATTGTTTGTTACATCTGTCAACCCCAGCAATTATAATCTTAGCAAGCATAGAACACTAAGGAGACAGCAATGAATTATACATTTCCATTAAGCTAGTTGTGCTCAATATTAAACATATATAATCGTATACCTTTAGTCATGTATATCCATGACCATGAGTCCAGATTGTATGCATTATCATGTCTTAAAATCAATCAATTTATTCTTTAAGCATAGAGAATTCTTACTTCTCTAACTCAGTTACAATAGAAAAGCTGGAAAAAAAAACTCTTAACCTTCACCAAAAATTGCACGTATTACCCATATATATATTTGAATTGACTATATGTCAGTGATGTTTTATATGTACCATGGAGAGAGAGAGAGAGAGAGAGAGAGAGAGAGAGAGAGAGAGAGAGTCAGTACAATGGATCAAAATCCATCTTACAAGAGGAAAAATGCAGGTAAGAAGGAAGAAATTAAAGAAAAATAAATCAAGTTTATTAATATATGACTATACGAAAAGTGACGCTAAACCGACGTCCTAATCCCTGCACAACGGAAGCGAAAAACCAACAAAACAAGAAAAATAATGCAAAGGACTCTGGAAATAGAACAAGGGCAAGTACCAACTTTACAAGCAAAAGAATAAAAGATTTATGGGGTTTCCACCTGCTCAAGGCAAAAGCCAAGTTCAAAACTAACAAGATTATGAAGAACACACCATAATAAATAAATAAATAAATAAAACAATCTAGAAAAGTTTTACCTTTTGGAAGAATTCCCCTGCTTCTAGAACACTGAAAACATATATAATGCCATGGCCGTGAGCTAAAACCTTTGTTAGTTAGGAAGTGCAGAGAAAACTTTAAATGCTCAATGAACCAGTTTCCAATCGCTTTGAATCAGTCACTAGAAACGTATAGCTTCTCATGACCAACACAAAATCGAGTTCTTGAACTTAAGTACTGCCTGGAATTTTACAAAGGCATACTTAAGGAGCAACAAATATCTAAGCAGGCCTTGGTACTAGCTTATTTGTGCTGTAGTACGAGGGAACATACTTCTTAAGGGTCTGATGTTCAATGATAATAAGCTATGGGGAGATCAATCTCAAGGTTAAATAGGTAAAGACAAGCACCAACATCCAACCATATTCTTTTAGCACAGTAACAAATTAGCAAAAGACACATTACGAAAGCATGCATTTGTAACTCCAAGTTATCTAACAGGCTCCTAAGTCCTAAGGGCCAGCTGACACAATGCCTAATTATCCATGGTTCCAAAATGTGAAGCCGGCACTGATAACTACCTCTATCGTCACACAGTTGTACAATCTGAAAGAAAGGTGAGTTCAAAAATAATCAGAACCTGGTCAAAAGTGACCAAGGTTGCTCATTTGCCATAGAAGCAACTGAGAATTTGAAGCACTTTCTGGCACAAAGATTCAGAATAAGGAGTTATCTCTGTTTTTTTCTGGAAAATAACATTATATATTTATATATGGGCTGCAAGAATTAATCCAAAATAGATTGATAC
This sequence comes from Rehmannia glutinosa, assembly GCA_016081115.2. NCBI lineage: Eukaryota > Viridiplantae > Streptophyta > Magnoliopsida > Lamiales > Orobanchaceae > Rehmannia > Rehmannia glutinosa. The sequence continues at coordinate 51,332,729 of CM071929.1, forward strand.
AAGTAACTCCTATCCCTGCGTAGAAGAAATTCAGTCTCATAATTCAATAATCCAGTGTATAAACTGAAGTATAAGTCCTGTAAATTACTCCATCAAGTACCAACAAACAAAAAAGAAGACGATTCAACAACATAACCTTAATGATAACCTAATAAACTTCTCTTAACAATCAAAATAGTTGTAAACAAAATTTTCAGGGCATTCAATGACCAAGAATGCAATCATCATCAAAGAAAATCAATATTCCTTAGCACTCAGTCATTCAGAATACTCAATTTTGATCATTTTGCTGACGATTTTTTCTTGCGTTTCGCATCCTTCACCTTGCCAATCTTTTCACTTGATTTTTTCCCAAGCTCACTCTTTTTCTCCCCTTTCAATCCTGCAGGTACCTCACTCTTCTCTGATTTTGCCTTTTTCTTCACCTTCTTCCCTTCCTTCAAACCTTTAGCCTTGTTCCTTTTCTTCCCCACATTTTCATTGATACTCAAATCCTCATCCTCAATCTTCTTACCCTCATCAACATCACTTTCCTCCATCATATTTCCTTCCATCCCCTTCTGTCCCACAAATTCATCGTCATCACTATTATCGATATCCTCTCCAACATCCATATAGTGAACCTCATGAATCCTCCCCTTCTTCTTTTTCCCAATTCTACCATCCTTCTTTCCACTCATTTCCTTCGCCTCGCCCTCATTGTCACTATTTTTCGCAAGCTCGGATCTTTTCTCTATCTCCTTCAACCCCTCGATTTTCAACTTCACATCCGGCATTGCCTGGTAAAGAGGCAAAGCTACCGAGTCCGAAAACTTCAAGTGCAAACTCCTCACACCGTCCCACTTCTTCGGCACCCTCTCAACAGCTCCATTAATCGCATCAAATACATTCTCCACAATTTCATCCTTTTCCATTGCCACCTTACCAACCTTCATCACACAACAAGTCCCACTCCTCAAATAAAACAGTGCACTGCCTAAAGCCTTCTCCACCTGCAACTTCAAATTCTTCTTACCCAAGTCCACCCCTAACGGCAGCTTCTTTTTCTTGAAAAACTCTTTTCCTATCAACTTAGGCAACAAATGCACCACCCTTTTGTCGACCAAAAACAAGTCATAACTGTCACAAAGCTTTCTTTTTTGCTTCGAAGGGCTTGTAGTTAGCCTTCAGCTTTGAAATCTTGATCACTTTTGAAATGGATATATTCTGGGATTTGATTAGTTTCTTCATTTGGTCTGAAGGAGGGGTGGGAGATTTAGGTCTGTCGTCTATGATTAAGCAAAGCTGTGAAGTGGGGTCTAAAATCGGGTGAGAGAGGGGGATCCTAAAGGGGTTTGTGCGAGGGTTAGATGGGATTTTCTTGAGAGTGAGATTCAGATATATGTAGTCGTCTTCGGGGAGGAGTTGAAGCTTCTCGGTGGCAGAATGGGAGGCCTTGTATTTCAACATAGCGCTGATGGCGGAATCAATAGTGGCTTTTGTGACTCGAGAAGCGGTAGCAACGGCGGCGGCGGCGGCGACAGCGGCTTCTACGTTGGAGGCCATGAGAGGCCGAGGGAGGTGTTTGTGAAAGAGAGAAAATGCAGAGGGCGGCTGTTGGGGGTTTTAGGAAGAGGCAACTTGGAGTTGAGAGGGTTTTGGACTGGGAATTGAACAGAGAAGGTCTCTAGGTAAAAAAGTAAGTGGATCGGTTCAATAAAGATGTAATGGGCCGTGAATCGGTCCATCTGAATGGGCTAACCTTGAAATCCAATCTCTACAAAACTAGCCCAGTGGCTTAATTCCCTTGGTTGGTTTTAGCACGCCTCCCCCAGTTAAAAATACCATTTGTTATTTCGTTTTTTGTTTCTCCATTTGTTATTTTGTTTGCCCTAGCTCCTAAGGGCATTCATTTTTCAAAGGGATAATTACAAAAGTAACCCTTAAGATTTGACATAATTACAAAAAAATCCAACTAAGTTTTAATATTACAAAAAGTACCCCTGAGGTTTGATTTAGTGTTAAAATTAAGAGATTAAATATAATATTTTTATAAATGTGAGGGGATATTTTAAAATATTTTTTGCTTAGGAAGGGATAAATGTTAGACACAATAAGCTCAGGGATATTTTTGTAATTTTGAAAATTAATTGGGTTTTTTGATTTCATTATAATGCGAATCTCAACTTTGAATTAAATTTTTTGAATTTTGCTTAAATCGAGATTTTCTTTTTAATTTTATTTGAAAATTCTAATTCAAGTTGATATTCCAAAAACTCGATTTGAATGTCGAACTATATTCGTCTTTCAATTTGAGTTCGTATCTTGATTCAAAGTCGATTACAATTCAAATTATTAATATGAGTTATGTTGTATATATGTTAAAATTTTATAAATATAAATTACATATGGAAATAAAAATAGTATAATTTGTTGATACTTTGTAAGGAATTATTTAATTCCTAATAATGTGGGCAAACTATTTTAAAAAGACTATTATATTTGTCATTTAAATTATTGGACTTAATTAAGTTATCTAAATTGCAGGAGTTCTAAGACTATTGAATTTGACATGGACACAATGAGCATATACCTAATAATACTCAACCTAGATTATTATGAAAATCCTAATTTGATAACTATATAAAGAATATGGTTATGTTCCAATATACTAAATCGCCAACAATTTTGTTTTTAGAAACTTGAGAAATTTTATCAAAAACTTTCTCATCCAATTGCCGACACACAAAAACATCATACCAAGCCCCTTAACAATGAAGGTCAAGAAAGAAGAGTTTTGAGAGAAAAAAGAGGCCGGGCTGGGGTTTATTGGCACTTCAACTTCTAAAAACTAAAACACGCATATATTCAAAACATTCGGCCAAATTATTACAAAATAATAAGTTTAATGATTAAAGAAAAAATTTATTTTAAATCGTGATCATAATCATGTTTTATGGTAGGATTCATATTGAATGCACTTACAATAAGTTATGATTGTCCAAATTACGACAACTCACTAATAATAACGTTTTAAAGGCTATCCATCTGTCATCTTTTGTGATTTCCCTTGATGCCATGATTGTCTTCCAGCTTGGATACAGCAAACAATCTCTAAAATCCATAAACATTAATTCCTTAATTTATGTCCATCTACCTGGCTAAGGGAAAATATAGAGCATTAAACCAATCCAACTGCTTGGAATTTTTACTTTTAGTTTAACGTTTTATTTTATATTCGTATGATATATGCACGTAATATGTATAAAATAATAAAATACCATTTCAAATATATAATAATTACATATATATATACATCGCATGAATATGATAACAAAATAAACACGGGATTACAAAATGAATTACAGTTTTTAACATCAATCCAAATCTCATATTGCAGCCCCAGTGATGTTTCATTTAGTGTTTTAATACACGAGATTAATATTAATATCTTACCCACGTGGCATTCTTTTTAGTAAATTGAAATACTGTAGTGAATAGGAGATCCTATATGATAAAATTTAGTGTTTCATCTTATATTTTACACAATCATGAACATCATGTCACGTATATAATATATTTTCTGAAAATATGCAATTAGATCAATTACATAAAAGCGGCATTTCAAATATTGTTACACGTATTATAATACATGTAAAAGCACTGTGTACAACATTTAATAGAGAGTTAAATAAGCACCAAACCTTATCAAAACAGGCGTATCCCTACTCCATCAAATTGTTTGTGGGGTGGAGGTCGAGGGTTCATATCCCCTCGCTCCATCAAATTGCTCCCCGGCATATGCGGAAATGAAGATTTGGTGGGAACTCATACTAAATAGCAACCGTGTGGGTTAGGGATGGCAATTTCCTCCGAACCCGACGGAGGATCCGATACCCGACCCTAACGGAGGAGGGTATGGAGGGTAGTTTTGTACCCGATTAAATAAATGGGTATGTTGGTATGGGTATTTTCGGGTATGGGTATGGAGGTGGGTCTAGGCACATCCTACCCATACCCTACCCGATACCCGATTAAATAATAATATTATATATATAATATATCTACATATATATTTATTTATAATATTTTACATATATTTTTTTATTTATACAACTATATTTATTTATATTTAAAGAAAATGATTTTTCCCAAGTCTCAATCAAATCTACTAACCCACTAACACTTTTGTTTAATCCTTTTTAATATTTTGCTATATTTTTATAATATATAGTTCGCTAATTCTTATATGTATTCTTTTTTCCTTATTGTTTCCTTAAGAATTTAGTAAATATCTATATTTTTATTTAAATAACTCCAATTTCTCTTTAAAAAGAAATAACTTAAATTTGAAAAAAATACAATTGTAAGTGGTAAGAGGGTATGGGTAGGGCATGAATACCCGATCGTCCGATGGGTATGGGGATGGGTATGAAAAACCGAATACCGATGGGTATGGGTATGGGTATGGGTATGAATATAATAAATGGTATGGGGATGGAGGATATAGAATCCTACCCGAATCCTACCCATTGCCATCCCTAGTGTGGGTTCGATTCGGGAGAAAGATTGCTATTAGTAGATTGGGGAGTCGAACATAATTGTTCACTTTACTCCTTTAGGATCTGGTTGTACGTCACGACCCGTCCGTAACACCGACGACCATGTCGTGCACATCCATGCGTTTACCTTTGCGCAAAGAATGAGGAGTCGGAATTGTTGTCCCGGCGTAGATAAGTCCCAAAGCGTAGTTCTGGCTGAGCTTATCAAAAAAAAAAAAAAAACATAAATATAACAGAATAAGACAGAACATACATGACCAGGTTAGCTACTGATTTCTTGCAACTACCTTTCAATCTCAACGTGCTCACCTCTCAAAAACTCAAACCTTTCTCCTTTCTGGTTGTCCACTTAATCATATAATACTCTCCAAGTTGACAATATTTTGTTGGGATAATTACAAAACAATCCCTAAGGTTTGGGCTAATTACAAAAAAACCCAGATATATTTCAAAATTACAAAAGCCCCTCTCACGTTTGCTTCACATAAATTTAAGTGGGTAATTATAATATTTCTATAACTATCAGGATATTGAATTGTTTTTTTTTTTTTTTAAGACAGAGTCAACCTCAAGGTTTTTTTTGTAATTTTCAAGAATCTCTGTTTCTTTTGTAATTAGGCCGAACTTGAGGGGGGTTTTCGTAATTATCCGTAACTTGTATATCCCTTTAAAATCTAGTTTGGGATCATGAATATTTGGAGTTACAAACGGAAACCAAAGAGAAAGAGACTAAAAATCGTGCAGTGAAAATGGATGAGTCTGAGAAATCCATTTCCAAGGAAGAAGCTGAAATCAAAAACAGTGGTGATGAAGGGAAAACAGAGGAGGGAACGGCGGTGGATTTGGGCCGAGCTCCTGAGGCCGAGCCTCCTCTAGTTGAATCGGTTTTTAAGCCTGTCGTGGAAGAGTTCACTCAAACTGCAAAATCCGTGGCGTCGTCTTGCGTTACTGAAGTGAAAAAAGGAGTTGACAAGTTGATTCATGTGTCCGAATCATCGCTGAAGGGAATTGTCGACACATTGCCGATTTCCAGTGAAAAAGTTGGGGAAACGTCGGAGGCTGTCAAGTCCAAGTCTGCAGAAACAGAAGAAGCTGGTTTGGATGAAAATCCAAGAAGCACACACACTCAGGTTTGATGAATCTCAAGTTATTCTCAGTTTCTAGATGAAAAAATAGTTGTTTTTCGTATCTAGAAGCTGAGAATCACTTTTTTTTAGAGTGCAGACGTAAGTCTGCTGCTGCATTGTTTTCTTACAAGAATTTGCAAAAATACCAGCTAACTGTTTTTACTCCATTTGAAACATGGGACAGCCATTTGTTGCTATGAATGCATCGTCACGTGCTTCGTGGATGGATTGCTGTGGTTTGCTTGACGTTCTGAGACCTTCAGATCAGAGATCCTGGTAAGCGATCGAGTTTTCAAACTTTCAAAATCCACGATTTCTCTTCATCCAAGAAATTAGAATGTATCATAACATAAGAACACTATTCTATTAAACGGGGATCATACATTTGGCTCACAATTTGTTGAAGATAATATTTTGCCTGGAATATTATAGCATGATATATTCTCATATTTTGTTGTGTTTTCGTCCAGAACATAGCAGTGCTGAAATGTGCAGGACACAGCTCCAAATTCAAAAGAATTGCTGTTAATGGTTTTGAGTGACGTGCACAATAAGGCGCTAAACCAAGGTCATGTAGATTCTTGGGTTTATTGAAGATTTTAGTGAAATGAATTGTGTGTGAATTGTTTTTCTTATTTTCAGATGTAGTTATTAAGTTTTTGTACCCTCGAGACAAGGTTTTGTCATTTGTGTATTTTACCTTACGGCAAGTGCCAGTGATGTATGCTTCTATTATTTACTTCTTTCTAACTTTTAGAGACTTGAATCAAACACCCAAAAAGAATAGTACATTGGTTTTTACTTTTAGGAGAATTATAAAACTACCCCTAATGTTTAGCATAATTACAATAAAAACCCTCCAATTATCTTTCAAAATACAAAAAAAAAATACAAATACCCCCTTAAGTCCCTTCTGGTGCAATTTGTAAAACAGAAACAAATGACAATGAGATATTTGTAGTTTTGAAAGATAATTGATTTTTTCCTTTTGTTTATAAGTTCAAACCATGCATATGAATTCAAACCTAAAAATGGTACAAAATCAAGCAGATAAGCTATGATTGAGAAAATGAAGTGTGTCAAACATTCCCTGAGATCTCAGACTATCAACAGAAAATTGTAATATTTTCTGCATTCATTGTGGACACATAGATCAGCTGATCCACATGTTCCCATTCCAAAACTTTATTGGCTGAATAAGCTCATATTCAAACTGAGCATATAACCAAATATCACATTTCCCTAAAGCACATAAAGTAGCAAGTAAAAAAACTTGAATATGATTATTCTGCAGGCCAAAAGCATACCCACAGGCATAACATGAAAGTCAAAACACAACTACACATGCATCACTTTCTCCAATCCATTCTCCCAAGAAACTTCCTCCACAACACGGAAAAGATATCCAAACATTTCCTAAATCTCTTGGTCGATACGGAAACAGGTAAAGCGAGCAGTATTTGTATTTCACCAGATATATATTGCTTGGCCAACTAATTTTCGCAGATGGTACCAATTTTGTGTATTCAGTATAACTATTTAAAAAGGAAAAAGTAATAAGCCTCCTTGTAAAAAACACATATCCATCACTTAAAGCATAACAAGTTAGCAACTCACAAGAATCGTGTTACAAATGTGACTCATACAACCATGCTAGAGAACAGAGTCCAAACTCAGTGATCAAACACACAGCACTATAAGAAAACTACATGATCATACATCAAGCTTAAGTTCTAACATATATTTCAAAACTTCATTCAAATAAAGTGATTGCCACTAATATTTGATGCATGCAGTTCTTGAAAGAAAATAATATTTAGTATTTGCTACGCATTATTGCCAAACACCATAAAGACACAAACGAAAAGGCACCACCTATCAAAATTGAAACTCTATATCATTCGGCTAGAAAAGAAGTCCTCATAACCTCTAACTTCACGCAACGTCAAGATTCCAAATCAGTGCTTCCTCGCAGCATGTATGTAGCACACGACCCCCATCACAGCAACAGCAGCAACGGTTGAACCCCCAACCACCATCCATTCCTTTTGCTTCAAACCCCCAATTAATCCTTTCTTTCCACTCTCAATCGAAGCATCACCATTAGCACATTCTGCAACCGCTCCTTCCTTCATTTCAAACCCACTAATCACATTCTCTTTCTCCTTCAAACTACTCTGCAGAGTGCCAATTTCCACCTTCATTTTCTCAATTGCCTTCTCCAACTCACTCTTCAACTTCTCCAAACTCTTACTACTTTCCACAACCACTTCCAAGTCCTCAATACTCTTCTTCAAACCCCGAATTTCCTTTTCCTTCCCCTCCGATTCGTCCCTCAAACTGCTGTGTTCTCCCACCAGTTTCTCAACCTTAGCCAATAACAAGTCTCTCTCCTTCCCAATGGCCTCCAACTTAACATCCTTCTCCTTCTCCCTCTCTTTCACTCCCTCCAAATCTCTCCTCAAGTCAGACAATTCAACAGTCGAGTCATGTAAATCACTCGTCGCTGATACCAAATCATGCTGCAGCCTTGACACTTCGGCTTCGAGCTCTGCAGCTCGAGCCGCCACCGCCCCCAGGGCCTTATTTTCTGATTCTGCTTTTTCCACCTGCTTCTTACACTCCACAATCACAGTGCTTAATTCTTTGATAGATGCCTTCAGTTCCTCAATTTGCTGCTTATAGCCCTCATTTTCCTGAATGGTTTTTTCATTCTCTCGCTCGAGATCAGTGATCTTTTGGGTGAGCCCTGAAGTTTTCGACGAAGCTTCATCCCCAGTAATTTCCACCGTCTGATCATCAGAAAATTCTCCGTTGATCACTGTCTCATCAGCCATTTATAATTCCTAAATAAAAACCCAAAAATTAAAAAACAAGAAGATTAATCATTTGACCGACAAACAACAAACAGAAAAGCAGAACTTCGACAAATCATAACTCGATCAATTTAAACCAAAACTCAGACGAAAAAGAAAAGTAAATCAATTTCTTATTTAATTTCAACAAGCAACCACGCGGGTTTTACGTTTCTCAGCAGCCAAACAGAGTGTCGGAATCGGTCAGGCAACAGAGGATTGGTGGGTTTCTTATATTTTTCGCTTTGATATTTTTTGTGAGAAATTGTCCTGGAATTAAATTTCCTGGAAACGAAAGAAGAAGGGGAAAATGAAGCTAGAATGTACCTTTTTGTTTCGAAAATGCAGGAGAATTGTGCTGGATTCCCAATGAATGTAGGGTTTCAGATTTTTACTGGAAAAGACTTTTCAATTGATCGAGTGAAGGGGTGTGTCCTTTTAGAGATTGTGCGTAGCACGCGGCACGTGCTGAAAGGTGGGAATCCCCTTTTTTTTGGTGCTTTTTTTGACATTTTATGGCCAATTCACAAAATGATTAATAAAATAAAACGCTGACAAATAATGAAATAATTAGGCGGAAACGCGAATGAGAGTGTCGTTTCGACTATGTCCGAATCCCCAAGATTTGGATAATTACAAAAACTACTTCTAAAATTTGACTTAATTACAAAGAAGACTGTTTTCTAAAATTATAAATATCACCTTTATGTATTACAAATATCCTTGTATTTGTGTTTGTCCGATAATTATTGGGGTCATGGAGTACTTTTCTTTCTTTTGTTCTTGCAAGAAAAAGTTGTAGCATTTCTTGAGTGTATATATAATATTAACACTGAATGTTTATATTTATTGTTTGAAGAGCGAAATTGTTATATAATTTTATTGAGATATTAATTAAATTGTACCTATTAAAATAAACTAACAATCATTTTAAATTGTACATGTTTTTGGTGTGTGTCAGTATTGTGGAATATAAGGTTCAATGGTGTGTTTCTTTCTTTACTAAAGCAAAAACCAGAGAGTAAAAAGATTTTTCCTTTCTCACATTAGTGTGTGTGAGGAGGGGATGAGAAATCCCACAACATAATCTGAAACTGTAAAACTTACAACTCACCAAATTTATTTCCAACCAGAATTTCCACATGATTTCCAAATCTACAGATAAATATATCCCTATCTATACGCCACCTAGAGTTACAATATACTAAACCTCATCCGAAACTAGCTTAAAGCCCCGGACAACTTTTCGTCACTAACTTACCGTTCAACCATGTGCTAATACATCCTCGCCATACCATACTGCACGGTAGATACTTTTCTATGCGCAGCCACATTTGTGGCCGCTACTACACCGACTCCTTGACCACCGTATTGAGCTTTTGCTTGCAGCAGATTTGTGTCGATCATGACTCTGTCGTCAGCACGGTCCAATTTTGTCGATCCGGCCTCAGCAGCATAAAACGGATTGCTATCTATGTTTATCGCTATGTCAGGGGCTAGCTTCTCCGTCTTTCCTGTGCCGTTTTTATGGTAATAATAAGGAGAGGGGATAACCTGGGCGGAGACAACTGTATTTCTGACCAGAGTTCGAGGATCGTAGGATTCTTTGATGGCATTTCCGTTCTCATATGGCAGAACTGGACCGATAACTTTGCCTGGTTTAGCTGAGCATCAAAAGATTCAGGCAAAGTGAAATTTCACGAAGGAAAAGTAAAAGAATTCAAGTAAAAGAGAAGCAAGTATAGGGGTTTAAAAACAGCCCGTATTTTTTAGCCATTTGACCCAAGCCATCATCCTTTTTAGCCATGTTTTTGAAACACATCCTTTTGAGCCCTTTTTTAGTTCAATTGTCCATTTTGCCCTTATTTTCAATTTATTGGGACCGGTACACTTATCTGAACCGAGAAACATTACTCGAGAATCATTTATTATCGTTGAGATTCATTTCTCGGTGCCAAGAAATGCACCGCATCAATTTTTCAAAAATGGCCAAGTATTTAACCAAGAACACGAGGGTATGATTGTCGTTTTTGGTCAAAATGGCTAAAAATGTCTTTAAAAACATGGCTAAAAAGATGTTGACTTGGGCCAAATGGCTGAATAGGCATATTTGCACTTAAAAAGTATTAATCAGTATATTACCTTGTGGAATCCTCTGTGGTGGTTGCAAGTTTCTTGATAAACTATTATGAAGGACATCATCTCTCGAGTTTCTGCTGCATGATTCTTCGCAGTTTTGTCGATCCCTTGCATTTGCAATAGTTGTCTGCTCCTTTAGTGGTGCTGTATTGGAATGTACAATGGTAGACCTGCATGATTGTGAGTCGCTGGTAAGCACAAAAGGTGTGAAAATGAAGGATCAAACTTGATTACTGACAGTTTCACTGTACAATAGTAATGACATGCCACAAAAATGTACCTACTGATGATCATCACAACTATCATAAAAGCAAGTAAAGAAAATTACATGATAAGCACCGATTAGTATCTAATTTTCCTAGAAAATCCAGTGAAACATCACGCTGAGGAAATATAGAAAAGCAGTAGGTCAATAAGAAGGATCGACAGAAATATGCTTTACCATCCATATATACCATTAAACACCCTTCAAAAAAACATTAGGTCATACCAATAATTTTGAAGAACTAAGAAGAAAAAGGCTATCGGCCAAAATATAGAACACAAAAGTAACAGATCTCATTAAGATTCTAGGAATCTTCCTATAAATTATCCCCATTTTTTACTTCCATTTTGCAATTCATCAGAGTAAAAACCACGAGCCATGATCTCAATCAAAGTTGGAACTCATCATCGTAAAATCAAGACTGCCTTGCTACCAAAGACTACTGAAAAAGCTCTATGGATAACAGCAATCAACAAAGCTCATCACAATTCAATAGTTAAATTGTCCTGCCTTATTGTCCAATCTACCACACTTAACATGTCCAACCTTTACTGTCGCCACGAGGCTCCAACACCCCGTACAAATCTCTAGTCCAACTTAAAATTAAACTTCATTAATAAAGTAACACGAATTAATATATTTCATAATGTGCTTCGTATATTCTTCTCACAATTTAGGGTATCTCAATCCGAAAGTCGAATAGATATAGAACATCATCACATTTGCTTTATAAATAATGTTCGCTATTGTGCGGCGCCTTTGACCGGATAGTGCGCTCCTAAATTTTGGAAAATTCACCTCCAAGTGATGGATCACGCTAACCATGAAAAAAAACTAAAAAAGATACACTAAAAACTAATCCCATGATAAAGATAAGTTCTAAGAACATCTGGCAAGAAATTCATCCATCATGCCAGATATCATGTTTTCTCATGGGCCAGCACAACTGATGATGAATGACCAATGGTAATAGTTAAGCATAATTACTAAACAAAAGGCAGCCCACCAACATCACATAGTACTAGGATAGCATACAGCCACACATGCAGTATATATGTATGTATATATGTATATATCGCAAGGCAAAACCAGTACCCATAATTTAAACAAAGGAAAACAAGAAGTAGAAGAGCAGCTGCGGTTTGCATATACCTAGGAAGGGAGACATGCTTTCTTTCAAGTGGAATTGCTGGTCCACTTTTACCACCATTTTCTTCCAAATGAGCAAACTGATTTTTAAACTGATCAATGGCACTGCAAAAACAGATATATGTTCCAAAATTAGCAATATCTACCCCGGAAAGGAGAAATGTGCTAATATATATAGACATACACCAGAAAATTTTTAATCACCTAGGATAGAGAAAATTAGTTCTCTCAACTCCATTGATATAATCCTTCAGTAGCTGAGGATGGTACTCTAGTATCTCACGGAATATTAACTCTCGAATATCCTCCTTTGTGACTCTTCGCCTCTCAAATTCAAATTCCAATTTTGAAATTGGCTGGCGGGAAGGTTCTCTCTCAACTTTGGCCAACCCCTTAAAGTAAGGATGAGCCAGTGCCTGAAATTGTACAAAGAGATTAAAAATTGAAAACAAACAGTGAACAGCAACACAAAGACATCTTAAATCCCAAAAGAAAGGGGTATACTCATATAAGCTTAATTCAATGATATTATCATAGCAGATTGAAGGGAAAAGAGAGGTTTCACTCTTATGCAAAACCTTGATTTAACAATATTATGGAAGTCGATAAAGGGAAGGGCCATTAAGGAAGAAAAGAATGTGTTCATATGAAACTCCTAAACATTCAAAGGACTTCCAATTGAATGAAAGTTTTATAAGAAACTAGGCCATAGCAAACCTCTTCAGCAGTTGGACGGTCCTTTGGATCAAAAGCAAGCAGCCTCTCCAAAAGCCGAAGGGCCAATGGATCAGCATTTGGAAATTTCTGAACAAAAGGAACAGGCTGCTTCTTTCTCATGTTTGTAAGATATCTTCTAGCCTTATCATTTCGCACCTAAACAAAGGATAGAACAAATAAAGTACCAAAAGTAGGATGGTGCGTGTAGCAAAATCAAACACTTGAAATCACTGAATAGTAAAATGGTGAAGTGATGCATACCCGAAAATGGTATCCATTGAAGGTGTTCCGAGAAGATCAGTTATCAAATCCAGCTGATGAACAACATTCTTTCCAGGAAAAATCGGCTTCCCCGTCAGAACCTCAGCAAAAATGCAACCAATACTCCATATGTCAATTGCTGGAGTATACTGAAAATATGTGGTCAAAACCGAGAAACATCAGTACTTATTAGTTGTTACTATGGAACATAATTTTGATGTCATCAAGCATCAAGAGCGAACTACAAATGTGCTACATATCCACATAAATTGATATATCATGCGAACTAACACACAAAGCATTCATCAGATAAACAAATCAGAAAACACGCAGTTCAAATTTAGTATTATTTTGTTTGTTTCTGTCCATCAGAGGCCACTGTCTTCTATACAAAGGCTTTAGTGTACTAGGCAATGAGTGTCCCATTCAAACCCTCAACTTTGAACCACAAGCTTATGGCAACTTAACTATATCTAACAATGCTGAAAAAATCTAAGGCCGTTTTCATATAATTATCCTGTTTATTATGTGAAAGAAGCATTTTTTCAATGACTTGGGGAGCAGGCTGAATTGGAAATAAGAACAAAGAAATTGAATAGATAAATGTTAAAAAGATAGTTACAAAAAATAAAACTTCAAGATAAGGAATACTATCTGCAATCTTATATGAATCACCAAGTAAACCTGGATTTTGAATCAATAGGTGCAAAGAAAATGTGAAATTACACCTTTGAGAAAAATGAGCCACACAATTCTGGAGCCCTATACCACCTTGTAGCAACGTAATCCTGTATTTCACAATACAATGCACATGACTCAGAAAAAGACAAACTGTAATAAGAGTAAACTGTAATAAGAGTATTCAAATATAAGTTTCTAGAATTCTTATTTCCTACCGTCCAAAATATTGTTGTAGGTGTGTCATTGAATGCTACTCTAGCCAATCCAAAATCACATATTTTGAGTTTACAGTTTGCATTTGCCAGAATATTTTTCGGTTTTAAGTCTCGATGATATACATTAGCTGCAGCAAAAGAACTTATCATTAGATATTTTCACAAACTCACCATCAAAAACTGCCTTAACCATTAAGTGAGCGAAAGACCTAAGAAAAATCGCCAGAAAGCAAAGACATCATTGCCACTATAACAGCAAGCATCTCTCTTAACAATCATCAAATTTTAGGCCATAGCTTAAGCCGGTACCTCATTTATGAAAGAAGTATATAATTGTACAGAAAACCCTTCGAACAATCAGATATGACAATCAGACTAGTATTTTTTTCTTTTATTTTGGGCTAAACAAGAGAGACTTAGGCAGGAAAGAAAAGGAAAGGGAGCAGCGAGAGTCACCTGTGTGGATATATTTAAGAGAGCGGAGCAATTGGTAAAGGAAAAATTGATAATGCTCCCGTGTCAAGTCATCATTAGCCTTAATGACTTGATGTAGATCTGATTCCATTAGCTCAAAAACAACATAGATATCTTTGAATTCTCTTCTTGAAGGGGAAGCATAATGTGTTTAATTTCGACAATATCTGGGTGTCTCAAAAGCCTCAGAAGCTTTATCTCTCGAAGAATTCGGGCAGCATCAGAAATGTGTTCAAAGATATCATGTATTTTCTTTATTGCCACTTTTTCACCAGTATGAGTGTCAATTGCCGAGCAAACAACACCATAGCTACCTTTACCTATGACCTCCTGGATTTTGTACCTGCTTGCATCACCATATTCAGAAAAGAATTCCATTTCTGCTGAACTCTGTTGCATAGGATAAGAACTATATTTAGTTTTTTGCAAGAAATAGAGAATAACACACACCAACTGACGAATACTGAACATATATTACATATAAACAATAAATGTAACATTTAGTCCAATCCCAATTTTTTTACAATATATAGTTTCCTGGAAGATGAAAAAATGTGCCGATAATAAATACAAAAAGAAGAGAACCCAGATTGATGATATAGACACATTGGAAGGTTTCTTTTCTGTTCTTTTTATGGCAGCATACAATTCCACTCGTCCCCAATTCTCAAAAATATAAATATCGTTGTTCGATGTTTTCCAATGATACCATTGCAAATGTATAAGCAAACACGATATATACGTAGGCCGCAATATGAGAACAAAGGCAATTCATTTTTTACAGGTAAAAAGTATGATAACAAAAAACAAAATTACACAACCCTTGTTAAATAGATTCCAATAAATTCTACAGTCTACAACAAAAACAAATACAATTCCATATTTTACCCTTATCAAGGATAGGTCGTCGAAAATCAATTCATGTATCCAATTCACATAAATATTAGCTATCAAATTAGATAAACAAGAATATCACAGTTCCAGTGGATCGATAGCTTATTTCCCTCTCTTCCATCTATTTCTCAGCAAAACCTTAAACGTTTCTTTCAAAAAGAGGGAGGAGGAGTTCATCACTGACAACGTTTTTTCCCCTTGTCACAGTAGAAATAGTTTGAGAGCAACAAATATTTACACAAAGCCGATATAAAACAATTCTTCAAACAGGAGACAGCCGTCTAGTACAACAGAGATGATCACGTTAATCCACCTTAGACCTCCATTAAACAACCTAGATGTCATCTCTCATCTACTTACAAACAACAATTGGTATCATTAAATCTGGGAAAATGTAATAGCCATATTGAATCAAATAACTTAAGGAAAACAGATAGAAGGAAAGAAAAAAATGGATGAAAGAATTTAACCAAACCAGTGCTAAAAAAAAGAGGAGAGCAAACAAATTATCAAACATTGATAAAGAGATAGAAGACAGATTTTCATACACTGGTAAGGCATAGAGGCTATGAGAGAAAAAAGATACACAAAGCATCAGAAGGATAAAAATATAAAAAGGAGTACAACAGCCACTGAAAGTGTTCGCTTAATTGTTTCCTCAAACACCAAAAATCCTATTCATCGCCTCACCATCACCAACATAACCCCATAAATTCAGCTAATCATCAACTCAATAATTAACCAACTGATGCACCACGTGGTTCACAATTTCCACAAATGACATCACTAGTCCTATCGTAACTTTCACATCACTATCAGAAATTTAACACGTAATACAATAATAGCATAAGGAATAGAAACAGAAAAACAATAATTCAAGAACAGCTATATCTTGATATCACATTCTAGTTTTCTTTTTAAATGAAAGATTTACTAAATATTGATTTCCGCGTAAAATGCACATAAAACAAAAACCCTACACACCCAAAAATCCGGGTTCCAATTTCAATTCTCCTCACAATTCATCCAAAAGCCCAGAATAATAGTATCGCAAAACACAAACGGAAAGAAAAAGGAAAAGGAGCTAACTTTCTTTCTGTGATCTGCCTGCATTGTCGAGAAAATTCAAACCCCGCCCCAAAAATCAATATCAACAGCAGCCCCTGACCGAAACGAATTCAATGAATAAATTCAAATAGCTTTCTTCAGAATCTCAATAAATGCTCAACACACAACTCAGCCACATTTTCCCCATCGACCGCGGCTTCTGATGGCGAAGGAGCAATCCCACCTCGTACGCTTCGTATTATTGTTGAAGACAAAGAGAAAACGATCCTTCATATAACGCTCCACTTCTTCTTCTTCTTCCTCACCAACAATCATAGAACAACAAAACCAACCATAAAAAAAAATAAAAATAAAAACAATGTCAGAAAACCCCAAAAATAATTAGACCCAAAACCAAACCCCTCCTCTATATATTAATACTGTATTGAGCTCTATGATATGAGTGTGTGTGAATATGTGGATCTGAAGGAACCCTTTAGCAGCAGGTTTTGGGGTAGGGGTGGGGAAAATCTGACACCGACAGAAAGTAGAGAGAGAGGTCGTTGGGTTTTAGAGAGAGAGGAATACATGTAATAGTGTATATATAATATATATATAATAATATAATAAATTAGACATTGAATATATAGTGGACCATATACATACTTTTGATTGAAAATTAAATTTTTTTTTTTTTTTTTTTGACAACCTGATTGAAAATTAAATTGGTACATGAACTTTGCTATATTTATCGGATTGATATCGAGATTTCATATTCGCATGTGTAATCGATTTTTACACTATTCTTAAAGTTTTCAATCTTAATTGTTCCACCATCGTGATCGAAGACAAAAGTTACATCATCTTGACCACTTGGCCAAGGACCATTGGATACAAACGTATTTTTCTAGTGGTTCGATTAATATGTTAATATATGATTTAAATTGATTTTTCTTGCAAAATTATTTTGCCCCTTGTATCAATCTAGAATAAATAAATATGGCTCTCTCATCTACCAAATTGGAAAATAAAGAAATACAAAATAAAAGTTTGTAATATTTCACCCTATATATGTATTGTGTGTACCCTCTGTATTGTACATTAGTGCACTACTATATTGAGTTTCTCTTATATTCAAAAAATTTATAATCTTCACCTTCAAACCAAAAATTTTTCCATTTTGTTAGTTGTTAAGTAAAACAAACCACAATATAAAATATAAAAGAAATTTCAAAAAACTCCTGTGTCAATATGGCAATTAAAATAAGAACGCATGTATCAGATTAAATATGACAATTGACAACTATAAAAAAATCATGTATCAAATGAATTTTGCGCATATCTTTTAGTTCTAACGAATATTCCCAATGAATATTTACTGAACACTTGTAACTGCAAAAAAAATCTACATTTAATAACAAAAATATTCTTTTATTTTAAACGCACTCTTAAATTCACTATATGTATTTTCCCCTCATTTTCTTTTTCCTTTTTTTTTTGGGAGGTTGGGGAATGGGGACCTTGGGCCCTTGGGGTGGCCGGGTGGGGGTGGGGCAGACTTGAAAATGAAACAATCCATGACATAGATCTACATTTTGAAAAAAAATCAATTTAGATTTGTTTGGATTTTACTTATTTTCGATTTCGTAGGGATTTAGAAATGGGTCAATTGAAATTTGATTCCTACAGTTGATGTGAAAGAGGGTTATAGTCGTGCTTTGTTCAAAAATAATTTTCTTCCAAGTATTATTGGTTTTTAAAATGATTTTAATATTGCTTGTTATAAAAACTAAAAAACATGTCACATTAGTACAATTTATGTACGTATAAATAAGTAAAAAATAATTACTATTTCTTGATTTAAAATGAAACACACTAACATAAAAATCTAGTTAGTATACAATTGTACTGCAATCGACATAATAAATATTATTTGTGAATATATAATTGGATCATATGGACAAAATTTATTTGATTTATATCAATGCCTCGCTTACTAATTCAAATGTATTTTAAAACAGATTACAGTTATTAAACCAAACAATCTCAATATTACATAATTTTGCACCATGATTAAGACTTTCAAATTGTACGTTATGTGCAATAGCGTGGATTAAGATTAACGAGATGTCGTAATTACTTCATATTAGTGTAATTAGTTAATGAATTATTACAACTTGATTTCAAACATAATTTGGAGTATATTATTATAAGTAATTAAATGTTGTAATTAAATGATCATCAACATCCAAATCACATAATTATAAATAAAGTTATGGGAATAATATGTACAACATGGCCAATAATGTTCCTACCGCTAAATTGTAAAGTGTATATAAAATGTCGGTATAATCATTTGTCGGTAAGTATTAAGAGTAGATAAGTATTAAGGTAATTGCAAAGTGTATATAAAATTGTTGTGGGTATAAACACTGTAAGTAAATATTTACTTACATAATCTAAAATGGTTGATAAATATCTACAGTATTCTATCGGTAAATTTAAAAATTATCAGTGATATATAGGTATAATTTGAAAAAAAATAATATTTTTTATTATGTATGTATTTTGTATGTATTTGTAAAATTTAGTGACAAAATCATTTTATGTCGGTAATTCTATCGATAAACAGAAAATTTCTTATGGGACATCAAAGTACATGTTTAACAAAAAAGATATGGAAATTATATCATCTAAATAATGATATGAAAAATATATATTATAATTACTTTATCAACTATTTTTATTTGCAATTAAAGCAACAAATGACACATCACGAGCTTATAGCTCGAGTGACATGCGTGTTCATGGATAGCATGTGGATTACGGTATGAGTCTTTTATTATCGCTTTCATCAACCACTCACCCAACTTATATATTTTAAAAAAAAAAAAAGAAGAAGAAATGATACCTAATTTAAATTTTCCGTGGCGTTATAAATGGGTAATGTAGGAGACCGCAAGTAGGTGAAACCTAACACATCCTACCAACTTATTCCTTTATTGTTCCGACAACCTTCTAGAATGCATGGGCAGGGGAAAATAAGTAAACCCCTTTACTAAAAATAAAATGACATGAACAAATAGATTTACCCATCTAAGAACCAAAATCATGTGAAAATTTTAATTTAACCCCCGGTAGAAAATTTATGCTGATCATTTTTCTCCACAAATGAAAATAATTAAGAAAGAAGAAGAAATTTGTTATCTCGGAGTTATTGGTATCGTGTGCTCGATGAGAAAAATATGCATTTACTTACGATATGATAAATTTTTCTTTTCTAAAAAAGGTGATTGAGAGTTGAAATTGAATTTTTAAGGCTACATGATGGAAGAGTATATGCTAAAAGAGAAATTTTTAACGTAGCTTTCATTACACAATCAAATTTTAACATTATTGAGAATTAAGAAAATGATATATTCGTTTTCATAAAATGCCCTGTTTGTGGCCCAATTACTAGGGAAAACAAAGTTAGTGAATAAAATACGAAAACAATTTATTTGTTCAATTAAAAATTCATAGTGTAGCAAAAGATAACCTTTTTACCCATCAAAAGAAGACAGATATGTAATATGTTGTCACTTTCGTTAAATAATTCCGTTCCTTTGCTGGTAAGGAGGGTTAGAAATTATTAGAATATATGAAACGTGACAATCTTGTTACCAAAATTTGACCGACCACTCAATCAACCACTATCTTTTACCATGTTTCCAAGTTATATCAACAATAAAGTTGAACTGATCACATGAAATGCTAAAAAACAAATTAAATTTACTCACGTGCTGTCGATATGTTTATTGATTTTACCATGAATTTGAATTAAAAAGATATTTTTTTATTTTTATTATACAGACAAGTGTATATTACTGTTTGCATCATATCATAGTCCATATGTGGTGTGAAAAAATAAATAAATCAATCAAACAAGTGATGACTGAAAGTCGAAGCACCACTTATGCTAGTAATATTCGATCACATTATGTGTAATGATTTATAGTTAATAATCTGTATAAACTCTTATTTGACAAAGTATATATTAAATTCGTGTTTTGAAATGATTAGTAATTTTGTACATGGTTAATGAATATAAGGCTGGGACTTAAGAGACAACTTATATAAAAGTATATTGGGATCAACCTTGTGCTCTATTGGTTGAGACATGTGTTGTAAGGGTGAAAGACCCGGGTTCGATCCTATACGAGTGTGTGTATTCCCTTCTCAAGTTCCCCCATTGTACTAAATAAAAAATTAAAAAGTATTGGTGATGAGGGTAAAATAGTAATTAGTTTTTTCAATATGTTTTTATGGGGCATTTCGGGAAGACCTATGTGGGTCACTTTTTGGGTGTGGGATGTTCGTTAACCTGGAATAAGATCAAGTCGAAATATATCAATTCTTTATGTTTAATCAGATGAGAGTATAGATGAGACATTCAAGAGATTCTGGTTATCAAGTTCCAGTGTGATCTACGCATGTTAGATTGTCGGGTTGTAATAGATGGACTATGGATACTTATTTCTAGTGAAAGAAGGATATCGCTATTGAGTTGGACCCCCTTTCTTCAGGTGTTTGCAATTCATGTGGGAACCACACCACTTGAAGCCTTTATATCCACATGATGAGAAGCCCTCTTTTAGTGAACCTTATTTTCATCAAAAGATGGTCTTCCAGAGATATCCAAAATATCCCGTTTTGATCTGTGCATCATTTGACTGAAATTGTTGTCAAACAGCCCATAAGGTCCAAATCATTATCCTATGCCCGTGAGGCTCAAATAGCCCACGAGACCAATTTACTAAGCAAGGTCCATGAGGCCCAATGTCCCAAATATAATATTTCTCCATTTATTTGTAAAAATATGAATAAATTGATTGATTACTCTTTGATTTGACTTAAGAATCTAATGGGTTTTCCTAGGGCAACCATGATGCCCTTCCACTATCGTTCTTTTGCATACATGTTGTTTGATAAATGGTTTTATCATGATTTTGATGATTTTGTTTTATACCAAAACAATGGTTTTAAAGGTTGTCCAAATACTCCTAAATGTTTTAAAATGGTTTTAATATTTTCCAAGTATAACTTCAAGTTTTATTTTCGACAAAATTGGACAACACTTTTAATGATTTTCTAATGTATTTTTACACCAAAACAATGTTTCTAAATATTGTCCTAATACTCCCGATCGGTCTAAAATGTTTTCACTATTTTTCGGAGTATTTCTTGAAGTCTATTTTCGATATAAAATTGGACAACACTTTTGTTTTGAGGTCAACCTGGCCAGAGTATAGTAAACCCGTGACTGAAAGTTGAGAAAAAACAGAAAACTTCATGTTTGCGAGAAAATGGTCGGAACAACCGGCCGCCCATAGGGCAACCGTGGTGGCGTCGGCCGACCGACCGACTTGGGCGGCCGTGACTGGGAGCAAAAATTGAAACAGAACATTTGTCCTTCGTTTTTGAAGTTGTGCGACCGATTGAAGTAAGGGACGACCGGTCGAACCCTACGTCGACCGGCCGCCTGTAAATTTATATTCTCATTTTCAAACGTCTATTTGTGCGCGACCGGCCGCCTTTAAGTTTGATGAAGAAAAATGTAACCGTTGTGCAGTAAGAGACATATTCCCTTAATTTGTGGGATTGATTTCTAATGACTCTTTTCTTCAATTGTCTTGCAATTTTTTACGTAAATTCATGTCCCCAAGAGGAGCCTATCATGTACAAGACATCTTCTATAAATAGAGGAAGAATTGAAGCAACACAATAAGAGAGAAAACTACAACACAACAAGATACACTCAAGAATACACTTGTTCTTACATTGTCTTATTTCTTGTTGTAATTTGCCTAGCTATTCACTTTCACATTCTTGAGGTCTAGGCTATTCTTGATTACACTT
Organism: Rehmannia glutinosa; assembly: GCA_016081115.2. NCBI lineage: Eukaryota > Viridiplantae > Streptophyta > Magnoliopsida > Lamiales > Orobanchaceae > Rehmannia > Rehmannia glutinosa. The sequence goes on from CM071929.1 coordinate 51,354,992, forward strand.
GCACTCTATTGTATTATCAATTATCGAGTTGTAATCTTGAATTTGTGGTCGCCATTCAAACACGAGATATCCTTGTGAGTGTTCTTGTGGTAAGAACACACTTGGGTGAACTAGGTGTTAGGTGTAAGAAGATTGTGGTAATCTTCTTTTGAGGTGTTGAAGAGTGTGGTGCTTTCTTGAGGGTGAAGATTGTGGTAATCTTCACAAGGTGCCGTTTGGAGATTGTGGTAATCTTCAAGTGAGATTGTGGTAATCTCAAAGGTGGTGTTGAAGAAGAGTGTGGTGCTCTTCAAAGGTGTTGGTGTAAGATTTTGTTGTAATAATTTTGGTAATTATTAATAAAATCTTTTTCTCTTTTCGAAATCCATCCCTGATATCTTTGGGGTGGTAGAGGATTAGGCCCTAGGTGGGTTGAACCTCTTTAAATCGATGTGTATTGTTTATATTCCGCACCTTTATTATTGTATTTGAGCATTCGGTTTTAAAAAGAGGGCGAAATCGAAAAGATTGAGATAATCTATTCACCCCCTCTGATTATCGTGTAGCGCTGGACTTACACATGTTCCTTAGCAAGGAGTTTATAACTCATATGACATTCTTAGACCTTCCATGACGTTGAAAGTACTTTTGCTATTGGAGATATTTTTACTTGATGACTTGGATTACTGGATTGTTAGACCATTTACCCTAATTTGGTGTGACTTGTATTTTTAAGCAGCACTACTTAGGTTCGAGTTTGTTGGAGTACAAATTTGTTACTTTCCACTCGTTTTTATAATTCTGTTTTGGCACCTAATATAAATAGGTTGCACGATTGTACTTTTAGATAGATTATTATTATTTCTGTTCATTTTCACCTATTTAATTAAATTTGGAAATCACTCCATCTCGTTGCATAATCTATTGATTTATAGATTTCGACATGGCATCCAACACCTTAATTTATTGAATTGATACCGCGATGGATGCTTCACAATTTCCACTATGGATTGCGATTGTTGTTGGCGGAAGCAGCATATAAATGGTGGTGTTGGATCCAGTGAGATAGTCGTGATTCAAGTTGTTGCAAATAAAGACGATTTGATCAAATTGCCTGGATGGGATCATCTTAGATTAATTCCCGTTTCCAATCATTTGACAAGTACCAATCGATTCAATTGCATTAGGATCCAAGACTGAGTTAGGATTTATAAAAAATAAAATTAAAATTCTTGCTCAATTCAAACAATCGAAAAAAGGTTGATTTTATGGTTAGAGTAGGGATATTGATTTCTATTTCTCGAGAACTTGTTGAAGGATTATTTTGGACTCAAGAACAATTCATTAGCCATTAAAGTTCAGAAAAAATCAAAGCTTTAAGCGCATGCTGAGTTTAAATGGACTGGGCCGAAGATTTGAGTAAAGGACTCAACGGGGAAAATATAAAATTGAGTTGGCTGATCTTTTTTTTTTGAAAGGGAAAACGCATAGATTATATTAAAGTTGCTGGAAATCGTCCATCATCGATTGACATAAGTGTTGTGGAAGTGAATTCCACGAGTGTATCTCACATAACATATTTTTCGCGTAAGAAGCAAAATAATGCGCAATAAAATTATTCTGACGACGAGTCCAAAATATCCCTGATGGGGCGAGTTTTGATTTCGCTGCACAGATATCATCATAGAAGGATAAACAGTTCGCTGGGAAAAAGGCCTCCCCATTGACAACAAGAATGATAGACGCGGCATCCCCAAAGATTTCGACTAAAGAAAGATTAAATTGTTGTCCCAAGCGAAGGGCTTCTTTTAACGCCAAGACTTCCGCAACTTCAGCATCTTGGATTCCAGCAAATTTCCTCGAAAAAACGAATACAAAATTTCTAGAAGAATCAAAAATCACGACACCTGTACCCGCACAACAATTCGAGGAGGATATGCTGCCATCAAAGAATATATGTGGGCCTGATGGTATTTTTCCATTAGGCAATGACTAATGAGTGTTGGCGAAGGTCGTTCGGGCCATGCTTGAGCATTTCGAAAGTCGAGTAGTTTGGTATTGGAGCACATGACTGTCATGTAAGGATCAACAGCAACATTGTCTCATTTCTTTTAATTTCGGAAATACCAGATAAAGTCACACATGATCGCAAAGATTTCACATATTTCCGACTCAAGAGTGAGAAGAATGTCCTGGAGCCATTGAGTGAAAGAGGGTTGTGCAAATTCCATAATGTGTTCCCATAGTCCAACCATTTTCCAAGAATGCTCAGCAAATGAGCATTGGAAAAAAATGTGAGACGATGAGGGTGCATGGTGGCCGCATATTGCACATGGATCTGAAGAGTTCACATGATGAAGAAGAAGGTTGTCTTGTGAAGCGACGGATTGAGTCAGGCATCGCCAAAGGAAAAGAATCGATCTGTGAGGGATACGAAGCTTCCAAAGTTTTTTTCAAACAGGATTAGGTCCATTGGATGATTGCGCAAAAGAGAGTCCAGGGAGAAGTCATTTGTCGAGGATGACATGATAAGCTGAGCGAACAGAGAATTTACCATGATGAGAAAAGTGCCAACACCAAATGTCAGGGGAATGCGGTGATCCGAGAGGGATAGACATAATAGAGCGAGCTTCGATTTCTGAGAAGGTATCTCGGATTAAATCTTATTTCCATATTCCAAGATCAGCGTCAATGAGATCGGCAACTGAATGAATAGAGCAATCCGGCGGACGAGGCGAATGAACACGAAAATCAGAGTGGCAAGGAATCCAAGGATCACGTCATATGGAGGTGGATGACCCCGAACGAATCTGTCTTCTACAACCAATTTTTAAGAGAGTGATGCTTCCAAAGATACTACGCCACGACCACGAAGGTCGATTACCGAGAGATGCGTCTAGTAGGCTACTATAGGGTAGTATTTTGCTCTGAAGACCCGTGCAAGGAGAGACGACGGGCATGAGAGCAATCTCCATGCTTGTTTACATAAAAGTGCCATGTTAAATGCTTTGAGGTTACGAAGACCAAGGCCACCCTCTTTTTTATTCTTGCAAATTTCGTCCCACCTACGCCAATGTAATGAGTTTTTTTCATGGTCACCACTCCACAAAAAACGGTCATCATGGATTGAATTTTTGCAATGACATTATCCGGTAGCTTAAAACAGGACATTGCATAAGTCGAAATGGATTGAATAACTGCCTGAATAAGGGTTAGACGACCGGCCTGTGAGAGATATTTTTCCTTCTATCCATGAATTTTGCCCCAGATTCGATCAACAATATCTGAAAAAATCTGCTGTTTATTTGCTCCAATAACAGATGCAAGTCCGAGATATTTACCATGTCCCCCGACTTCAGGAATATTAAGAATAGAACAGATGCGATTCTGAATTCCCATTGGAGTGGCTGGGCTAAAAAGAATACCTGATTTCTCTCTATTAATGCGCTGCCCCGATGCCCTTTCGTAGAGCCCAATTGCGAATTGTAAAGTGGTAGCCTCATGGACTGTAGCATGCCCAAAAAGTAGTGTATCATCGGCGAAAAATAAATGAGAAATTGTTGGCGCATTTTTATTGACTGCGATTCCGTGTATAGCACCTGTGGCCTGTAAGTCCTGCAAGATAAGAGAAAATACTTCCGAACATAAAATAAAAAGGTAAGGAGATAACGGGTCTCCTTGCCGGATTCCTCGCGTCGGGTTAAGAGAGCCAAATTGATGACCATTAAGGAGGAAAGAGAAGGATGAAGTGGAGATGCATGTTGTGATGAGGGATATGAATTGTGAGGGAAAACCAAAAGCGGCCAGAACTTGGATTAGGAAGGACCATTCGACGCGGTCGAAGGCTTTACTCATATCGACTTCTATAGACATGTGACCAGTGTTGCCGTGCCTACGAGATTTCATTGAATGATGAATTTCATACGCCACGAGGACATTATCTGTAATGAGACGCCCAGGGACGAAAGCAGATTGCGATTCCGAGATGATGCTAGGGAGAATAGACCTAAGGCGTAAGGAAAGAGCTTTTGAAGCAATTTTGTAGATGACATTACAGAGACTTATGGGACGGAACTGCGACACATATTCAGGATTACAGACTTTTGGGATTAAGATTATGTGCGTGTAATTATAGGACGGTAAGAAAGAATTATGATTCAAGAAATTAAGAACAAAGTTAGTGACATCATGTTTCACAATATGCCAAAATTTCGAAAAAAATAGGACTCATACCGTCAGGTCCCGGGGATTTGAAAGGATGCATATGTTTCAGTGCAAGTGAGACCTCGTCAGCAGTGAAGGGCTGAGTTAAGGAGTTTGCCATCTCAGTCGTAACCTTAGTCCGTACTCGACTCAAAGCATGTGTAATGTCCTCCTGGCATGGTGATGATGAAGAAAAATGTCCGCAAAAAAGTTGCCAATAATGTTTTCGATTTTGCTGGTTTCGGACTGGAGGATATCACAATTATCACGAAGGGCAGAGATGGTATTGATTTCTTTCCGAGCAGTAGCGAAAGTATGGAAAAATCGAGAATTTTTGTCGCCTTCTTTATACCAATGTTGTTTTGCGCGTTGTTTCCATTTGAGATCATGGAGCAATAGCAGAGAGTCAAGTTGGGCATTATATTCAATGAGTTTTTGTTTCACATCAGATTTAATGATCCCTTTTTGGAGTTTCGAAATTACAGATTTAATCTCTGCTATTTGCTTGTCCAAGCAACCAAAAGTGGTCTTGCTCGGTTGATAATCCATTTTGCATTGGTCCAATTTGTTCGAAATAATGTCGAAATCAATGTTCCAATTGGCTCGAATAATTTTCTCACAATCTTTAGACCGAACCCACATTACTTCAAAGCGGAAGGGCTTGCTTTTTTTGATCGGGTTGAAACCAGGGGGTGGGAGATGGTTGAGGTGGATAAGGAGATATGCATGATCCGATGAGAACGATTCGATATTATCGACTCTGCAAAACGGGAAGGAAGATACAAACACTCCTATCGAGCCGGGCTCTTTGAGTATAAGGATGAATGGTAAGCCGATTCCACGTGAAAATATTTCCTTTGAATCCCATATCATGGAGTTCACAGAATTCGAGTGCATTTCGGAAGGCTGCGATTTGCCAATCGGCACGAGGTCCTCTCCCAACAAATTCGGACTGAGTAAGGACTTCGTTGAAATCGCCAAAACAAATCCATGGCCGGCTTGGAGTAGTATGTAGACTTTTGAAAAAATCCCAAAATTGACGCCGAAAGGAAACATCCGGTTGGCCATAAACTCCTGTGGCACGAAGACAAGTAAAGTGGCATTGTATATCAACATCAATAAAACGATCACAAAATGAGCGGAGAGAAACATAGACAGATTTTTTCCATAGGATCGCTAGCCCTCCCGATCTGCCCGAGGAAGGAACTACGATTCCAAAAAGGCCCAAACAATTTTTAATCCGGTCAATTGCTGGAACGTCGCATTTTGTTTCGCAAAGAAATACGACGTCGGGAGACTTAGTGCGGATAATCCCGCAGAGTTCTTTGACTGTGCGAGGGTTCCCAAGCCCTCGACAGGTCCAACTTATGATATTCATGGTGATTGGCGGAGTTGGTCCTCGCCAAACTCGCCGTTGATTGAGGAAGAAGAGCCATGTCCGTGATTAGAGGAAAGGAATTGGATGTAGAGGAGGGCGTTTTCTGTTTTTTTATTAACGACTTCCACTGGAATAGTAGCAAGCTCGGCGTCAAGGAAGACATCGATGATAAGTTTGCATTTTAGTTTGCAAGTAGAGTTGTTTGTGTCGGAGATAGATTTTTTTCGGAGGGCGGTGAATTTACGGGCTATTTTTCTGGCGGGAGTGTCGAGAATCATCGGGGCAGTGACAAGAAACGGGCTAGATGAGAGGGTTGGGGTTGGAAGAGATGAGCTCTCGGGCATGGAGGTAATGACGTTAACATATGAGGCGGGAGTACAAGTGTTTGTCATGAGAATTAATGTGTGTTCAGTATGCAGGGGGTTAGAGATATTTGAAGATGAGAATATTTCTTGGACAAGAATTTGTGGGGACGGTGCACTGTCTCGGGGGGTGGATTGGATTTGGTGAGATATGGGACTTGAGGTATTATGTATATTTAGTGGTTTAATAAGAGCGATGATAGATTGTATTGGTGGAGAGTGGGTAATGTTGTGAGGGGAGCTGTGAGTGGGAGGTAAATTAGAAATGCTATCATTTGAGTGGGGGGGCGAGTTGGGGATGGGGGGGGAATAGATGTCTGGTTGAGAGTGTCATGAGGAGGATTTGGAGGATTTTGATTTTGTATAGAAGCTGAGGATGGTGGGGGGCGTTTATGATTGGAGGAGGTAGAAGGACCATATGAAGCTTTGAGCCAATTACCAAATTCGAAATTTTCAGAGTCCTCCGGGGGATTTAGGATCCGAGTTTCGCAGTCCCAAACAAATGTCCAATGATTCCACAATGAAAACAAAAATCTGGCAAACGCTCATATTTCAAATAAATTGCTCGTTTCTGACCATGCACGTCTGCATGAATGACCCGGCGGAGAGGCTTTGTGATGTCGATATTGACTTTGATACGAATATATTTGCCCATCACTGAACCAAATGCATCTGTGTCAGTTTCCAAAAATCGACCAATTGAGTTTCCGGCAATTTTTGCAAATTCTTTGTTCATAAGCCCAAGTGGTAGGTGGTGAAGTTGGACCCAAAAATCGCAATGGCTGTAATTAATCTCAGAGGGGTTGATATCCGCAACAGCGTCATGAAGTACCAACAAATATATATCAAATAGCCAAGGGGTGCTAGCCAAGACTTTCTTCTTATCGAGCAAATTGTCGAAGGAGAAGATACAAATGTTATCATGTATGGATTTGCAAGAGAAAGAGCCTTTGGGACTCCATAGCCTTTTGAAAAGAGAAGAAATTTGATAGGGCTGATTATACGGGGGCTAGAATCTTGCCAACGAGGCATAAATTCAGATTAGTGTTATCTTGGATAATGGTTGACGTGGGAATTAGGATTTCTTCATTGACATTCAGAGATAAACGAGCGTACAACTTTTCTAGATCTTCAGCCATACCAGGATTCCAAAAGCAAGTTTGCGCCAAGAAGGACTAAGGAAAAGCACGAGCAAGCTCTGTAAACCAGTCACTTGATACGCTGCGAGATATGCGAACACAAAAACAAAGGAGAAAAAAAATGGTTATGGTCTAAGAAAAAAAGAAAGAAAATGAAACAAGGGGAGAAAATGGGGGTAGGGAAAACAAAAAAAAAAAAAACACAAGAAAAGAGAGGAAAGCAAAAGAGTGAGTATCAGAAGAGAGCTAATTCGATCAAGAATCCGTAGAGACAATTCATGAAGGAAGAAAACTCAGAAAAGATGAAAAGATGAAGAAGGAAGATAAGACAAAAATCTGGAAATGGAAGAAGAGCGTGGGAGACAAGCATGGGTTTAGTGCATGGGAGGAACAAGTTCTTGGGGAACCCAAGACAATTCTCTCAAGACTCATCTCCAGAGAGAGAATCTTAGGACTATTGAACCAAAAAAACAAAAAAAACGAGTTGGCTGATCTATTTAAGAACAAACGAGACAATTTCTAATGGTATATCCCGTACTAGTTATTCCATTCGACGAAATAAAAATCGACATGTAATATATAAATATAATTTAGATTTTATCAAAAGCACACCCAAAATTTTGGTCCAAAAAAATGAAATGGTTAATACAAATAAATATATGTACAAATGGAGTGTGAAAGTAAAACGGTTATTTGGAGTAAAATTTAAAAATACAGCTTATTATGATATTACCAGGGCCGCTCATTATATTAGGCGAATCATTTGGTCAATTCGGGCCCGAAAGAATACAAAATTTAGGGGCCCACAATAGTACGTATAAAAGTCAAACAGAAAAAAAAGAAAACTTATTTCATTTATTGACGAGTATAGAGAAAATGGTTTTGATAAGAATATGGGATTAGAAAAAAAAACATAGAAAAAGTTCCCATTTTCATTCTTGCATTTTTCTTATCCACAGAGGAAAACTTGTGCATACTAAATTTCCTAATGGTATTCTTATTTCCTCATAATACTTCCTTATAATAATAAAGTAATTGTATAGCTTACTATAACAAAACAATATTAACAAAACATGCACAATAACCACAACACATACTTAACTATTTACAATTAAAAATATATCTCAAAATGTATCATATTATTTCCTTCCTAAAAGATTCAAATATCTCGTCATTCTCTACAGAATTTTCAAACTCATTATTTGATTACATGTTTATGAAAATAATAATATGCTCGGAATTAGGGGTGACCAAACGACCGGTTCGATGCAGAACCGAACTGAACTGCAAAAAACCAAAAACCAAAATTATATTTTTTTCATAACCAAAACCAAACCGCACTGCTAGAAAAACCGAACCGAACTATTTCGATTTGAGCTTTATTTTTGGCATTTAATATTTGCTATATATATATATATATTCAACTTAACAATAAATAAAATTAAAAATTGAAATAAAAATATAAAAATAAATATATAAAATAGAACTTATATTTTGGTTCTGTTCGGTGCAAACCGATATTTTCTAGACCAAAACGAACCCCCCTTTTGGCCAAAAAAAAGAAACGAACCAAATCGCACCAAATTCATCGATTCAGTTTGATTTTTTGGTTATGGTTCGGTTTTGCTCATCCTACACGGGATAGCCCAAGCCCCAAATAAAGTCAGTGAAGACACTAAATGGACCCTAGGAAATGTGCAAGTCATCACGGGACACGCACATCCATTGCTATCAGTGAAAACTGATTAACTGAAAACAATTGCTCCCTGTTCGAAATAATGTACAGAGAAATTAGTTGGCTACTTTGGCAATTGGCATGATAGTCCAATCGAAGAGTTGCAGTACGAGGGGTTCACTTAGGGGTGTAAACGATCCGAGCCGAGCTTTAACTTGTTTGCCATATGTTACATGTTCAAGCTTAATTGTCTTGAGCTTGATTCAATTTTAAAAAAATTTGTTCGTGTTCGGCTTGATAAGAAAATTTAATGCTTAAATGTGTTTGTGAACATGTTCGTGAACGTGTTCGTTTTGAGTTCGTGTTCAATATGTTCAAACAATTAATAACTTTGTTCGCGAATAACAAATAAACAAAAATTTGACTTTTTTCGTGAACGATAAACAAACAAATATTTTTTCAAACTTATAGATGAAAATACATATAAATTATTGTCAAAAAATAAATACACATACACTAAGTAACTAACCAAACAATTGGCAACCAACTATATTAGAAATAGTTGAAAAAATATGGGACAAAGCTTATTTAATGATTTTTTTCACTATATTACGTATTAGGCTAGGGTTTAGAGAATATTATGTATCTTAAGGGCTTTAAGTCTTTTTAATTTTATTAAAATAAAATATTTTTAATTATTTTTTAAAATAATCAAGCTATTAGTCGAGCCCTTAACGAGTTTGTTCACAAACAAGTCCAAAAAATATTATATGAGCTTGTTCTTGAACATTTATAAACGAACACTAAATAAACTTGTTCACGAGCTTTTAGTAAATGGGTATAGAATTGTTGAAGCTCTTTTGTTTATTACACGAGCCTCAAAATGTGTTCGTTTATGCTCACTTAACTAAATAAACGAACATTATCCAAGCATATTCACTTTGCACTGCTTTTTTACAACGCCTGTTTCACTTACAAACCCTGGTTCACTAGGGTTGGGATTATTATTATCATCGTGATTATGATCCTGCCATACTATATTACTATGTACAATGTACTACTTTATTGTACTAAGGAATTCATGATGTCATCACCCACTTTGTATGTCTAAATAAATTTATAGTTGTAATTTTATTTCTTTTAATCTTTGTAATTTTGATTTTTTTTAATGAGTTAGAAAGAGTGTAGGAGATGAGACGAATCTTAAAGAATATTGCATTACACAAAATTTGGTGTAAATGAATAATATTACGCCAAATTTTGTGTAATATTATTCACTATAACAAATTTGGTGTAAGGTTTGGAGTTGAGTTAGATGAAGTTTTTTTACATATTTGGTGTGATAGTGTGAAATTTGAAGTTGGATTGGAAATGCCTTTATAAAATTTAATTTACCTAAGTTTACACTAGCTCTATTCCCCAAACCAATTTCAATGTTACTTGTTTGATGATTTTGATGGCTCATATTTTTAAGTCTAAAGATTGTTTATTTTAATCATTAAATGACATGACTATTCACTTTCCTATCAAAAGAATATGAAGCAAAAGACTTCGAAAATTCAACACGACTAATTCCATTCAAAAAATTCAAGGAAATTGTTCTACCAAAAATAAACAAATAAATAAATTCAAGTTGAATGTTCCTTTAAGAACCAAAATCGATACCAATTATATAACAACGAAATTAGCATGGGTATTGCTTAAATAATTACTAAAATTCGAACACAAATTCTTAGACCGAGAAAGTGGAAAACATTTTCTTCCAAGGGCGGAACCAGAACGATTTAGTAGGGTGGACCGATACACGAAAATGGGGTGGGCCGGATAGAAAATTCAAGAAAAAACAATATAAATTATAACTAATTTTTTTTTTAAATTCTAAGTAGAAAATTATTTTTTCCAAAAAAAAGGGCTGGGCCAGGGCCCAGGTTGGCCCAACCCTATCTACACCCTTGTTTTCTTCGTTTTTCATCCTTCTAAGTATTCATGTGACATGAGGTGATTATGATTCATTCAAGAGATATTGTCCACTTTGATTGATGCGACATGAATGGTTGACTACCACCTAAAATATATTGTCTAATTTAACTGTTCTCACGGTTTTGTAATGAAAACATAGTTTCTTCGGGAAAGGGAGCTTGACCGCTTATAAGCCACTATCCACACACGTGCTCGTTCAAATCCCTCTGTTGCTCTTTTTCTAGCCTTTCTCCTAATTTAAAGAAAGAAAAAATTAGAGAAAATATTCACAGCCCTTTTGGTACATTCTTTGTGACGTTTTCTTTCTTCTGTTTAATTTTTAAATGGGATAAGATTAATTAATGGCACAATAACTTGGCCTCATCGTGTTCCTAATCCTGTCTCTAGCCACCAATAATGTCCAAATACCAACCAATGGCACTCTTTGTACTTTACTCCAAAAATCGAGCCCAAAACTTATCCCTTAATATTATCACCCATATCTCTACTTATCCCGCAAATTAATGCTTTTATTATTGTCAACGGACCTCAAACCTAATTTAAATGTAGCCAAATATTGCCTGATACTCTGATACCCACAACAAATATAGGACGAAATTAAGAAAAATACTAGGGTTTTATTTGGAAGAGTCATATTCGGATCATTATTAGCAAAACAAAAAATTAATGTGTTAATTTAAGGATTACAAATATATAAGAGTTATGAATCTTGCACAGACCAGATCTCATGTTCCAAAATTCTATTACACTTTATGTTTCACTATATTGGATGATTAATACATATACAATACAATAAAATATGAATGTACATATGTCAATCATCCAATACAGTGGAACATAAAGTATAATATAATTTTGGAACAAGAAATCTCAATTCATCTTCGATCAAAAAAAGTTTGGTAAATAATGGGCAATTCACGTAATTGTTCGGTGTTATATAAATACATATGAGCTAGTAAGCTCTTTTGATCAGCTATTTTTTTAGTTAAGAATGGAGTTTTAACCAAAAATGTGCTTGCCTACAAAAAATTCCTAAAAAAAATATTATTAACTCATTTTAACTTTTTCTCTAATTTTTTTATTATAAAATCATTATTATACTATTTTATATCACATCATATTTGATCGTTGCATTTTCATTTCATATTCATTTCACATCTCCAATTTTTTTTCTCCCTAACAAATTTTTTACAATATTCTCTGGCAGAAAGAAAATTTCCAAAATAAAAGTATATACAATCGCACCGAAAGCTTTTTAAATCTAAATTAAACATACAAAGAAGTTATATCATTGATGAACACACGAAGAGTTAATTCCATTAATAAGACACTAGAATTGATAATTTATAATTAAAACTAAACCTATTATTAATTATTAATAAAATGAATCTCTGGATTTTTTTTTTTTTATGATCAACCCTAAATATTCAACTTGAGTCTTGATTCTTGACCCTCTTATTTTTATGCCCATAAAATATATACTATAATGAGAAACAAAGGGAAGACCTTTAACAAATCATTGAGATCCACTTTTAGAATCAACTCTCAAACAGAGCATTGCCAAAGTTAGAAATTGAAAGCAATAATAATTTTCCTGTCTTCAATGATAAAAAGATTTACTATACTAAGCCAAATATTTAATAAATCAAATCCATAATTATGATTCTACAAATAAATAAATACAGGATACCAAGATACCCTCTCTTTCCCTCCAATCATTCTCCATTGTTTTTCATTTGGACCATATTGCTGAGTGGGCCCCACACACACTTCCCTCTTTCTCAAAGTGTCCCTGTTCTGTTCTCTCTCTAAAACATTGTGAACATTTACTGGTGTTCCGGCGTGGGAGAAGGAAGTGAAAGAGTAGAAGAAAACAATTCCTCTGCTTCTACGGAACTGTGTGTTCATTTCAGTTTTTGTTTTGGTTTTGTGTTAACTTGTAAATTCATTTCTTACTCCCCTTGACTTCTCTTTGTCATCAACCCAAGATTTTTTTGGGGTTTCCTTTTTTCTTTTGCCTCTCTCTCTCTCTCTCTCTCTCTCTCTCTGGCAGTTATCAGTCTTCTTCATCTTGCTCATGAGGTACTCTGTGTGTGTGTGTGTGGTTTTCGGAATTTTGTCCTTTGGTAATTTTGTTTATACTGTATAATTGAGGTGGGTTTAGCTTATATTTTTGTTTATTAAGTTTTAGATGTTGGGTTGTGTTTGGAACGCAGAATTTTAACATAAATTTGCGGTCTTTATATGGTTTACACCGGTAAAGTTGTGATCTTTTCTTGGGTTTTGTCTAATATTTGCATGTGGTGGAGTAGAAGTGAGAGATTTCATGAATTATTTGTATTATTTGTGATTTGAGCAGTGTATCGATTATTGTTTTCTACTACTAAATATCAATCTTTTGGGATTTCGGTGGGGTTGACCAATACTAAGTTGTACTAAACAAGTTCATCTTTGTATGTTCTTACTTTGGTTTAGCGGCTGAACATTTTTTAGCACAATATTTTGAGTAACAAATTTTTCAACACTTTTAATTAGGTGCTCCTCGAGATTATTCTTTTAGTCATTTGGTTAATTAAAGCTTATTTTTTCTTTTTGTGCAGCAGTTCTTGATTTTTCCTTAGCAAGTATTTGTGTTATTCATTTTCTGCTTTTTGTCAGTTTATGTTTGAGGTTTATTAGTGATTTTAGTGTGGTAAAAACATAGGTGATTTTGATTGCTTTATTGAGCTTGGTTCTGAAACTGGCTTCTTTTTTATATCAAAAGGCCAAAATTTAGAACTTTTTTCATCTGAATTGTCTGTTATATTTATGAACTTATTCCCTTTTCCAATTTTGTTAAATTGTGAACATCTATTTTCATTATGGACTTGCCAACTCAAGAGCTATGGCACTTAATATACGGGACACTTTTTTGCAGGAAGTGATTTGAATGGAGCAACCATCGAAAAACTTCATCCCTGGTTAGTGTGGAGAGCCACTTGTGTCATCAATCATGAATTATAATCTATTTGATACTTCACTGTACTTTTATGTGAAATCTCGGAGAAATATACCTGAATCGCCAGATTATTTCACATTTTCTTGTAGGGCATTTGAAAATCTCGTTTGCAAGCTCTCCAGGGAAAGGAAAAACTGCATGGGGACTTCCGAGCAGAACTGATGTGTATCATGCGTCTACTGACGCTAGCTTGTTTTCCACTTCATTGCCTGTCCTTTCACATGAGAAATGTGAGCATGAGTATATGAGCTCCCGGCTTATTATTATTATTATTATTATTATTATTATTATTATTATTATTATTATTATTATTATTATTATTATTATTATTACTATTATTATAGTTTTTGGGCATGTTTGGTAGCACTTCCGTAAAAGTTCGTATAGAAAATGGACTGCTTGATAAGTGACTTTTCCAGCAATCCATTTTAAATTAACCACCAAACGACTATTATGATGGAAAATGAACTTTTGATCCAAAAGCGCATTTGAAAAGTGCTCCCAAACAAGCTGTTTATTTTTTCAACTTTAGGATGATATCTTAGAGTTTGATTCTTTTTAAATCGCAGTTAATTTTAATGATACCAATCAAAGCGGTAGTCTCTTGACGATGGCTTTCCTAGCCTTAGCAAACTACAGCTAGAAGATGAAGTTAAGGATCCACTCAAGACATCGAACCAAGTATGATAGGGAGCTTTCTTCCTGGTGATGAAAACGAACTTTTCGCTGGTCTTATCGATGATTTCGATCTTAGTGGGTTGCCAACTCAACTTGAGGACTTGGACGATGATTTTTTCGGAAGTGGAGGAGGTTTGGAAATTGAACCTGAAAGTCAAGAGAATCTAGTCAACGATATATCAAGGTTAAGCATCTCTGACAGTTTTAGTGGTAGCAGCATTTCTCATTATGGTTTTGCAAATGGTGTTGGAACTATTACCGTGAACATCCATACGGGAGCACCCTTCGAGAACACTATTTGTTCGTAATATCAACAGTAATGTGGAGGACTCTGAACTTAGGTCTCTCTTTGAGGTATTGTTAACATGACTCTAGTTATTTTCAACTGTGATTATCTAGCATTTTTTTCTGTTCACATACTCTATTCAGTTCACGTCATTCATTTGTTTTGCTGATTCATTTGTTCGCATCTTATTAAGAAGAGAGAATGAGTAAGCTTTTGTGGTCGATCAAGTTTTATAATAGCTGGTTACTTTTGATGTTGGTGAATTTCTGGTGAAGCCATATATTTGATAATTCGTATGAGATGAACGGAAAATAGTACTTATGACGTGCTATTATTTTAGAATGGAATAGAATTATACTTTGCCTTACTGCCTATTTTGTATTCGGCTACATTTTTTTAGAGGCGGACTCGGGACTCCTATGTCAATTTATCGACCTCATTAAACTAATTGTCCGTCTCCTTCTTCTTTCTGCTCCCTCCTAATAGCAATATGGGGATATCAGAACTCTTTACACTGCATGTAAGCACAGGGGATTTGTGATGATATCTTACTATGACATCAGAGCTGCTCGAACCGCAATGCGTGGATTGCAAAATAAGCCCTTGAGACAAAGAAAACTTGATATTCATTTTTCCATCCCGAAGGTTTAAATCCTGATATCTTCTCATTTTTGACTATGTATGTCTCTCAATGAATGACTTCCTAATATTACTGTTTCTTACGGCGTGCAGGATAATCCATCCGACAAAGATATGAACCAAGGAACTTTGGTTGTCTTTAATTTGGATGCTTCTGTATCCAATGACGACCTTCGCCAAATATTTGGAACTTACGGGAAGTTAAGGAGGTAGAATTTCCGTACAATGTCAAGATTTGTCAGTTATATACAGTTTAGAGATAATTACAAATAAAATCTTGAGATTCGGTCTAATTACAAAAAAATCCAGGGTTGTTTGAAAATTACAAAAATCCTTGAGGTTTGATTCCGTCTTACATTTTCTCATTTCATAAGTTAAAAACATTTCAAAAGTCCCCCTAACATTTATAGAAATATTACAGTTACCCCTTTAAGTTTAAGACAAAATCAAACCTGAGGGGGTATTTTGTAATTTTGAAACATCATTGGATTTTTTTGTAATTAGTCCATACCCTAGGGGCGTTTTTGTAATTATCCCTATATTTTAAGGTTTCTTATGCAGCAGTTCCTCTGTTTTTGTTGGCTGAATTGAAATTTCTGTATTTTGCATTAACTGGTAGATAAGGGAAACACCGCACAAACGACACCATAAGTTCATCGAGTTTTATGATATCAGAGCCGCAGAGGCAGCTCTCAAGGCTTTAAATAGATGTGACATAGCTGGGAAGCGCATAAAGCTTGAACCTAGCCGGCCTGGTGGAGCCCGTCGGAGGTAAATTCCAAATTTCGTTCTTGTAGGCAGAACCTTAACTCTGATTGCTAGTAATTTAAAAAGGATAATGAATGTGCTTTCTCTGCACAGCTTAATGCTGCAACTGAGTCAAGAGCAGGAGCAAGATGATGCTCGAGTTCTCCGACATCAAGTTGGTTCCCCCATAGCCAACTCTCCTCCAGGCATCTTGATGGATGGTCTGCCTTTTTAATAATGTCTTATTGATTATGCCTATAATCATGAGTCCTATGTTATTATAAACTAGGGATAACTACAAAACTCCCCTGAGGTTCGGGCTAATTAAAAAAAACCAAAGGTTTTTGAAAATTACAATAAAAACAAGACATTTATAAAAATATTACAGTTACCCTCTTAAATTTATGGTATAATCAAACCTGAGGGTGTTTTTTTGTAATCTTGAAGCATCTCTGGATTTTTTTTGTAATTAGCCCAAACCTCAGGGGTGTTTTTGTAATTATCCCTGAACTAAAACATGTGAAATATTTGCAGGTGGCTGGCCGAATTTTGGCAGCCCAATTGAGCAAAATTCGTTGCACGGTTATAGTCACACACCTAATTCAGGAGGGCTCAGCCCTGTAGGAAGCAATAACTTGCCTGGTTTGGCCTCGATTCTTCCTTCTCATATCTCAAGTCCGGTGAAGATTGCACCCATTGGTAAAGATCCAGCGAGGATAAGCCACACGAACCACGTAATCACTACCACGGCCTATCAGCAGCATTTTTCTGTTCCGAATCGTACGTTAAGTGCTAGTCCTGGACACATGTCATCATTTAGTGATTCGAAGCCGTCAAGTGTTGGAACACTTTCAGGTCCTCAATTTCTCTGGGGAAGTCCGACTATTCATTCGGAGCACATAAATTCTTCTGCCTGGTCATCGGGACGCCCATTTATATCTAGAGGACAGAGAATTGGTTTTCCGTACACTAGTCATCAGCATGGCTCGTTTCTTGGTTCACATCATCATCATCATCATGTGGGATCTGCTCCATCGGGTATTCAAATAGAACGACATTTTGGTTTTTATCCCGAGTCACCAGAAACCTACGTAAATTTTGGTCACAATAATGGAAATCATGCTGTGAGTAACGGGGGAGTTGCTTTTGCTGGAAACTTCAGTGAAAGTGGTTCGCCTAGTTCCCGAATGTTGTCAATGTCGAGAAACGGTCCTTTATATTTTGGGAATGGTTCTTTTGGAAGCATGGGTGATGGAATAATTGAGCGTGGTCGAAGTAGAAGGGCTGATAATGGAAGCCTGTTGGATAACAAAAAGCAATATCAACTTGATTTGGAAAAGATCGCGAATGGGGGAGATATTAGAACTACTTTGATGATTAAAAACATTCCGAACAAGTAAGAATTTGCAACTTTTGCTTTATTGCAGGGGTTTGTACTAATAAATACTGATTCCTTTTGTATTTGTCTTCTTTTCCATCTCTGAAGGTACACTTCGAAAATGCTGCTTGCAGCTATTGATGAAACGCACAAGGGCACATATGATTTTCTATATTTACCGATAGATTTTAAGGTAATTATGTGTTTGGCTTTGAAAATTTTGTTTCCTCGTTTCGTGAATTCATAACTGAAATTCGACCTTTTTTTCCCCAGAATAAGTGTAATGTTGGGTATGCCTTCATAAATATGGTGTCTCCTTCTCACATCATCACCTTCTATGAGGTATGTTTTATTCGATGGTCACAAATCATTAGAGATTGGTTAAGGTCGTGATTATGGATTTTCTCTCTTCAAATCCCGATTCTTTTTGACTTGTGATTACATCTTTGAAGGCATTTAATGGGAAGAAATGGGAAAAGTTTAATAGTGAGAAAGTTGCGTCCTTGGCATATGCGAGAATCCAGGAAAGACTGCTCTTGTCTCGCATTTTCAGAATTCAAGTTTAATGAATGAAGACAAGCGTGCCGTCCGATTCTTTTCCGATCGGAGGGCCAAGAGTCTTGTGATCTGGTATGTCACAGCTGATCACTTTCATTCCCCTTAGTTTTGTATGAACTCTGAGGAAGTTTGTGATATTTCTTATTGTGCACGTTTAACCTCAAATTGTCTTCCTTTTACCAAAGATAATTTTTCTAAGGTGTATGAGTAGGAAATTGTTTCTTGGTGGCTTTTTTTCCCCTTTCTTTTTAGGGATAATTACGAAAAAGCCCTGAGGTTTGGCTAATTACAAAAAAACCTTGAGGTTTGATTTTGTGTTGTTTCTCCCCTTCCTAAGCGAAAAACATTTCGAAAAACCTCTTACATTTATAGAAATATTATAGTTACCCCCTTGAATGTAAGACAAAATCAAACCTAAAGTTTTTTTTTTTTTTTTTTTGTAATTTTGAAAAACCTCTAGTTTTTTTGTAGTTAGCCCAAACCTCGGGGGGTTTTCTATAATTATCCCTTCATTTTATGACTTCATCTTTGGAATTGCACCTCTTTTTTTTTTTTGGCTACATAATACATAGATATTCTGGTAACTAATGTGAGCTCATTTTTGGACAACTCAGGAACCTTTCCCATATGGCAATCTGAATATATTTATCCGTCAGCCGGATGGATCTTATGCCGGAGATTCTCTGGACAGCCCAACCGGTGATCTAGATGAGAAGCTATAGGAAGCTGAAATGTTCTCCTAAAGTAGCTGATTCTCAATAAAAAATGGCAACAAAATCGACATCTGTATAGTTTGGGGGTATATAAAGTTCTATGTTAATAGTAAATCTGGATTGCCTATATCATTACTCTTCTACTTGCCCGTCGTCCACGTTTTATGATGGATGCTCGTTCGTGGAAGAAATATTTGATGAGGAGTGGCAAACCTTTTGTCTATATTTATGACTAACTAAGGAGAGAAACAAGGTGAAGCATCTGCTGATGTGCAAACATTTCTACTCCCATGTGCTTTTTTCATAATTCCACAAATAACCTCTCCTTTATTTTAACTTTTTTTTGGGGGTTTATTTTGTGTCAAATCCTTTTTGCCAACTCTAGCAAATGTATAGTCGTTTATAGAGGTGGCTGAGGATCAGAAGTATTTATCGATGGGGTCATGTCTCAGAAGTGTATAGTAGGTTCTACGAACGGAATTTGGATCTTTTGCATCGTGTGATCTTTGTAGTTTGTACCAAGAAAATTATGGATTAATCACATGAATGTAAGACATTTTCTGTAATCTTTACCTCTGCTTACCTTGATTTCTTGCCCGAATGTGTTTACCATGCTGCTATGAGACGTGTGATTTTTAGGGAAATCATCGACAGTTACAGTTGATGTTTGGTGGTTTTTTACGTGGATTCTTCCCCTGGAAATGTCCGAAGCTTCATTTGGATTGATGGATTTGAAATTATAAATTTTAAATTTATAATGACAAATTTTATTTCACTTGGTGGGTAAGATCCGGATTTAAATTCTTCACCTTGAGCTATCTTTCGTGTGGTGGATTTCAAAACATCCTGTATGTAGTCATTTGAACTCCTTTCTTTAAATCCTCATCCCAAATTCAAATTCTCATGTCCAAATGCAACATGAGAATGTAAACATATGATCAATATTACCCTTAAGGTTTGACCTAATTACGAAAAAACCCAATTAACTTTCAAAATTACAAAAAGTACCCAAAGTTTTATTGTCTAACATTTACACCTTCATAAGTAAAAGATATTTCAAAACACCCCCTCACATTTATAAAAATATTACGATTAGCCCCTTAATTTTAACACTAAATCAAACCTCAGGGGTACTTTTGTAATTTTCAAACTTAGCTGGGTTTTTTTGTAATTAGGTCAAACCTCAAGGGTACTTTTTGTAATTATCCCTATTAAGAATATAGAAGATCAAGAAACTTAAAAAAGACTGCATGACAACCATTTGTCTGAGAAAATATAGCATTGCTCGTTTTGATTTGGTTAAATTACCAACGAGGATGTGGACAGGGTAGATTGCAAATCTAAAATTCCATATGATTTTTTTCTAACATAAATTGTTATTTAGCAAGCAATGTTATTTCCATTGTCCATCATGACCGAAGCTTTTAAGAGTTCCTCAGATTTGGAGAGCATCGGCTATAGATCCCGCAAGACTCAACACTTCAAAAGGAGCTTTGGTGGCGATGGCTTTCACGGTATTGGGGCATGAATCGGTGATCCAAAAGTGAGTGAAAGCCTTCTCTGAATCTTGTAAAACATTGTGACAATCAGAACTAGAAATGGAAAAAAACGAACCAACAATGGGCAAAAGCATAACATACCGTCATTCTTGTGAAGAAACCGTTCCCATGACTTCTTTGGGAACACACCGTGGGTGACATATGCACTCACCTTTGCTGCACCATGAGCTGCCAACACTTTCTGACAACCAAAATAGGAACAGAAAAATATATGAGAAAAATCACAATTATCTCAAAATTACGAAATACGAATACTTCCTTTAGGTGTAACAAACACCCCCTTGAGATTTGTATTAAACTAACAAATACCCTCTCTTGAGGATGTAATTTGTAATATAGAAGCAAATGTCAATGGAATATTTGTAATTTTGAAAGGTAACTGGTTTTTTTTGGAAATTAGACAAACTTCAGGGGTAGTTTTTGTAATTATCTCTTATGAGAATTGAGAATGAAGTTGCATGAATGTGAACCTACAGCTATTCTTACCATCTACAATGACAATGACAATAACAAGAACACCTAAACAACTATAACTCTGATTTTTCAATTTATTTTGCCAAATGTTTAGCCAAGAGTCTACACTTTCAGAATAATTTGGCAAAATAAGACCCACAGAAAATTAATTGGTGAATAATTAGAGACTTATACATTGAAACACTAAAAGAGTCAGTCTTGCAAAATTGAAGGTAAGAAGGTAAGAAGGAAAACCTGGCATTCAATTAAGGTGCCACCAGACTGCACCAAGTCGTCAACGATGACAACATGACAACCAGCAGGATTACCCTCTTTTATTCTAACGAATCTTTTGTCTCCTTCCCGAACCTTGTTGCAGATGACCTATGACCAATTGATGAGACACACTATGCCCAAATGATAAATTCAACAGAACAGAAAAAGAAAATCAATATTTTTTAATATAGACAGACGAACCATAGGAAAATGATCCAGCAGCTTGTGGAATCTTTTCCAAGCTCCATCATCTGGAAATGCAACAACTATCTGGTGGGAAATTATAAGTTAGGAACCAGTTTAACAGACTTGATAAAATTAAGTATCTTCATTGTTAATAAATCATCAGGAGACTTAGAAAAGGCAACAGTAATATCTTATCAGACAACTAAAGTTCTCACCTTATCCAATGCTGGGAGTTGCTGAAGCCGTTCCTTCAAAAGTGGGATTCCACTCTCAAACACGGGCAAAACAGTATCACTGAAATAAAATCTTTCCTGTAGAAAATCAGCAGATGCAGATAAAGTTCATGCCAAAGTCCAGTTCTGGATAAAGGGAAATAGTGGGAACAAAAGGAACCTTTGTGCACATTTTGTCAATGAGCTGCTATTCTCACATCACAGGATCTGCCTTCTATATATTAACTGAATTCGGTTCACTATTTTGACTAGTAAACATGATAAATGTTGGAAAATCACTAATAAGATTAACCACACTCCTTTATCAGAAAAGAGAAAAAACGGGCGCATGTAGCTTTATCTGTATTATAAACAAATGGAATTGCTGCTCCAGTAGACGAAAGTTTGTATGATGTTTCACACCTTTGGAAACAAAGGTGCGATATATTTCAGAGAAATATATAGAGAAACGGAGTGAATAATAATATAATAGCAATTAGTATGGGTATAAGAAAGAAACCTGCAAAGCATGTATGTCATAAATAACTAAACTGGTTGGACCACCCCTCGAGATAGGAGTGTTAGACAGCATTCTAGCCAAGGTAAAAGCAGTCGCAACATCACCTTCCTCTTCGATTCGTTCAAAGGACCCCGTTGGGAAGAAAGGCAATACCACCGTAAATGAGGCAACAAACAGCATTGGAAGTGCATAAATGACCGAAAGCTGTTCAAAAATGACTTCGGTTGAGCTGAAAGATGCTAAAAAGGCAACATGCTGCCCTCTGATATCATGTGCATTTTTTATGAAAAGATTTGGAAATCCATCATCAAAACTCCTGTATACATTCAAAACATTAGAACCAAACAAGGACTCAAGAAATAGTAGACAAAATATCAACATGCAAAAAAATTGCCGGCACCGTTGCCCAAATTAATTTTGAAACAATTGTTTTAATAAGCATAGTCCACAAATTCTTCAGACAGAACAAGAAAAACAAAAGAAAAAGATCAAAGTACATCAGCAGAGAAGCCAAAATTCCTAATGAACCATACAAAATCAACTCTCTGTCAGTGTAGCACCACTCAATCAAACTATCCTAAACTTCTGTCACTATACCGTATGCTCTCTGAATTCAAATTTGGCTTCACAATAAATAAAGTTATATTAAAATATATCAATGCTCTCTTACTAAAGTGTTTCAGTTCACAAGAACTAATTTTTGAAGTTCGAACCAAAGAAATATCAAGAGTTCGTTCCAATCTCTATCTCTCTGAGTAATTTACACATATGTCTTAGAGGCATAGCGTTATGTATACAACCCATATGAGCAAACAGAAGTAAAATTTCCCCAGCTCCATAAAAAAAGGGCATTAAGTAAAACTTTTCATCCATCAGAAAAAAGCCACTTTCTTCTGCAACCACAATTACCTTGGAAATAATAACGGGAATTCGACAAACAAAAGTGACCCACTTTAGATCACCATAAGAAAACATACAGTATACCTTTTCTCTAACTAAATAAAAACCGAAAACTTTCTAAATACAAAGAGAAGATTAAAACATTTAACGGGCATACATATAATTTCCTTCCACATTTTCTTTTCTTTCTCTGGGCTGAGGGTGGGATTGTTTTACCTCCAGTTAATGGATTGGAGCTGAATGAGGTCTGAGTGAGCAGCAACCTTGCGTGCCAAATCTTCAGCCTCCACACAGTGGAAAAGCAGCACTTGCTTCTTCTTCGGTCTCTCCATTTCTCTTCTCACCCCTTCTCTCTCTCTCTCTCTCTCTCTCTCTCTCTCCGTGCGCGAGATTTTTGCCGCCAAGAGAATAAAGAGTCAAGACAGGGGACTGTGTGTGAATGTATTTTGGGTTGCGTTATTCTCTGTTGCGAGGCTCGATGAGCGCTTCCTGCAATACCCTACCCTACGGCATGATTTTCGCCAATCTGAAATCGCTACTTTCTTTGGTTATCGTGGGACTTGCCGAGACGATTCTTGTAAGAAATGGTGAGAACCGAATAAAGAGAAACTGGAGAAAAGTAAGCTCGAACACTATAGTACAACTTTTGGAATCTAGCTTTTTCCGCTTTGAGGAGTGGGGACGACCCACGCCTTTGGACAGGTGGGTCCTCCTTTCTTTCTTTTTTTTTTTTTTTATTTATTATTATTATCATTTTTAGTTAATTAGAGTTTTTTTTTTTTTTTTTTTTGAGAAAAGTTAATTAGAGTTATAATTGTAAGCCTTAATGATTAAGATGTGAAACTTCCGATGCTCTAACGGGTTTTCATAGTTATGCTTGACTGAGACTATCTCGATAGTTTTTACACTACTCTTTCTTTCTGCAGATTTTGCACTATCTTTAATCAAACTTTGATTTCATTTTCAATGATTTTACTACTTTTTTGCACTAAAAAAAGTATTTTATAAAATTCCTTCTTTTATTCATTAAATATTAATTTTTATTACATTATAATTGATAAAAATATTACATAAGTAATTTTATTTAATATAATATTTATCAAATATTTTATTTTTAAAATTAAACAAATTCCCCAAAAAATGTAAATTTAATGAAATTAATACAAAATTAAAATAACAATTCATAAAATCATATATTATATTATTTTTAAAATCATCACATATGATTGAGTTAATTTTAGTATTTCTTTATATTAAATTAATTGAAATATAAAATTAATAATAATATTTAAAGTTAAAACAAATCTATAAAAAAAAAAAAAAAAAAAGAAGAGTAGTCTTTGCTACAGTGCATCACTATTTGTAAGCTACCAGCATTTGTAAGCAAACGCTACAATACAAAGAGAAAGTGGCGCAGTCTTTGAGTGTACAAATAGCGCTGTGTTATTCTCCAAAGATCACTGGAGATGCTCTTAGGTGCAACTAGTAGTTTCGGCCTTTATTGCTGCCACTACTTGTGCCACGAGATATTTTTGAACTGAATAGATTTTGTGATTGGATTAATTGAGAATTGGAATCCACTTTGCTGACCTTCAAGGTGTTTTTTTGTTGTTGGGCTCAAATGTTCTCATGTTATAAAGATATATGAAATATTGGCCCAACCCTCAAGTTTTTCGGGGCAGTTAAGGTTGGCCCTTAAGACCGAAGCACTTATGACATCTCTACCAAAGTCCCACACCCAAGTTCTTTAGTTTTTTGTCCGCTATTCTGATCATGAATTTCCTCCCCCCATAAGTGTGTAGTGACATGTCAAATGGGCCGGGTTGGGAGGGCCCAACCCATGGCCACCTAGGCCTGTCTATCAGGTGGACTGGTTTAGCCTTGATTCACCACCCCAGATGGGTCTTTAAATTTGAATAAAAATTGAAAAATACCAGGCCCACTCGACCAGCCCTAGCCCGCCTCTAGTGGGATATTCAAGATTTAACCACAACATAAAATTTAATGTTTTGTATTTATATGGAAAAAAAACACAAAATCAGCCCAGCCCACCCAGCTCTGAACCGGTTCATGAACTGGACTTGGGCTGGGTCGAATTTTAAAATTGAGCCCAATTGGGGTCCAACTCAGACTACTAGGTCCGGCCTGGGATACAATTACATTAATAGCCGTTACATGGGAAGTACATCCAAAAGGAAGCTTACGTATACATAGACAAACCAGCCAAACAACTAAAGACAACATATTAAGTCTCTTTTCTAGGGTTTGCCATTCCGGTGAGAGAGTTAAGATAGTAAGCGTATGAAGAAGAGTTCATAGACGGATCGAACTCCATGCGAGGTGGTAAGGCATTCTTTTCCGGAAACCAATTCTAAAGGTCTAGGAGCGAAAGAAGTTTATTAACTCAACAAATAAAGACTTTTTACGGCTAAACTACCTATAAGGACAGGAGTCACTCAATCTACTTCGAGTGGAGAGGAAGGAAAGAGCTCACTTTTTCGACAGGGATAGGAAGTAAGAAAGTCAATCGAAAATAGGAATCCACTCTACTAATAGAAGAAGAGAGGGAATGTGGCTGCTTTTTTATTCGCACTTTGTAGTAATTAGATGGAGATCGCTCTGACACCGGGCCACCAAAGGTCGGATGGATCGGCCTATTAATAAACACTATTCATGGGCCGGTCCTGAGCCAGCCCATGACAGGCCCCAATTGTTCTTTTCCTTTTTGTTTTCTCCCATTATGTCCACATGACAGATATGTCATATGTTGGCAATATTTTTCCTTCAAGAAATCCCCAATTTCTCCGATGGTAGGCGACCTAGATATTTTCTGGACGAAAACTGAAACTACATGATTACATGATTTATGCATAAACAGGCCCAAAAACGTATCAATTTACTCTATATTTGATTTCAAATCAAGCTTATTTGAGCACAAATTATTAACTTTACAAACCAAGCTTAAAAGCATTTTTTTCGTTCAATAAAATTTGAAATTTGATTCGATTAGTAAAAATAAAATAAAATAAAAAATTATATATAACTACTTGAGTCCGGTCGATTAAAGCTCCTTCAAGATTCTACCGATCAATAATAATATTATAAAACTCAAACCATCACCATGGTATGATGGTAACTTATTTGGGTCATAAAATGGAGGAGTACACATAAAATTGGACCAACAAATTAGGCATGGTTGGACTATTCAAACTCAGAAAGTTTCATGCAAATCTCATGCAGACATTATCAGAATCAGACATTCACATAGAATATATGATTGAACACTCACCAAACTCATTGACAAGAATTGCATGATCTGTATTTTTATAAACTGTTCCAACGAAATTTTCAAACTGGAAGAACTTATCAAAGATTCCCACTTTGATGTCGTGATTCGGCATGTATTATGTTTCCCAATGTTGTAATTAATTGTAATTAGTCATCTCCTAGTTACTTGTCTCAATTACTAATTATGCCTTGGTAAATAGCAAAAAGGAATAAATTCTTGGTGAAATGCTGTTGGGATTTCAACCACTCCCTATTCGTCTTTATAAGTTGAAATTAATAACTTTTCATCAATTTTTAGTTTAAAATATTCCTACCAAAGAAAAATCGTAAATATAATAAATAAATAAATAAATAATCCCTCATGTTCACAATAAGTGTTCTTTGGTATATGGTTTTTTTTTTACAAAAGAATGTGTTTTCACATTTTCAATGCTTTAGTGAGAAAAATATTCTCCCAAATTACCCTTAAATGTATGCTTTCCAACTAACACTAATACCTAAATTTGTTTATTTCAAAATAGCATTTATGATTAATTAAGGGTATATATGATATTTTAACACATTCCTAAATATGTGTGTTTTTTCCCCTAAGAAGGCATTTATTTTAAATAGAAAGGAGTAAAAAATAAAATGGTGGCTGTAATTAATAGGCCTAATCGACCATTTATGTTTTTTGAAAATGAAAAATAGGCCAATTTTTTTAAATGGTTCTCGAATGAGAAACGAGTCTCGACCCAAAAAATGAATAAGTCCTAAGGAATATAATTGAAAAACAACAAACACTACGAGAAAAATTAAATCAGTTCACCGGGCCTCTGAGAAAAATTTGTAGGTAAGATTAAGAATAATTGTAAAGTATAGGTAAAAATATATATTTACCTAAGAATCTAAAACTGTTGGTAAATACCTACAGAAAATATGTCGGTATAATTTGGGGAGAAATAATAATTTTTATTCTATAGATTTACGTAGGTAAATGTAAAATTTAATGACAAAATCATTTACGTAATTAACTCAAATTTTCTTGTGAAAAACAAAATGAATAAAATATCGGATCAAAATTCCGAGGGACTGAATTAGGGGTGTAAACGAGTCGAGTCGAGCCGAACATGGTATTGTTCAAGCTTGTTTGAATTTTAATCGAGCTTTAAAAATTGTGTTTGAGCTTGTTTGATTATTAATCGAATCGAGCTCGAACGAGCTTTAATTTGGTCGAGCCCAGAACACGAATCGATCGAACGATATTTTTACACATATTTTATTCTCTTTTTACTAATCGAGTCGAGCTCGAACCGAGCTTTAAATCTTATCGAACGGAAAAATATGTTCAAGTTTGGTTCATTACTTTAACGAACCGAGCTCAAGTGAGCTTTTAAAGATCGATCTCGAATCGAGTATCGAATAGCTTGGTTCATTTTTTCAACTCTAGACTGAATAAATATCACATCAAAACAAACTCAAAATTTACGCGTACATGTATCTACTTCTCAACATACCATATGTGATAACCCACAATCAGATCCAGTTCCATTTATTGCATCCAACAATTAATATAATTATTGTGTCAAAAAAAAAAAACAATTAATATAATTATATATAGATGTCAAAAAGAATTGGTTTAAATAATGAAACGAAGTCAACGGTTTATGGGCGGTGCGAGGTTGTAATTAACTGCAGGAAATTGAACAATGAACAGTAGTAACTCTTCTGTCAAAGAATCAATACTTATTCGTTTAGTTAGCAGTTCAAAATTTTTGATCAGAAAAATAAATTTCTAGTGGCTTCAGTTGAAACACATTGATTGCCTTTCTTGGGGTTATCTCAAGAATATTGATGAAGATGATGAGGAACATGAGGTCCCCTAGGCCTAGGGCATCCTTAATTTAAACATCTGCACACAATCCAATGCATGCACAGTAATTTGTTAAACTAAATATTTCTACATTAATTCATTAAAAAAAAAAAGAATTAATCCGTTCCTCATTGCCCTCTTGCTCTCCGTCTCTAGAATTTGGTGGAGAATGTGAACGCGAGATATGCCTCATCAAACAAGGGTCTTGAGTTGCTTTAAACTGAGTCATCACACAAGAAATCTTCATCATCCTGTTGTTACTAGTAGAGGTGGCAAAATTAAGCCTGACCCGCGGGCCGGCCCTGCCAACCCGAGGTTTCGATTGGGCTGGGCCGTATTCTTTTAGGATCGAAAAAAGTCGAGTATATTTGGTCCGACCAGAATGGCCGACTTTTTCGGGCCGTCCCGATTTTTTTGTGCATGAAGTGTATGTATAGGCTGAGATGGGCAAATTTTTTTGTGGTCCGAACAAAATTGTGTCGACCCAACCAGACCCAAATTTTTGCAAAAGCCCAATTAACTCGGACCGGGCTGGCCCAACTAGGCCCATTGCCAACTGTAGTTACCAATTAGATTCAAACCTTAACGATGTGGGTTCTAGGCGACCATTAAATTATAGGCCCACGAATGAAATCTTCTATTCCAGGATGATATTTCTCTCTTATTCCACCGCACGGATGATTGACACGTGTATACAAATTGTCATATTAAAACCCCACAGTTTAAGTTTGATTTATGCTCCAAGATTGATATAGCAATTTGTATACATGTGTTAATTATCCGTGCGAGTGGAATAGGTAATAAAGTTTCATCCTAAAATAGAAGATCCCTCCCACCCGATATGCCCCGGCAAATATATCTATATTCATAATTTTCAAAGAAGGAAAAAGAAAAAAGTAAAATGAGATGATGGCGGTGACCAACATGTAACCTACCAATACTGCTCACCTAGTAAAGGAAAAATATTGTAACTTTATTCAAACTCGATTTAGATATAGAGATTTAAACAAGAAGTAAAAAATAAACGCGCGGCAATTAATGCCAGCGGTATGGCTAACCAAATGTGCATGGTCAACCTCCCCCTACCCCCTACCCCACCCCACCCCACCCCCTCTCTCCATAACCCTTTATTACACTTATAAATTCTGTCCCTATTCTCTTCACTCCTTGATCAGTTTTTCTTGTTCCCAATTTTTTTCCCAACTCTTTAAAACTAAAATTATATCAGAAAAAATGACAGCTTCAATGAAAACAATGGAGTTTCCCATGGTACTACTCAGATTAGCAGACTGGTTCTTGTACCATTTCTTGGCAATCTCATGTTACAGAGCAGCAATGAAACTCAAAAACCATGCCTACTTTTTCCTCAAAAACCCATCAATATAAAATCATCCCACCATTTTTCTCTCTACCCCAATGCATCAAAATGCAATCTTTATGGCAGAAAATCACAAACCCTTGTCTGTGACATCCATAACTGCCTGTTGAGATCCCAGTCCTTTTTCCCTTACTTCATGCTGGTTGCTTTTGAAGGTGGCAGCATTTTCAGGGCACTTTTGCTGCTCTTATCATGTCCCCTTTTGTGGGTTTTGGATTATGAGCTGAAAATGAGGGTCATGATTTTTATAACATTTTGTGGGCTTAGGTTAAAAGACATGGACAGTGTGTCAAGAGCTGTTCTGCCTAAATTCTACCTTGAAAACCTAAATCTTGATGCTTATGAGGTTTTGGAGTCAGCTGGATCTAAAGTGGTTTTCACAAGTGTGCCTAGGGTTATGGTGGAAGGGTTTCTTAAGGAGTATTTGAGTGTTGATTCTGTTATTGGAACAGAGTTACATAGTGCAGGGCAATATTTCACTGGTTTGGTGTCAAATTCAGGTTTGGTTGTGAAACACAGGGCTTTAAAGGAGTTCTTTGGTGAAAAAGGCCTGATATTGGTATTGGTAGCTCTAGCCTTCATGATCATTTGTTGATGTCACTCTGCAAGGTATGTTTCTGGCTAGCTGAATATTCATTTTCTTTTGAAAATTTATTAATCAGCTGTTTTGAAAAGTATTTTGGGATTTTAATTGTAATCTTTGTCAGTTAGATCAGCTACTAGCTAGATCTAACATACCATCATTCTTGTAAAGTCTGTCAACTTTGGACTAATTAAATCTGCAATTTTCAAAAGTTGGTGCATGTAAATTGCAAAAAGGGTAATTACAAACATGACCCCGGGTTTGGGCTAATTACAAAAAACACAGAAGGTTTTGAAAAAATTACACAAAAAACCTATAGTTTGATTTTGTCCTGAATTTAAGGAGTAACTGCTATATTTTTATAAATGTTAAATGAGTTGTTTTTAATTCAATGTATTTTAACTTCAAATGGGTTTTTTAAAAAAATTCTGGTTTTTCTGTAATTAGCCCAAACTTCAGGGTCTTTTTTGTAATTATCCCTTGCTAGAAAATTAACAAATCTGACTAAAATACCCCAGCTTGCTGTCACTTTATTGATTTATTCTTCTTTTAGCAATAAACAAATAATTGGATTCACATGCAACATACATGATCAGTTTTCAACATATAGATGTATAAATATTTGTCCCCTATATTAATTCTTCTAAACACTTCAAATAATCTTAGTATTATCATATAAATAAATGTATAAGTGTAAAATTAGTTCTCCTACATTCACAGAGTGTTGCAATATGAGTCTTATAACTTTTCCAAATTGCAATTTTAGTCCTCTATATTTTTCCCCTTCCATTTTTAGTTCCATAAATTTTGAATCTGTACAATCTTTAGTACCATTAAATAACAAATCTCTTTATTTTCACAGGAAGCATATCTGATAAACAAATCCTCAATAATGCCAAGAGAAAAATACCCGAAACCACTAATCTTCCACGACGGTCGCCTAGCCTTCCTCCCCACACCCTTCGCCACTCTCTCCATGTTCATGTGGCTCCCCGTCGGAATATTCCTCGCCGTATTCCGCCTATTCGTCGGAATATTCCTCCCCTACAAGCTCGCGATCCTCCTCGGCGTCGCCACGGGCGTCAACATCCGTCTCAAAGGCGCCGCCCCGCAAAAATCGCAAAACGGCAAAGGCGTGCTCTACGTGTGCACCCACAGGACCTTACTAGACCCCGTTTTCCTAAGCACATCCCTGGGTAAACCCCTAACCGCGGTTACGTACAGCCTGAGTAAAATGTCAGAGATACTCGCGCCAATTAAAACGGTTAGGCTGACAAGGGACAGAAAACAGGACGCCCGAACGATGCAGAGACTGTTACGCGAGGGCGATTTGGTTGTCTGCCCTGAGGGGACCACGTGCAGGGAGCCGTATCTGCTGAGATTCAGTTCCCTTTTCGCTGAGCTGGCGGACGAGATCGTGCCCGTGGCCGTGAACACGGCGGTGACGATGTTTTACGGGACGACGGCGAGCGGGCTCAAGTGTCTGGACCCGGTTTTTTTCCTGATGAACCCGAGGCCGAGTTACAGCGTGGAGATACTCGGGAAGGTGCCGAGGGAGCTGACGTGTGCCGGCGGGAAGTCGAGCTTTGAGGTGGCGAATTATATACAGAGACAGCTGGCGGGGGCGTTGGGGTTTGAGTGCACGAGTTTTACGAGGAGGGATAAGTATTTGATGTTGGCTGGGAATGAAGGTATTGTTGATCAGGGGAAGAGAAGATGAAAAACCCTAGCTAGTAGAACTTTTGAATTGATATATATTTTTTAAAATATCAAGTAATTATTTATTTTTTGTGTGAATGATGATATCCTAATTTAATTATATCTATATTATTTTTTCAGAAATTAATTTTGGTTGTCAGTATCAGGATTCAATAGATTATATGAAGTATTGGTCCCTTAACTTGGTTCTCAATTCTCATGATCTTAGTTGTTGTAAGTTGGAACCATTGACACATGCATGTCTAATATTCACTCCGTCCCAATTAAATAGTCCATTAAGAAAAGATTTGGAAATTACAAGTATGCAAAATATTTACTTGATTTGCGACATCCCAAATTTACAAATATGCAAAATATATTTGAGACATCCCTAAAAGAAATAATGGTCTATATATTTGGGATGGACAGAATAATTTATTTATTTAGGATAGATACAAAATTATCCATGAGAATTATCTTAATTATTTGAAATTTTGGATATTTAGTTATATTTTGATCAAAATTGTGTAATTTTATCAAAATTACTGACTATGACGGTGAGGTGTAAACATGTCAAGTTAATTAGGAATTTTGGTGATTTGGCGTAAATTTGCCTCCAAAATATTAAAATCCCCAAATTTTGTGTTAATTTTTGGTGATTTGAAGTCTCAATTTTTTTTGGCTAAATCACCAAAACCCCTAATTCATTTAGACATTAGCATCAAATCAGTCATTGTTAGCAGCTATAGTAAAATTACACCATCCCGATCAAATAGATTAAAAGTCCAAAATTTGAAAGAGATTGGTACAAAATTTAAAGGTCACTAGTTAGAACACTAATTCTTCATGTAGTCTTAGTTAAAAGACCAAAAAAACTATTTTTTCCATATTTATCTACAACGATTTTATCTGTATTTTATAATTATCTTAATATTACCTACATATTTTTCTGTAGATAAATTGATTTTTTTCTTGTAGTAGTGCTGGGTTTTTTTTTCAAACTACCATTTCAATATATATTTCGTTTAAAATTATCTGTCAATGATATATAGTTTTATACATATAATTTGTATACACTGACAAAACCATATGAAATGAACACAAAATTTAAAATAAATGAGGCGACATGCGTCCATGTGAGTATAAATATACTGACCAATTTCTCAAGATGATAAGTCAAAAAGAGTACATTAAGGAGGAATGGCACAAATATTGGTGTATTGATGGCCAAGTCAAAGAGCAAAAACTTGATGGGGATGAAATGGACAATCCATATGAGTTGGATTATATATATTTTTCTGGGTCTCATCGTGACCATCAAGTTAGGTAGAAAAGATAAAAGAGACTGATACCATGTTCCTCTCATTTATTACCACTATATAATTATCTATTCACTATTATAAATATACGAATAATTCAAATTCAAAATTTTCATTTTTCTTATTTTCCTGGCTTTCACTATAATTCTAACTATTACGAGTAAATGTTTTTATATGTCATAGTTTGAGTTAAAAACATTAAACTTCCGTTTTTCAAATTATTGTTTTTAAATTGGCAATATGTATTCTTTTCATCAAAATATTTATCGCTAGTATATATATGTTATATTAAATGACCAAGTTGTTCTACACTTCGGTAATGTGTACCACATGCACAAAACTATAGCTTGGGTTTCAACACTAGACCATGGTTTGAAACGCGAATGGGATTCATATTTTTAATATTTATTGGTACAGTTTATAATTCACCACCTTGAAATAGTGTGATTTAATAAATGTTTCTGTGTTTGGGATTAATGATTATTGGACTGAAGAAAATAATACAATTTTATTGGCCTATATGTTTTGGATTTAATTTTGACTCATCATATTTTTTTTTTTTTTGCAAAGTATTAATCATTTATATGATGATTATATTACAGATTTTATCTCAATTCCTGTTATTTTACAATCTCATTTATCTCAATCTCCATGTGTTTTTTGTGAAGCTGAATGTAAAGCTAAAAACTGGGGTGTTTCAAATTATGAATTATACTGATATTCCAAACAAAAAATGGTAATCCATATTATACACATAATCCAGCATTTCACTCGATTATTCTTAATGATGTTAATTAGTATATCATAGATGAATGGTCGTTACTTTCCAGACGGGTGCAAAAGTTACATAATTCCATTTTCTGACTATGAGAGTGTTTGTAAATACTAAAAATAAGTATTTTTGCATTTTTCTTAAAAAAAACGATTTTAGTGTTTGCATATACCAATTTCTGCTTCATTTTATCGAGAATCTAAAAGTTAGAGATGGGTGCTTTTGATTGATTCTACACTTCAGTTTGGATTTTACAAATAAATAAATATTTTTTACTACTTTTTCACCAAACACTCTCAACTTCTAATTCTCAACTTTTAATTCTATTTTCAAACACTACCAACTTCTGATTCTCAACTACTTCTACTTCTGCGATAATAAATCACTTCTTCGAAAAGCAGAAGTTTTTGCAAACACTCCCATATATGTTCTTCCACATATTTGATGAGAAGTATTAGTTGTCTCTCTGGCTAGCTTCCAGTGAATCGAAATGTGTGCGGCTGTAATCATGTCTGGAAAACATCTGTACTTGTAATGAATATTTGCGATTATTTCAAGCGCAGCAGGCAGAGCACTCTGTGATGAAATTGAATTCGATCCACATTCTGATGCTGTTGCTGCAGAATCATAATTGAATGAGGTGAAATTCTTCCAACATGCAACAAATTTGTCGTGACCCTTCAATTTTCTGTTGATTTTACAACTAAATTTTGAAGGAAATCAAGTGAGATGAAGTACACTGGTTAGATAAACAATTTTTTTTTTTGTTTGTGTCGGTTTTTGTGTGGTTTTTTATTATTTTTTTGGGGGGTTGGGGTGAGATGGAACACCCAAATTTCCTACTCTACCTTTAAAAAGTAGCCAAAATATCGTAACATGACAAGATCCGATTCGTTTTTTATGGGTCTTGACTTGAAGACTCAAAGACCTGACCCGACTCACAAACTGTTGATCTTAATCGGAAAGTACAAAAGTTACACTAGGAGTCTAGGACCACCGTTGGTTCCACTGTCAAATTACAAAGGACCCTCTAGGCACTACAAAAATATCCACATGTGCCAGAATTATCTATAAATAATAAAATATAATTCTATTTATCAAATTGGTAACTGGTAACTCTCTTTTACACTCCTTGCTATATACTTTCATATGGTCTCTTCTTTTCTTAGACCTAAAAAATCAATCTGACTTAGGTATATATGGGAGGCCCTTAGCCAAGGCTGGTCCCTAACTACCCTGACGTGTTTTTCCTTATCGAATGACATATTAAATTAATGACATTTTAATTTTATACTAGTCTTTGTCAACATTCACTCTCCCACGTGGCGCCGAATTATATGTGGAAGTTAAAATAAGTAATTTAGCCAAAAAAAAATCTGGAAATTTCCAACATTTGAAGTTGTGTGTGTTTCCGTGATAATATCAGTCAAATCTTAAAATAAATCTAATCTTGACTCAATTCGAGTCTTTTAAGTTACAGGACTAAATTATTAGTTTTTTAAATCCGAACGGTTTATTTTTTTGACACCTTCATTAGTTATGGGATCCATTTTGCAATTTTTCATATTCGAATAGTTAATCAAATAAGTGTTGGTCGACGTGGAAATAACCTTTAAACCTCTGGAGTTTGGAGTACATCATACTTTTTTTGGTTCAAAGAGCAAATTTCAAGCTTAGCAATCCATATTTGAAGAGCAGAATCAAGTTCTCTCATCTCTCCTTAAATGCAAAAGACATTTATATACAGATATTTTAAACTTTTCCTTTGGATACCAAATTTTCAGAGGTCAATTTGGACCTGGATCATGTACTTCCTGGTATAATAAGAGATTGGTACTAAGAAATAATTCTCAGTCCTGAGAAATGAATCTCAAGCTCGAGAAATGTTTCTCGGTATTAGAAATGTACTGGTCCTAGAAATGAAAATAAAGGCAAAATGACAATTAAACTAAAAATGACTAAAATGATATGTTTGAAAAACATGGTTACAAAAATGTTGGCTTGGGTCAAAATTCAAATAACTAAAAATTTCCGAAAAGTAGATGTCAAGTCATTGTTCCAGTTATTTTCAAATTTTCCTAATTTCTTTGGATGAAAGAAAATCATATGGCTTTACCAACAAAATTTATCTAAATAAGGTAAGTTATAAAATTATTCAAATTTAATATCGATAGAAGTCTATTTCATTTGATACTACTACTTGCCAAGAAAAAAGATTGTTACTGCTTAACTCAACTTACATGGGATAAACAGCAGTAACTTTTAGGAAAGAATGAGCACTTGATTCATAATTAAAGCTTGCATTAGGCCAAGTAATCACCATTTTAACAACAAAATGATCTCATCGCAATTTCGCAATCCAATATCTTTAAAAATGAACTATAGTTTTTCTAACAAAGCCAACCAAAAAAAAAAAAAAACATACCAACTTGCGAAAAATTCAACAGAAAATAAGAACAAGTTGCGTAGCCGTGCGATTTGGATAGCCATGGAAATCATGTTCCTGTCATCATCAATAAATCGGAAGCATCAGGCCCCACAGAACACATCTCCACCGTCCGATCTCTTTTTTCCATGTGGTGTTAGGAACTTGCCCATCAAATAATTTGCTATCATCATTTATTATTATAATTACTTTTTTTTGCGGTTGCCCGATGTGACAATTATGAAATCTGACCAAAGTAACATGTAAGCAACAACCCTGATGCACTACACGCTGGAAATGTTGTACCTTAACGACTCATAATAAGTTGTACATAGATTCCGAACCGGCCGGCCTAACACACCATCCAATATGCCATCATCCCATCCATCCTTCATAGCTCGGTTCAATCTTCTAACGAACCCGGGCCGGCGGCGCTCATAGTAGTTCAAGAATCCCGCCACCACTCTAGAGTCCTCGTGCTTCCAACACGCGGTGGCTAATTCTGGTGGCTCAGCCCTATGGGGCCGGGACCAACCACCTAAGTTGTTCGTCATATATTCCAAAATTCCATTTATTAGATTTTTCGGGGCGTTACTTTGACCATCCCATATCCAAACACGCGCAACACCTTTTTGCAATGCTAGACTCATGGCGTGACGGAAATTTGTACCTTCCATAATTGAAGGACTTATGTTAAGTACAAATTCATGGTCAACGCCCGAGTCAACGATTTACATTATCGGTCAAATTTTGACCGGTCAACTTGAGGACGATGTGCGCAACGGATTTCTTAGTGTGACTATCGTTATCGGGGTAAAGAAAAGATTCGACAATTTTACTTGCCTTAATGACAATTCGCGTGGCTTCATCGTTCGATACGTAGAAGAGTTGGAATCGATTTCCGGCAAATGTGTTGACCGATTCGTTGACTATGGTTACGGCAACTCCTTTGGAGGCTTCATGGTTTGCCCATATGGAGATTATGCCAATGAACGCCACTAAAGAAAGCCGGAAAATTATGCTTGAATTTGATGAGTCTAGTGGTGGGGCTACGGTGGCGGCGGCCGCGGATGAGGTGGCGGAAGTGGTGGATAGGTGTAGAAGTGGGCGGAGGAGGTGGTGGTTTTCCTCCATATCTATTGTGGGAATTGTGGAGGGAATTAGTGAGGGAAGGTATTGGATATAAATCAATATTGTTTGAGATGACAAATTAAAGGCAAAATGTCTGGCTGACCAAATGGGTGGAGGCCCATATGACAACATTTTAATTTCATGTATAAAATTTGGATAGTGCCATGTGACATGCACGTTAGAGTTGTGTCTGTAAACATACTTATCTGTTATTAGTAATAGTATTGGTATGTGTCTATGTGATTTTATTTATTTCATTAATGTGAGATTAAATTTACAGAAGATTAGTTATATATAAAGACCTAAGGTTGGGGCTACTTACAAAAAAAAAAAAACCAAGAGGTTCTTAAAAATTATAAAAATCTCCTTAAGGTTTGATTTGTCTTAAATTTTAGGGGGTAACTACAATATTTTGATAACGTTAAGACATTTTTTTGTAATTTTCAAAAAATTTGGGATTTTTGTAATTAGCCCGAACCTCAAGATTTTTTTTTGGAAATTATCCTTATACATAAAAAATATTGAGGTTTGGGGAATTTTCAAAAGAAAACCCCTAAAATATTTGATTATGTCTTACATTTTATTCCCATTCATAAGCAAAAAAGTTCAACCAACCCCTTACATTTCAGATTGTGAGATCTTGCACAGAACAATGGTTTTTTTTTTTTATCAAATAAAATTTTGTTATTGATCTTAGTAACAGAAAATTGATGCTTAAGGGGTGGCAACCACCTCAATATTTCTACCAATATATTGGACTTTTATAAACGGAATTAAAAGAATATCCATGAATCTCTACTTCCTGACATTGTTTTAAAATTGGGCTGGACCAACCAATCCAATTGGTGGTCAGTGTGATCCGGTAAGCCCCCAAAATCGTTTTGGCAGTTGAACCCATCCGATAATTTGTTAATTTGTTATTTCTATATTTGATATATTGTTACATATTAAATAATGTATTATATTATTATTTTATATCGTATCATAAAATATAAAATACTATACCAATTGAGCGATCCGTCCGGTTGAACCGTGAACCAATAGTAAGACCAATTTGCTTACTTTCACAAATTTTAAAATGGTTGGGATGGGAATAGCCGAATAGGGTTCAACATCATAACTTGCTTTATTCTTTTTACCACTTTTTCTTTTCTTCCCATTCACTTCTCCTCCATTTCAATACACTTGTATTAGTAAGCTTTCCATGACACAGTCAGTTATGCTGACAAAGTTCATCTAAATATAGAACACTGCTTTCTACACAGTCCCCACCAAGATTCTCATTTTCACCTTTTGACAACAACAGTAAAAAGATAAAGTCTCACAAACAAGGAAAAAATAAAAGCACTACTAAAGTGGTACTAATTAGTACATATTACAAATAACTGTTAGATCACTACAAAAATCCACCAAATTAAAATTGCTCCTTTTAATTTGTTCTTCATCTATACACTTCCTCTAGGTGATTTTCATTACAAAGATGTCAAACTTGTTAAATGACTCAAAAACAGCACAAATTGACATCAAGCCCTTGTACATGGCCTATTAGATTACTACATTCATATGAAGAGACTTTAATTTCCCTAATATAATCACGGGACGACTAATATAATCGCTACAAATGCTAATATATATTGATAATAAGGAACGCGACATGGCAAGACGGCAGCTGAAGTAGAGGGGGTGATCGGTCGACCGGCACCAAAAACTCGGGATCCACTTGAATTGCTTATATTCAATACAGATGAACTTGTGCTGCAAATTTAGGCACTGATGATCAGAAATTTTATCTCAAATTTAAAAGAGTTACTATAACTTAATAGAGTATGGTAGTAAGATTCACCTAGTTGTTGGATATTGACATGTACCATAACCTGCAAAAAGATAAGACACATCAAGAAAAAAAGAAGGATTTAATGAAATTGTCAATTCAGGGCTCTAATTACCCCTATAATATGTTGGAACTCAGATACTAGCGAGGAATATGTAAACAAAAACAAAATAAGAAGTGAGAAAGCAATATATAAATTATAAAGCTTGTACTATTTAGAAAGATGCAAGGAAAATTTTGACTAAAGCAAAATGCAATATTACCTTATAAACTAGGTTAATTACTAAAATACCCTTAAGGTTCAGTCTAATTACAAAAACACCAGTTATCTCTCCAAATTACAAATACCTCCTTCACATTTATCTCTATTTTGCAATTGCACCTATTTAAGGTGGGTCTTTGTTAAGAAAATACAAATATGAAGAAGGTGTTTGTAATACTTTTAAGAGGGTATTTGTGATTTTGAAAGAAAACTAGATTTTGTTGCAATTAGGCTAAACGGCAGGGTAGTATTGTAATTTAACACTTAAACTAATAGCAAGAACAACCAAAACATCTAGCAGTGGATACAATCTTCTATTCCAATATCGTTTTAATCTCCTATTCCGCATAATTATATTTATTTATTTTTTTAATCTTACTTGGATCATTTGATTACTTGTGGTAACAGCAGTGCCACAAAATTACAAAAATATAAATCGGATCTATTATAATTTAAAAATATATTTGGCAACAATCTACGGGTCTTGATCGCCGAGGCGTGATAGCCACAAGCGTGTCAATGCAGTCTTGCAATGCAGATTGCGTCTTGAGGCGGACCGGCTTGACTTGCTCCCGGCGAAGCTGGAGAGTTTGGCCAAACCAATAGCATTACAGGATTAGCAGGGTCCAAAATAGCTTACCTTATAAGCTATTTAACATTGGACTAAAAGGAGTAGATGGATTAGA
Organism: Rehmannia glutinosa; assembly: GCA_016081115.2. Taxonomy (NCBI): domain Eukaryota; kingdom Viridiplantae; phylum Streptophyta; class Magnoliopsida; order Lamiales; family Orobanchaceae; genus Rehmannia; species Rehmannia glutinosa. The sequence continues at coordinate 51,395,036 of CM071929.1, forward strand.
TGTTGGAACTGTTGTGAAACACCAGTTATGTCCATTTGCAAGGATTAGAAATACCTCCTTCACATTGATGGATTAATGAGATTTTCTGCTGGGTCATTGAACTTGTTAAGAAGAAACAAATATCAAGGATTTCCTGAAAATTTAATTTGTGATTTTGATCTAATATAACCACCAGCTGTAGTTAAATGATTTGCCTAGTAGAGTATTGATTGAGTTCGATTGTCTTTAACAGTTGAACTAATAGCAAGAACAACCAAAAACATCTGGCAATGTAACAAAATTTGACACCAAGAATACCAAAATCCAAAAAATGTTCCTGAAAATTTAATTGGTTGTCAAAGAAACAATATCAAGACATTATTAAGATTAATCTAATAGTAATAGTTAAAGTTTTAAATGATCAAACTTTACTTAACAAGAATATCCAATTCAAATGTGGCATTCCAACAAAAAGAAAGATGAGACAGCAATTCAAATTTTTTTTGAACCAAGAAATGATGATGACCAACAAGGACATGCAAATATAAACAAGATTACACTTATTAATCAAAATTAAATAGTTTTTAATTGGTTGGAAATCTCAGAACAAATAAGTGCAAACATTATTTGGCCACTTTCTAGAAATGAAAATTAACAGACTAAAAATAACAGTTTACATGCATTTATATTCTTTACTGAATTACTCCCATTTTGAAAAAGATCAATGACTGAGCGTGATCCTCAATAAATGAAAGAAGTTTGGGATAATTGAACTCAAAAATAGCTAAAAAAACGTTTTTGAAAAACAGCAAAACATATTTTGTCATTGACAAATAGCCAAAAGCGTATCAATGCACTTGAATGAGTTTTTTTAACAGAACTGCCTTAAACTACAAGCTGATCATGAAGCTGGAGGTTTGGGAAGTGATGCAAGAATTACCTACCCATAATAAAATAAAAAGTCATTACAGGATTAGCAAAAATTACAATAGGGTTAGAATCAGCTGGTAAAAATTGGCCAGGTTGTTGGAAGGCAACTATGGATTCTTTTTTGGAACCCATTTTGATTTATCTTATGTCCATTTGCCTTCAAATTGAAACATGGTCTTTCAGTTGATTGGATTTGGGACAATGAAGACAAGAGATAAACCATGGTCAACAAAGAACCTGATTAAAAACCAAAAAACAGAGAATTTCATTCATGAAAATTTAAATTAATAAATATATCATGATTAATTAATGATCTAATGTAAATGGAAGCTTGAGACAATGAAAAATCTTGGGAAATTAAAGTGGTTTTTTAGAGGTGGGAGGAGGAGAAAGAGAAGTATTGTTTGGAATTTAAGTGGGGTTCAAGTATTTTAATTTGGTGAATATATTGTTTATTTGCTTTTGTTCTCTCAAGTACACAAATTATTAAAAAAACTTTATCTAATAGTATAGATTGTCTAGTTGACAAGAAACAATATTCATTTATTAAGATTAATCATACAACAGGGCATAAATAAAGTGTTGCATGCATCAAACTTTAAGGCTAACAAGAATCTTTTTCAATTCAAATGATGACATTCCAACAAAAAGAAAATCCAAACAGCAATTCATTATTTTGAAAGTTTTGAACCAAAAATGATGATGACCAACAAGGACATGCTAAACCATAAAAAAGATTACAATATTAATCATGAAATTACACTTTTAACTGCCTCAGAATTAAATAAGTGCAAACATGCCAATTTGGCCATTTCAATCAAAATGAAAATTAAGCCATTTTGACTAAAAAAGGGTTATACCCCTTTTGTGTATTCTTTGGTGAATTACTCGACCATTTTGAAAAAGATCAATGACCGAGTGCTTCTTGATCTAAAAATGAAAAAATCTTCGGAAAATGGGATAATTGAACTCAAATTTAGCTAAAAAACATTTTTTTGAAAAACATTGGTTATTAAAAAACATATTTTGTCATTGACAAATAGCCAAAAATCCAATCTTGAACATTGAACTGAGTTTTTTTAACAGAACTGCCTTCAAAATACAAGTGAAAGTGAAACTTTTAAGTTTGGGAAGTTGCAAGAACTTCAATTGTCAAATAACAAATAAAATAAACTTTACATGCATATTTAGAAAAAAGAAAATTATGATGAAGAAAGAGTTTTGCTAGTCACCTGAACAGAGTAAAAGAGCAGCCAGGTTTTTCTGAATAAATTTGAAGGCAACTAATGATTCTTTTTCTTCCCATTTTCTTGTTTTATCTTCTTATCTGCAGTTTTCCAAACAGGGTTCTAGTTTGTTGGGTTTGGGATTTTGAGAAAGACAAGAGATAAACCATGTCAATCCAAAGAGACATGATTATTACACTTTTGTAAAAAACAGAGGACTTTGTTTTCATGATATATTTTAAATATAATAAATATATCATGTTTAGGGTTTTTGGATCTTTGGTAGTGTGTGTTGTGTCTGTAAATGGAAATTGAGACAATGAAAAAAGGGTGGGTGGGGAGCTAGAAAAAGGGTGGTGGGGAAATTAAATGGTGAAAGGTGGGAGGAAAAAAAAGAGAGATGGGAATTGTTTGGAATTTAAGTTGGTTCAAGTTTTGAATATTGATGGTGGTAATGATGATATATTTTTGTTATTTTGCTTTTTTTATCTCTTTTTTTGCTTTATTAATTAACTTCTTGACAATTTCTTATATAATGATTCTAGTAAATGAGCCAATATTTGGAACTAACATTATTCATTTATTTGTTCTATTTTTCTGATTTACTTTTATTTGGGACCTCATAATATTTATAGATTTTTTATAAAAAAATAATCAGATTTAAATTTACAAGGATAATTACTTACAAGAACTGTCAAACTGTCAACTGTCAAATAAATATTTATACATAGATACATGAAATTATCAAGAGATAGTTCATTATTTGTTTTATAAAGTTATTTCTGTCTCCCATTAATAAGTGGAAGTTTTGTCCTCATAGTAAATGGTGTTCATGTTTTTCTGTTATTCGATTTGAAGATCCTACGTCGATTCCCTCTTCTTCCTTCATTCTTTCATGGGAGGAGGATGTGTGTGGGAGTATTTCTATCTCCTTTTATGGGAGTTTTCTAATTTTTGTTTTTCAAATAAATTGTCATTGTTTTTAAAAAAAACTAATCATTTTACAAAGATTATCCCACAAATTTCACTATTTGTCACTCATTGTGATTTTCTAACTATTAGATTACATTAGGTCATTATATATTTAAGATATGTTTATATTTTTGTTCTGTATAGATGTATGATTCTTTAGGTTTTATAATATTGATCATTGTAATTAGTTATAAAGTTTTTAAAATGAAAGTATATCCAATGAAATTGATTGATCCTCAAAAATTTGAAATAAAATACAAAATTTGGAACCAAAATAAAAAAAATAAAATGATGTGCATATTCCCAAATCCTAACCTAACCATCTAATTCCCACCAATTGGTTATTGGTATCCAAATTTTAAAAAGGCTACATAGGTTATAGGTACTATACAATATTTTTAATCGCTAGACTTTATTTATATATTTGTTATGCTTCTTTTTAAAGCTAAACTAAAGTTGCTTCTTGACTGTTGTGCGATTAAGATAATAATATAATAGGTAAATAGAAATATATTTGATAGAGACCACGAATATTATACTAATAAATGGTGCACTGGTGTTGGCATCATAGCATTCGGTATCTAAAATCTATGCTCACCTTCTTATTAAAAAAAATTTGAATAAATTATATTTATAAAATTATTACAGTTACATGTTAAAGAAAATTTTTTTAATTACATTTTAAAATTATTAATCTTTTTATAATTAGCCCAAATCTTACGGCCTTTTTGTACTTATTTCTAAACACAAATGTCAAGATGCTACTTGTAATTTTGAAAGATAACAAGATATTTTTGTAATTAATTAAACTCAAAAGAATTTTTTATTATTATTAACTATAATATAAAATCATTCGATAATTACAAAACAAAATTAATTTAGAATTACAATAATAAAAAATTAAATTTAGCTATTGTTGGATATGGAATGATTTAAAAAAGGTTTCCTTCCAAATTTCTAAAATTTTTTAACGATATAGCAATTGTTTATGAATTTTTGAGAAAATATAAAATTCTCTAAGTTAAAGTTTTATCATTTTTTTGAAAGTTAAAATTAAAAAATCTACATTTTTTTAAAAAAAACTAATTTATTACACAATCTCCCACAAATTTCATTATTCACTCAAAACGCTCACACATTTCTAACTAACAATCATATCCAATCATTATTTTACCATTTTTAAATTAAATCAACTTTGATAATTAATTTCTCATCTTCACCAATAAAATCATATACATATTTTTCATCCAATTTCTTTTACCATTATTTTTCTATCATAATTAAAATAATCTCTTTCCTCGCACCCTAAATTTTTCAAATTTACAAAAAAAAATTCTTAAGGTTTTGGCCAGTCTTACAATTTTCCTTCATATCCAATAAATATTTCAAAAGCTCCCCGTTTTTTATTAAAATATTATATTTACCCCATTAAATTCAAGTCACAGTCAAATCTCATGGGTTATTTATAACTTACAAAAACCTCTGGATCTTTTTTCGTAATTAGCCCAATCATAGGGCCTTTTTGTAATTATCCCTATCGAAAATAAAAATCATAATATCGTCATTTACCCTCTTACAAACCGGTGGCTCATGAAGTTCTTTTCCCCCCTGCTCACACATGGTCCAAAAAAACACCTTATCCATTAACACAGAACTGTGGCTAATGCCACTGGAATTTCCCCATTTTTCTCCATTGCCAAAGCTTAAACACTAAAACAGAGCAGTCCAAATTATATTTCCCAAGAAGCCATGCATTAATGGTAAGATTCAATCTTTTCTGAACTCCGATAATTATCCAATTCTTCTTCTGTTACATTTTCAATCTATTGATTACAAAGTAAATACACACACACGAATGCCACCATGTTTTCTCTCCTTCAATCCACCATCAACCTCTATCTCAAAGTTTATCTCAGACCAACCGTTCCTCTCGATGCTGGAAACCAATTGCCACTCCATCAAAGACCTGAAAAAAATCCACGCCCACCTCATCAAAACAGGCCTAGCCAAAGACACCATAGCCGCTAGCCGAGTCTTGGCCTTCTGCGCCACGGCTCGCGACCTGGATTATGCGTTCTCAGTCTTTTGTCAGATCGAGAAACAAAATCTCTTCACTTGGAATACCATTATCAGGGGTTTCTGTCAGAGTTCAAACCCTCATATTGCAATCTCACTGTTTGTTGAAATGCTTGTGAGTTCAACGGTTCATCCCGAAAAGCTAACTTATCCATCAGTTTTCAAGGCTTACACCCACCTTGGGCTAGCCGAGGATGGAGCTCAGCTCCATGGAAGAATCATTAAACTAGGATTGGAATTTGATCCATTTATACGAAATTCGATTATTCACATGTATGCAAATTGTGGGCTTTTGGGCAATGCACGCAAGCTGTTCGATGAAAATACTGATTCAGATGTTGTTGCTTGGAACTCAATGGTTATGGGTCTTGCCAAGTGTGGGCAAGTGGAGGAAGCTTGGGGTTGTTCGTTAAAATGCCGGCCCGAAACGAGACGTCTTGGAATAGTATGATAAGTGGTTTTGTTAGAAATGGGAAGTGGATAGAGGCATTGGATCTTTTCTGTGAAATGCAGGACATGAAAATTAGGCCAAGTGAGTTTACAGTTGTTAGCATATTGAATGCTTGTGCAAAATTAGGAGCTCTTGAACAGGGGAAATGGATTCATGATTACATCAAGAAGAACGATATTGAAATGAATGTGATTGTAGTTACAGCAATCATAGACATGTACTGCAAGTGTGGAAACATCGAAACGGCACGCCAAGTTTTCGAGACGGCCCCACGAAAAGGGCTATCAAGCTGGAACTCGATGATGTTGGGCTTAGCAACCAACGGGTTCGGAAACGAAGTGTTTGAATTGTTCTCGGAGCTAGAATCCTCGAATCTTAGACCGGTTCCGTGAGTTTCATTGGGGTCTTAACGGCCTGCAATCATTCACTTCAAGTTGATAAAGCGAAAGAGTACTTTAAACTGATGACAGAAACATATGGGATTGAACCAACGATTAAACACTATGGTTGTATGGTTGATGTTTTAGGCAGGGTAGGTTTAATAGAAGAAGCAGCGGAGGTTATAAGAAGTATGCCGATGAAACCTGACGCTATTATATGGGGATCACTGTTATCGGCTTGCAAGATTCATCGCGACGTTGATGTTGCTGAATGGGCAGCGCGAAATTTGATTTTGTCGGACCCTGATGAGACAAGTGCTCATGTATTGATGTCGAACGTTTATGCAGCCTCGGGAGATTTGAAGAAAGCAGTGCAGGAAAGGGTGAAGATGAAAGAGAAGATGATGGAGAAACAACCGGGATGTAGTTTGATTGAGGTGAATGGGGAAGTTCATGAGTTTGTAGCTGGTGGGAAGTGGCAATTCTCGAGTGCAGGATAAGGGAAATTGAGGTAAAAAAATATGGAATTCATGGGCATATGTTAAACTTGTGTACTAGATAGTGTATGCATGTGCAACATTAAACTAAGTTTATGAGAGTTTTGTTTTGCTTTATTTCTCTCCCTGGATCCCATATTTTCCATAAAAAAAAAATACTTAAAAATATTTAGTATTCTTTAGGGTAATTAAGATTAAAACATGGAATCCATTCTTTTTCTTTTTGAATTGATTTTGGACCGAGCATAAACAGGAATTAAGACCCGATGATAGAAAAATTTAGACTAAGAATTGGGCAGGGGCCGCGCGAACGCAGGCCCCCTCTACCACAAATTATAACGTAGGCTCGACCACTTGGGCCGACCTTAGGCGGGCGCCCTTCAAAGTGCAATGAAGGTCGCCAACCTAGGCCATGGGCCTACATGATCACCCATTGACCCCGTCCAGGTAAGTATGTTTTCCAAACCCACTAGGTCTCTATTTATTTACTTCACCGTCCTCCTCAATACTTGTATAATCGATGTGGGATTCTATCTAAACCCCCGCTCCCCACCCCAACACGTTATATAACATCCTTTCTCAGTTATAATTGCAAACTTCACCAGTCAGGCCTAAATTTTAGTTTCTTTAGAATGGTTATTCTGTTTTAACACAAATTTGTCAATTATTCAATCGGCAACCCAAAAATAAAATGCCAACATATTATATTAGTAGTGATTATTGCAAAACTCAGATATTGTTATATATATTTATCAAACAAGCAAATGGCACAAGTTTAGAAATTTGTCTCCGTGAACCTGTAAAAAACTGATATCCATGATAACATCTTTGTCCAAGGCCAAACAATGTGAGCAACAACGTTGCCCCTGTCAATCCAACTAATGTAAAACTAAAATACATTGTTGCTGCAAAAGTGAACAACAAAGAACCCTGTAACAGGAACTGAGCTTAAGTACAAATCAATTAGTGACCTAATGCTACAGCAACCCCAAGTTATTAAAATTTTTAAAAAAAAAGGAAAAAAAAAAAAAGCAGGGGATTAAATGGCACATTTATAAACAGCCAGCAGGAATCTGTCTTCCATAAGAGGAACCCAAGACATGAGAGCAAACAGCGGTCGCCTGTCCGTTACGACCCTATATGCCAAGTGGATGTTAATGAGCTGAACATTCTTGCAAGGTAGAACTCCACTGCATTGTATGTTCACCGCAACTTTTGTCTGTGAGATGCCCCAAATGTTCTTGAACATCACATTCTGCACTTGCACAGCAGAATCACCCTGTAATTAAACAAAACAGTATTAACATTAGGTTTCCCAGGACATTTCAATTCATCAACTGTATGAGATGATGTCATAATTGTATATGTGACATTCACCTGGCATATTAAAACATCAGATAAAACACTATAAGGAACAGGAGATTCGGATCACTTCATCGCAAAGAGGGACAAAAATGACATTAGCCACATTTCCAATTTTGGGTATTAAAAACGGAAAACAACATGTTTTTTGCTTACCTCCATGCAACCGGATAACGGACAGTACTGTTGATCGATAACAATAGGATTGCGCGCATTTCGTATGACAATGTCTTCGAACGTTATGTTTGAAGCCAAACTGGATAAAGACGGCGCCCATGTTTTTATCCTCACGCCATTGTCCGAACCTATGAAAGTGCACTTGCTCACGCGTATACCAACAACATCGTCGTTATTCTCGTGGCTTCTTCCAAGGCTACCGATGCTGATGCCATGTCCCGGTCCGCAAGCGACGTAGGATATGTCGATGTTCTGGCTTCCGGACACCATGGAAATGCAATCGTCTCCGGTGCTGATGACCGAATTCGATATCTTGATCGTGTTTGAGGAGCCGATGCGGATGCCATCCGTGTTGGGGCTCTCTGCTGGTGCAGTTATCCTGACTTGGCTGATGCTTAGGTTGGTACAAGCAAATACGTTGATATGGGTATTTTTGCTGTTGATTGATCTTAGGTGGTGGACTCTTGAGTTTGTGATGAAATCCAACCTTAATGTCTGTAAACAATTAAGATTGGAAACATCAAACAAGATAACTAGTTAAATAATTAAGGGAACCCCCATAAACTGAAAAATTGAAATTCAAGAAAATGAATAGTTATTAGAAATAGAAACTGTTTTATGTTTTTGCAAAAAGGGATCAGATTTTCTTTTACTTTCTTGTTCAATTTTCTGTTCCATTTAATTGATGAATACCATGTGTCGTTCTGAAAAATATGGGTTATTAATTGTTTTAATACATCAATATATATGTTTTTTTAATTGTACGGATTATGGAATAGAATTCAGTCCGTACAAAAGCGGACGGATTATGGAGCAAAATCTCAATCAGTACAAAAGAGTGGGTGACACTTTGTCTAGCCAAATTGGATGGATTTAGCCAATTGGTATCTACTTGGAATAGGATTCAATCAGATTGGATCGATTATGGAAAATCTGAATCCGTACAAAATAGCGGATAATACTTTATATAGCCAAATAGGCATGGATTTAGCCAATTGGGATCTCTATTTCATCGAGAGTTTCAAAATATTAGATAAATGGCACGTATAATTTATGATACCATCTTGTACAATCACATTCATCTAATATAGGTGGAATATAAAATAGAATAGAAAATGTTTTTTTTTATAAAAATAAATTGTGCATTTACCCTGAAAAAAGGTTTCCGGTCCATATTTTATGCATATTTTTGAAGATTTTATTTTATTTTCCTCTAAAAAAACAAAACATACCGGAAAGGAAACTTTTTGTAGGATATTACTCTAAATCTTACAAGTTTCCCAACATATATTTCTAGGATGAGATCTAGACCAATGTATTGGATGAAATACATTGTATGATGATGTCACGTGATGTCAAATTGTACAAATCCAACATAAATCTTTCACCAAAAAGACTAATAATTGTATGGAAAACAAATCCCATATAATCTTTCGGAAAAAAGACTAATAATCGCTCTTTGGGAAGAAAATAACAATTAAATAAAATAAAACATCAAATTAACTATATCAATTTAAGATCAAATTAGAAAAATCTTAAACTACCCACAATGAATTAAAATCACATAACTAAAAATCCACCTTAAATTAATATACATGAACTTACAGCAGGCAGAGGCTTGCATCCAGGATTCTTGTGACAATCATTATACGGCCATGCTGCCGGCCCTTTTCCGTCCAAATATCCGCCGCCGGCCACCGTCAAACGGTCGACATACCGGAAACCAATCCACGTGTCGGTAAAAAACATCCGTGGATCCGTCGGAGCAGTCAGAGTCCCTTTTATCAGAAATGAAATCGGCCCATTACATGGCCCAGAAAAGGACACTGAGCCCAGCAAGTATATTCCTGGTGGGACCCAAACCCTACTCTTTCCTTCATATCCACATGCATCTCCCCATGCCCTCAGAAATGCCTAAGACAACATCACAAAAAATAATTAAAAATAAATTAATTAATTAATTAATATGCATAGTAAAAGGGTTTTATTTTTCACAATTTTTTTTTAGTTTTGATAACTCAGCATCAAGGCTTACGTTTACTTACCAGACTGTTATCTGTTCTTCCATTAGCAATGGCACCGTATTTGGTCACGTCGAATAGTTTTGGTGGTAACAGGCCATTAACAGCTAGTGTAATATTGGACAAGAAAAAGATGAAAAGCATTACAGAAATATTTCTGATTGCCATTTTTTTAGAGCTTTAGCTAGGTATGTTTTTGTATATAATTTATATAGGCAAGGGGATTGAGCTTAATTCTCTATTTCCATGTTTAAATAAAGAGTTTTACTTTTCTTTAAGTGGTCTTTAATAGTTTCCATTGTTAGATTTCATTTGAAGAGTAATGAATCGGCAAGATTTATGGCGTATAATTTGATGGTATAAATTTTTTTCTTAACATATATATAATTTTCATGATCTCCATAAAATTAATCGAATTCCATTTTGTATGTATGAAAAATAATTCTATTTGTTTTCTAAATTGTAGAATTTGACCACCCAAACCCTATTCGCCCAATTTTTTTGACTACAAATATGACATTAGGGTTAAGAATTTGAATACCTGATATTAAATTACTGTGTTTGGTACGATATTTGCAAAATTTGGGTAAATGGAAATTAATTAGTCAAAGCTTAAAAATCTTGCATCCAAAACCATGAAATCAAGGTCTTAAATTTAATGAGTATTTGGCTTTTTAGTTCGTTTTTTTTTTCACTGAGAATTTGAGACCAAAATCTACATATGTAATCATATATAAAATATTATTTTGAAATTTATTACTGTTTTCCAAATTTTATAATGAATTACATACAAACCGCAATCGATAAGCTGTGTATATATGTTTCTGGATTATGAATTCCGTTACGAAGTATTTCTAAAAGGTATATAGTTAAGAATATTTAATTGGTGGTTAAATAAATAGTCCTGATATAACTATATACGTTAATAAAATTAGTATATTATTTTGTGTTTACGTACGTTAACGTAAATTAGCTATAAATTTGTCCCGAATTCGTTATTATATATGTGAAGATAAGTAATATTTCACTAAGCTGAATCACGAAATTGGCATTTCTGAAAATTAAACTCAATAAATTCATGAAATGTAAATTGTATTTGTATAGAAGAAGATTTCTGCTACAGTGAGATACTTTTATCTATTTCTGTTTTTATAGATCGATATTTGTGACCTTGACTAATCAATTTGATTATTTTCCAGATATATAAATTTAGTTAAATTTTTTTCAATCCTTTTTTTACTAATATCTAGTATACATGAGTCTTCGAGATTTTAATGATATTATTAGACCAAATATCAATATGATAATTTATTACAAAAATTAAATAGTTTGATTTTATAAAGTAAAAGATGAGTGCTAATACTGGGATTACGATGAGTAATCTTGCAGGAGAAAACATTTTCAGTATAATGACAAACTAGGTTTTAGGCCGTCGAATGGACTATCCATTCCAAAAGTGTATTTCATCGCATATTCTATGTACGGATAATTGTAATGTGTACAAAAACTTAACATATTAATTTTAAACAATAAATCAAGTATAGATTGTGGGATTTTAATATGATAAATTTTATATACGTGACAATCATTCGTACGATGGAATATGAGATAAAACATCATTTTAGAAGTTAAAATATATTCCTCGAATATGACATTGCTAATACTCACTTAGTATTAATTGTAAAAATATATTTCTCGAATATGACATTGCGCAAGGCACAAGTTAAAATCATAACTGACACAAGTTATAAACGACTCTGAGAATGCAACGATGATATTGTCTAATGGTACCATTTTACATATCGAAAATGCATTATTATCCAGTAAAATCGGAAAAAATACCTGCCTTAGTATAGTATCATATCATTTGAGGGTGTAGTTACTAAGTACAATTCACCTCATACATTTGATCTCAACCATAAATACCATCTCCATTCAACGGTGAAAGGATTTCATGTGAGATCACTTCTGCTACAAAAGAACATCAAATGGGTCGAAAATTGCAAGCATTGTGCCTTCAAATTTTCGGCCACTCTTTTTCTAAGGAATTGTTAGGGCATGTTTGTTTATGTTTCAAAGTCTAGTTAGATTGCAGAATTCAGAAATTAGTTTCAAATCAGGGTTACATAATGTATAATAGGAAAAAATAGTTGAGTTCCAAAAAATGATGAAGATGATTGACATACAGACCATACATTTCACAAAAAATTCATAGCCACAGGATGCTTTATCATCATACTCATAGTAATATCTCTACTTTTCAGCCTTAAACTTACTTCAATCCGCAGTATGATTGATCACAGAAACGTAACCAAGACTGTGCCAAAAACAACTAGCAGCTCGTCCTTCATCGCCATGTCATTCGCTGAAGGAGACAGCATCCATCAAAATAGCACCTCATTTTGTTTGCTCGATAGTTGCAATTCTGTAAACAAATGAATTATGGGTAACCAACTGTAAAGAGAAATATTTATTTATGAAAACATGTAGGCTAATTAAGCAACAGTTAGGTTGGTCCAAATGTTACCTTTCTCTAATTCGACGAACACCCACAAGAATTTCCGTCACATCGTGCACCTTTGAATATTCTGGCGTTTCCTTGTTTTCCAAAAGTAAGTTTGAATACAATAAAAATGTTTCAAGTTCTTCGATTTTGTTGAGCTGTTGATCTAGGTTTTCATGAAGTCCTCATACGTGGAGATTTCCCTCTGAACCTGGACACTGGAAGCACCAGTCAGTCTTTTGTCACTGAAAGACCGCTCGTTATTCAACTCATTTTCGGCATGGATGTCCTCATTACCAACGGAAAGAACTTGTAACCCCTGATTGTCTCCACATTCCAGGTTATTCGGATCAAGTGCTCGTTATCATCTGAAGTATTTGAATTTTCCTCTGTTGGAGATACGATTCGAATCGGAGTAGGGGCTTCTGTCTCACCAACTTCAAGATCCAACGCCATATTCCCAATTAGTAGACTTTCTTTCATGGAAATTGCCTGAAACCAAATGGGATATTCAGATCACGCTTCAGATACAACTTCATAAGACACACACACAGAGAGAGAGAGAGAGAGAGAGAGAGAGAGAGAGAGAGAGAGAGAGAGAGAGAGAAGAATAAGCACAACAATATGCATCTCATGTGAAAACAAAGACCTGAGAAAACTTATAGCATCATTATCCATTTGCAACTGCTTGAAGATATCTAGCAACACTAAAATAATAGCAAACTACTTATACTGAAATGCCATAGGTGGGAATCTTTGGTAATTAATTAGTGGTCCCATTAGCTAAAAGCTCCCAAACCATCCTTGTACAAAATATTATGATTTTTATAAACTTTACATGCGGACATTCAGCTACTATAAATTTTGGTCCTTGTACAACAAGCGAATAAGATGGTTTGGACATGTTTATAGGAGACCTTTAGATGCACTGTTTTTAGAAGGTAGAGAATCACTCACACAAATCAAAAGAGGGAGAGGTAGGCCTAAAAAGACTTGGAAAGAAGCTATTAAACATGACATGTTATACCTAGAAATAAACGAAAATATGGCTTATGACCGTAAACGATGGCGCGATATGATCCGTGCGAATAACCCTTGTTGTTGTTGTTGTTGTTGTACAACAAGCGAATAACCATATCCATTATTTACTTTTAACAAAAAGCGAGGAAGAACTCAATGGTCTGACACCAAAAACAAGAGAAGAGTCAAAATAACCCACATTGTTTTGAATAGTGGGACATATTACAAGATCTTATAAAAGAAAAAATAGGAAAAGAAATATTCCGGCATAGACACCATAACATGAAATCCTGGTTACCTCATCAACGTCCAACCCTAACTACACAAGCACAGAGAACCAATGAAAGCAATGTTACTTGGAATTGGGTGGTGGGTAGCAGCACTGAGGACAGGAACATCAAACTCTAAAACTCATACGATCCAGCAAAAACATTTATTCCTTTTCAAATTTTTCTTTAATTTAAAAGGTAAAATGGAATCCGCCGGGTCAATGGGATCAGAAGTTACATGTCCAAATCAGTTTTTAATTATAACCATTGCCAGATGCCAAACAAAATGTCCCCTACCCTTCTTCAAGCGTAAAGTGTCAGATTGCAGAGAGGAAATGTAGCTATATACCTCATTCAGTTTCCCAAAGCTCATCAAACAATTCAATACGACTCTTCAACTTCTCCATGGCTTGCATTACCTTCTTTTTCTGAAATAGCAACTCCCTAGCATCATTTTCTTTTCCAGTTTGAACACTAACTGCTGCCTGACGTCTAAGCTTCTCAACTGCTTCAGACAACCGCATGAATCTCAACCTTGCATTATTGGCTAGAAATACAAACATCAGTCAGTGTCTTCCAGAGGGAAGATAACTCCTTAGCTACCCAATTAATTGGATGAAATTAATAAGTTGTTTTGTAACCTAAGCATCTACGTTTTCACTAAAAGGGCCACATGTGCCATCCCTGAACTCGCACAAAACTTGTTTAAGCACTAATGCTGCCTTTCATCTTTATTGATCAGAAAAAAAAACCATTTCAATGCTAAAGAAGGGCAGAACAAGAACTGACGGGGCTTATTTCTTTAAGAAATTACATCTCACCACTCACAAAAGAATGTGTCATAAGGAAATGGACTAACTCAAAACTTGATGAAACATCCAATGATCCAAGAAACCAATATACGTAGTATTTATTCTAGACTTGAAGTTTCTTCATTGAGGCACTTGTGAAACTAATCCTGCGGATCTCTTTTTCACAAACCTTACGAACGAGAACTGAGCCTACTTATAGTCGTCTATATTCCATTACATTTAGATCCAACCAGGGTTTTCCTTCGCAAATAGAAGAAGAATCAAGAAACAAGATAAATTTCTTTCAAATGGATCATATATTTAAGTGGTTGCTAATCAATCATTTCCTGTTTTGCATATGGATGCAACACTAGGCAGCTATATATACTCTTGTGGATCTTCTCAAGGAGTTAGCAACAGAAAGAAACCCAACACACATGTTTGGAACCCAATCTCAAGCAATCTTTTGGTGTGGAAACGAACGACTATAGGCTACTTCACTTGTACTGGCATCTGATTTCTTTCACAAAGCAAACCTAGTAATTAAACCTTGAGTACACTCATGTGTTTTAGTAAAACTTCTAGTATCTAGATTGAAGAAACTAGTAAACCTTGAGTACACTCATGTATTTTCGTAAAATTTATATTATCTAGATTGGAGTGTATCTCAATAATAGCATTCACTCCAGTTGGGCAAAATTAATTGTTTTGCTTCACCTTACAGTGTAAATACAGTTCATAATTAACACACCTCCATGCTAAGAACTACAATTAACAGACCCATCAGGGCCCCCTCACATAGCAGATTAATCAAAGAGTTATTGGCATATGCAGTTTCTAATCCCCAAAACACATTAACAAATTAATATATGGCACTTTATCAACCTACTGAATAATCCATTCATGGAAGATTTACAAAACCTAGTTGCTTCAAAAAGGTACCAATTTCTCACTCAATTAACCAATATCCAGTCAAATCAACCAAAGCTTCATAAATGACCAAAAAATGAAAAATGAAATACAGTTTTTCAAATAATCACGAGTCTAATCAAAAAAATTACCTTTAGCTCTTGTGTTGTCTGCCTCCTTGTGGAGATTATCAAGTTGTTGGCGGAGCTGCTCGGCAGTAGCAGATGGAGAAGCCAAGCACACTGTCTTCATGCGCGAACAAGGCCGCCATTGAACTATCGCCGCGCCAAAATTCAGTATCATGTATCTCGCTTTGTCTCTCTCTCAAGTCCCAAATATCAATATTATCTTTCAAAAAAAATAAGGGCTCGTTTAGTGGTCTTAATATAATAAAGTATGAAATTTTTGTATTGAGATTTTTATTGATGGGTTGTTTTAAATTGGTTGATATGTCACGTCTAAAAATATTAGTTATGGGTTCTTTTTTTTTTTTTTTTTTTTTTTTTTTCATAAACATTATCAGAGGAAAACAAAGAAGGAAAAATAGTACATTTACAAAAATTAGGAGGACTAATAAATATATAAAGGAAAATCAGGAGGACTGAAGTTTAAATATGCGGATAAGATGGACAGCAAAATGAGAATGGGCTTGTCCACTTTCCCACTTACCCTAAGCCCATATTGGGACTTTATTATGCTTACCTGGGCCAAGGTTATAATGCGATCCTGGCTGAAGCCCACATTGATATATAAAATTTAATATTTTATAAGAGAGTACTATTTTTAACCATAAATTTCTACATATTCTAATGGGACATTTTTTTTTTTTGATAAACGAGTAAGTATTTCCCACTTGACTAGTTTTGGAAAGCAACTCCGACCTCTCGTAAACCTGCCTTACATAAACCGCGAGAATGTGCAGGGCTTAAATCCTTTGGTGTTACTCACTTTGACCAATTAGTCAAGAATAATTGGATTAGTGGGACAATTTTTCCAATTGAAACCTTAAGTATTGTAAATAATAGTAATAGTAATAACCAGGTGGCTTAGCCCACCCCACCACAAGAATTGCGTTGTGGGGTGGAGGTCGGGGTTCAAATCCCAAATTGTTTGTGGGGTGGAGGTCGGGGTTCTTATCCTTGCTCCATCAAATTGCTCCCCAATATGTTGAAGATTTGGTGGGAACTCATACTTGAATAACATCCGTGTGGGTTCGATTCGGGAAATCGTTATTAGTAGATTGGGGGTCGAACATAATTGTTCACTTTGACGTCAATTAGTCAAGAATAATTGGATTAGTGGGATCATTTTTTTCCCAATTGAAACCTTAAGTATTGTAAATAATAGTAATAGTAATAATAAATAAATAAGTAAATGGGGCTCACTACTGAACTCCTAGTCATCTTTTTCCTTCAACTCTTTATTTTAATCATTTGCTTAAAATTTTGTATTTCTTCTAACCTAAAGTTTATGGAGCTAATTTGATTCGCACAGAGGTTCCAATGTACGTTGAAAAGAATATTAACTATTATATAATTTGACGACTACTTTAAAAATAGCTTTTAAAAGTTAATCGTATTACATTATTATGCTAGTTGACATGATATTTTCTTATTTAATAAAATCTTATTTTGGAACATCGAAAAAACCAAAAAAGTAATAATAATAACATAGTATATGTATAGCTAGAAGAATAGGCAAAGAAATTATTAGAAGTTTGAAATCTTGACTTATCACATGTCCACACATGTTATTGAAATTAAAAAAGAAAAATATCGGTAAGCTTGAAAGTAGAGGTGGCCATGGTTTTGAAACTGTCGGTACTGATTCAAAACTGTCTTTCTAATTTTTTCCAAAATGAGGAACTGCGATCAGGACCAAAGCCTCACGATTCCAATTTGAAACTCGATTTTGGTTCCATTTAGCCACCCTAATTGAAAGGAAGGAAGATGAATAGATGCATTGAACTAATTTATGGGTTGGCCCCTTCTCTTGGCTTTAATTTCAAATCAATCAATTAGTTTAGGTTGAAATCCTGAGAGTGGGCCTTGTCTATCTTCAATAGCTAAGTACGGAGTTTTGGCCCACTTTTGAAGTGGACTCCTCAGAAGACCTTGGCCTGTGATTAGATAGATCTTCATCTAATCATTTTTCATTTTGGCCTATTATTTAATCAATAGGTCAATCATTTAATTCAGCCCCACAAAAATATACCAATTCTAATTATTTGACATGTCATGACTCGTGATCATTGTTCTAAAAATCCCTTCATAACTCCGATTAGTTTTCGCTTAGGCGTTAGGTCCCGTTTGTCCGCCTATGTTATTTATCCTATTAGGCTCCATTTAACTCCGCCCAGATCCCGCCTAACCGCTAGACCCCAATGTGCTGACCGATTAGCGCCTAACGTTTTTTAGAACACTGTTCTTGATAACCACCCAAGAAATAGTCCTATTATTTTAAATTGATTAATAATATTTCCTTCATAGCCATTTTAAATTGAAATTTAATTTTCAGTTTTTCTTTTTAAAATTCTCTCATTAATCAGAGCTAATAGTGAAGTCATAATTGTTTTTAAACAGTCATCTAAAATTCTGTGACAATCAAAAATTAATTTTGCGATACATTTAAATTGGACTAATTAACTGTGAAGTCATAATGTAGTCATAGCTAAAATACACACAAACTTTGCATAATTAATGTATAACAATTACTATTAAGTCCTTGAAAGTATTGGTTTGTTTAATGAATGAGTTAGATTTGAGAAGCTATTTTACCTAACATGGAATAGATTCCATTATTTAGACACGCTAAATATACATCAATCCTTGTCTAATTAACTATCCAAGAAGTTCATTATGGTCGTTAAATGGTAGCTCGTGGTATAATATGTAATTATATAAATAGACAAAAGTTTGTGTAAGACGGTCGCACGGTCTGGCGGGTAATACTTTTAGTGTAAAAAATCGGATCCTTGTCGAATACACTAAAATTAAGTGTATTCGGATAAAGTATCATTTTGTCGCGAAAAATATCACTTTTTCACGAAAAGTATAATTTGTCGCACCGTGCGATCTTATTACAAGAGAGATGCTCGTGAGACCAGTCCTTTGAAAAGACCAATTGCCAAGATGTGGATGCTTAGAAATTTGTACAGTTCATGCCACGCAAACTAAGGTATAAGGTCAACAATTTCAGGCTAAGGTACATTTTCCAGTGTTGTTTCATTTGCATAGAGAGGAAAAAGATCATTGTAAACTTTGTACAAGGTTTCATGCCACACAATTAAACTTATAAGGTGCGTAAGGATAAGGTCAATAATTTCAGGCTAAGGTACATTTTTCCAGGGGTTGTTTCACTTGCAAAGAAGATCGATTGTAAACTTTGTAATGATTCCATCCAATAATGAATCACTAGTAGATATAGCTACCTCAGACCATATATAGACAAACATAGTAAAAAAACACACAAACACACACAGGGTCGATAATGGTTTTTGGAAGAGTAGTGACCAGATTTTTTGGCTATTGGTCCAAAGTGAAAATATTATTGAGCCATTTTCTTTAAACAAATATTTATTAGTCATTTGGGCATGCGGTTCAATAGTCCATTTTACATTTTTGTAAAAGTTCCCCTATTCTCGACATCCACTTTCTCATCTTTCATTCTCGACATCCAAAGAACCGCGACACACACACACATCTTCTTTTTTCTCGAGAATGCCAAAATAGCATCGACTCTGACAGTAGAAGAGACGGCACGGCAACATAAAGTTTTTAATTAATGGATATTATTTATTTATTTATAATTTGTTTAGTTATAATAGTTTGGAGTTATTGTTGTTGTTGTTGTTGTTGAGGTTATTGTTGTTGTTGTTGTTAATATGTGTTATCTGCAAATTTAATGGTCATTGGGTGAACGCAGAAGATGAAGGGACGAAGAAGACGGAGGAAAGATGGGGTTACACGATTCTCAATGCTGAAAAATCATTTCTCAATTGTGAAATTGTTTCTCGATATTGATTTTCCAACCAAAATTTTTACGTGAGTTATGATTTTATGTTGGTTTTCAACTTAAATAATTACAACACCTATCTATATATAAATATTCACCTCCGAAATTGTTTGCCTACTGGAAAACTTAGAGAGATTAGAATTGAGATAGAGAGAGAGAGAGAGAGAGAGAGAGAGAGTTGACTTGAATTGTGGAGTTAGGAGTCACCAATATAATAACTCACAAAATTCTTTAGGAGGATATGACTATCATTTTTATGGTCAAAATAAATTAAAAAATATTTTTTGAAAAAATATTTGTTTTTAAAAAATGACAAATTTTACCTATTTCCACATTTTTGGAACTAAATGACAAATTTGTGCTACTTTGATTTAAAACCAATTCATTTTATTGGAACATCCATATGACATTTTGTGTGTACTACTTTGAGAAGCATGTAGTAAAACCAATTCATAAGCGTGTATGATTCAAATTTCTGATTTCTAATTCTATATATGGACCCTATTATTATATCTATTGGTCCTATACGAATTAATATGTTGTGCAATGAGTGAAGAAGATACTTACATATATGTTGCATAAAATATTTCCTCACGTTTCATGAGTGTTTACCATTAATAATCACACCTTTTCAATGTAACATAAGGAGGATTATTAAATTAGAACAAAATATCTTGATAGAGATTTTTGGGTCAATTAAAGGAAAAGAGAGAGGAGGGCAAGACAAATGAAATCCATTGACATGTTTAATTCATGTAATCTGCACAAATTGCCAAAGGACATGGATAACGTAATCTTGTAATTATTAGATTTCTCATGATTGAATAATTTCATCTTTTTTCTTTTTAAGATTTAATTCTCATTGACTAATCATTAACTAATGGATCGGTTTCTCATTGACTAATCATTATCAAATTACAACCTCGTTTTAATAGTAAATATGTGCCAATATATTTGTTGGGCAATATAACAAATTAAACTATATACCCTAAATTGCTCCAATGGTAACATTATCAATATTAGCAACCACAATATTGTTTAATTTACAATTTTATAGTACATATATAGAATCCAAAGAGTTTATTGAATTAAACATCATATGAAATATAAAATGGAGCAGGGATCTTTCCAAAAGAACGTTATGTTTAAATAATGTTCCAATCCGTGATTGAAACACTTTATTGCAACTTTCTAAATTCCATTATGCACACAATTAACTATTTCTTCATGTTCAAGCCTAACTAGCTAGTACATAGTAAATGATACTATTGAACAAATGATTAAGAAAAAATAATATAAAATAAATAAAATCATCAACATCCAATCCACCCGTGATCTCCTTAATTATTAAAAGACTTCAAAATTCTTAAAATGATAACAAACATTGTGTTTCATACTATGTTAGAGAGAATCATTAAATTTATGTGTACTATTCCTTGAACTTTCCTGTATTTAATTTGTAATATGGAATACAAAGTGAATTACAAATTATAATAGAATCTCAAACTCATGAATACATACATATATAAAGCGTGCATATTATCCCCATTTCTTGAAATCTTGAAGATCTATAATACAATTTGTCAAATAGGCCAAAATAAAATTGCATTAAATGCTCCAAAGTAAATAATCCATACTAATGAACCTCAACTCCAATAAAACTAGTTAAAATATTAAATAAAAAACTAATTAACCAAATTCAAAAAATATATACTGACACCGGCTAGGAAAAAAAACAATGTTTAGTGACGCTTATTTTTTTCGTCAAGAAGTACATTACCTACACTTATGAAATGTGATCATGGCTGCGGTTTGTGGGGAAAGAAGAAGAAACCGTGTTAGGCATTAGTAAACCGTAGTCATCCAGTCGAAGTTGAGGCTGATGTGTGTAATAAGTGGAATTTGGGTGGTTTTGTTGATGAGCATCAGTTGAAGGGAAAAACATTTCTTGAGGTAATAAGCTAGAAAATGGTGGTGGCGGCGAGAATAGGAGGGCGCCAGCATGGCGGCGGCACTGCCACGGATGGTGGCCGGACTGTGGTGGTTGTGTTGGCCCTCGTAGGTGGTGATCACCACCGACGGGTCTTGGTATGATCTCTCAATGCGTTTCTTGACGCTGCATTTTTGGCTGGTGCATCTGTAATAACTCCTAAATCGGTAGAATACGAGATTTAGGGTGTGTTTGCAAACACTAAAAAAAAAATTCTCGGCTTTTTTGAGCAAAAAATGTATGGATGTTTTAGTTTTTGCAAATGTCACTTGATTTTGAGAATCTAATAAAACACTTTTACAACTTATTCACTGATAATCTTTTAATTATATCAATTTAAAACTTTTTATAACTTATTCATCAAACTTCTTAACTTAATTAAAAAAAATTTTAGTTTACACTACGAGAAAAAATCAGTGGTAGGTAAGTCATTAAGAAAATTGCAAAGTGTTGTACCAAAAAATATTGTAGCTTACAAAATCTAAAATTTTGAAATTTATCCACTCATAAAAAACTATTGGTAATCTAACTAATTTAAAAAATTTTTTATTATTATATTTGTAATTATAAAATTTAGTGACAAAATCATTTATGTTGGTAATTAATTGTCGATTCCATTTTCAATTAATAAATCACTTCCTCAAAAATGTAGAAGTGTTTATAAACATTCCCTTAGAGGAATAAAAACAAGATTTTAATTTTTTTTAATTTTAGCATACAAGATTTTGAGTTAACAAAATAGGCTACAAAATATATTTATATTTGCCATGTGAATAGAATTGACAGCCTAAATACTTGAGTAAACTCAAATCAAGCCATTATTTGGGGAGAAGACTAGTGTGCGCCTGTGCGACACTGGGAAATTATTATTAATTGATTAATTATATATCAATTTCTATAAATTAGTTAGCCTGTATGTTTTTCAGGCAAGTAATGGAGATAAATATATATGTAGATAAAATACCTTGGAAAAGGGCTGTTTTTGACTGCTTTTTGGCCATATTTTCTCCATCTATATCCATCTTCCAGATTATCTACCTCGCTTTTTGTCATGAACGCAAACCGTTGTTCTCTTTGCTTTTTCTCCTCCTTGGTTTTAGCTTTGCTGCTCAAAAAATAAAAGATTTAAGAAATGTATAATTTCATGTTTAAACATTAGATTGGCATGAAAATATAAATAATATTTCCCATCTACCTTTTGAAAGAAAAAAAAATTAGTGTACAAAAAGAAGTCTTTAATGAAAATCAGTAAAATCAGTATCATAATATCATATGTCAAACCACAGGAAATTAAAGCACGTGGAAAAAATATGAATAAGATGTATATGCATCCTGTTATATATTCTTCTAGCTTTGAAAATAAGCTAATTAATCAACCAATCAAAACTTCCAAATTAATTAGAACCAAAAAGTCATATGTAACTATTAATTTTCCCAATTACCAAAAGATCAAGCACAGAAAAAAAAATTAAACCATAAAATTTAAAAATATATTTAAAAAAAAAAACCTACACATTCTTAGATCTCCCATCTGATCCTTCTTCACAAGCTTTAAGCTTCAGATCTTTCTTGCTCTTGGAAGAATCCTCTTCAACTCCACCCTCTTGTGAAGAAAACGACGCCGTTGAATTTGGTGTCTCTGGATTATTTTCACCACCACCAATTAATTTCTCCTTAACAACTTCAATATTTGATGAGCTAATAATGTTATTACAAATAGCAACTTCAGATGATGTTGAACAATTTGACATGTCAAAAGCGCTTGATAGCAAGCTGTTGGAGAAGCTTATATGAGAATTATTAGGATCATGATCAAATTGATTAGGGTTTTGTAGAGGAGGCTGGTAATTATTGTACACAAAGGGGTTAATATTGTAATTTTGGTCAGTGGTTATGGGAAATGCAAACCCTTGATCTGATGACAACATGGTGTGATCAAAGGAAAAATTAAAATTGTAGGGATAAGAATTCTTGTCTTCATTAGACATGGAGGATGGATGTATGAAGTTTCAAGAAATTGCTTTTTTTTTTTTGAGAAATAATATTATTCTAGGCTTAATTAAATTAATAAGTTGGGAGAAAAATACTTTTAGTTACATTGCTGAGGATAATATAAATTAATTAATATTTTTGTTCTAGACAGAGAGAGGAAGATTGATAGTGATGTATGTTGAAAATGTGCTTTTTTTTTTTTTTTTTTTTTTTTTTTTTTTTTTTTATAACTCGGAACCTGCGCTGCACGCCTTTTGTATCTTTGAGACAACAGACTTTTGTTACATTGTGGGCTGAGGATAGCTTATATAAGCTTGTGCTTTTGTTCGACCCCAATCTACATACTCTTATGAACTTTCTTTTTCTTCTTTCTTCATTTTTGTTTTGATGGAGACAGAGAGAGGAAAATATGATAGTGATTAGTGATGTATGTTGAATACTATGTGCTTTGTTTATAGTATGAAAAGAGATGAGGTTTTATTGATTTTTTGGGGGTATATGGTGGCTATATTTTTTTCTCCTTTTTTTTTTAGGTAGAAAGTTTTCAAGGTTATATGAAAAGTGATAACTTTGTATGAAATTTCCGGGGAGAGGTTTAAACAGAAATTAGTACATGCATTCCTATATTTATTTAATTTACACTATGTGTACTCGGGTATTATCCATGCTATACTTGGTGTACGGATGAATGACAAGTATCTCACTTCTTATATGGATGAATGATAAGTGTGTGTTAGTTTATAAGCACCAAGTGTATTCACATCAGGTGTAGCATCTACAAGACCGTGTATCCAGAAGACAATAACTTTTTTTTCTAATTAAACATTAAATAAAAACAAAACAAGAAAAACAATCTTTCATGATTTTTTTGCTTTTACTCATAGCATAAAATGTCCACAATTTCAATATTGCACTTTTGCTAACTAGCCAGAAATCGAACACTTTGACATATTATTTTTAAATAATCTTAACATTCTCAAACTTTGAGACCTTAGATGTTATTTAATGTTATTTGCTTAACGTTTCTTTACCAAAAATGAGTCACTTATTAATATTAGATTTAGAATAATGTCAACTGAGCAGTGGAAAATAGTTTTTTTTGGTCATGTAACTTGGATTAGTTTACTTAGATATTTAGTGTATATTTGGGAGTAGTATTTATGCGAAAGTCCATTCGGAAAATAAACTATTTAATAAGTAACTTATCAAAAAGCTTCCAAATTTTTTTTTGAGAGAAAAAAGCTTATCTTATCTAGAATGTCTTTTTGAGAAGTGACTTATCCAAAAGTTCATTTTATATTATTCACCAAACACCAATTATTTAAAATAAACATTTAGATCCAAAAGTCCATCTCAAAAGTGCTTCGATACAAGCATTTGTTCATCTAAGTAGTCACCTTTAAATTTTGATCTATATTTTTCAAAATTTTAGACATTTCGTCCAATTTTGATCGGAATTCTACAATTTCATCGTAATTGCTGATTAGGACCGATGGGTGTTAATCTGTTTAAGAAATTTAGAGATTTTTGTGACATTTGATACATCAATCACAAAAAACTGAAATGCAAAATTTGGGTTTATATTGGTGGCAATTTTTGTGCCAAATGATCACGAAAATCCCCAATTTTTTTGACATGTCTGCACCTGATTGGTTGTAATCAACAAGTTCCAGTAAAATTACACAATTTTGGTCAAAATAGAATTAAATGTCCAAATTCATAAAATATATTGGATTAAACATTAAAAGTAATTATACAGAGGACTAAATCTCAAACAGTTTAAGTTACAATAGTAAAGAAATTATTTTCCCAATAAGCATTATATCATTGCACATTAAAAAATTAGTATGTCAAAAATGCAAGTGGCCTAGTTAGCTAGCTAATTTATTTAATTTAATAATTAGGAATAAGCCAGGCTTATACCATTAGGCGCGCTCCCAAGCAGATGCATGTAGTGGGTTAATTCCTTGCAAGAAAATGTCGAACATGTTTTATAATCTGATTTGGGTTGGGGCATATGGGATATCTTATTTATATAATATAATTCATCTAAAATTATAATTTACTAGGTGATGTTATGTTTATAAAGTAAGTAAAATGTTATATCAAATTGAAGATAATTTCAAAAGAAAAAGAAAATTTGCAGTAGTGCAATATTATTTCAAAGATCACGGTTTCGCTTCACACGTGTCGACACCGTAATTTGACCGTAACAGAACGGACAAGACCCATTGGCACGTGCATTCGGTATGCGGAGATTTTCAAAATATTACGTTACGTCCTGCTGATTGGTCTCCTAAAGTAAAATAAAATTTATTCATAAAAACCAAAGACAAAATAACATATCTATCAACATATAACTATCAAATCCCATTAAAAAAATGAAGCACCCGTCATAGCTCAACTGGTAAAAGATCTGAGTGATGTGATATCCACTTCATTGGCACTTGTAGCGTGGATGTTCGAATCTCATGGTAACAAGTTGGAGGAGGATTTCTGGTGTGGCGACTCAGTCTAAAGCAATTCAGGATCCTAACTCGTTGAGGTATATCCCGCGACTCACCTAAGCTCAGCTAAAACAGTTCAGAACCCTAACTCATTGATGCATATCTCGTGA
The DNA here is from genome assembly GCA_016081115.2 of Rehmannia glutinosa. Classification (NCBI taxonomy): domain Eukaryota; kingdom Viridiplantae; phylum Streptophyta; class Magnoliopsida; order Lamiales; family Orobanchaceae; genus Rehmannia; species Rehmannia glutinosa. The sequence goes on from CM071929.1 coordinate 51,421,212, forward strand.
TTCACCTCATCCACAAAGCTCTAGGGACGGGGCAATGGCCCTTAGGGATAGGATTCATCCTTTTTTCTTTTAATTAAAAAAATGAGCCGTTGGATTTCTAGGAACACTGCTTTCTGCCGGGAGCTAGCTAGGTTGACGGTGCACTTATCTCACTTTAACGTCATAGAGCATCTTTGGTTCATATTCTTAAAACTCATTTTTATATTTTCTCGAAGAACAATATATTCATTATTTTTTTGTTTAAAAGAAGGATTTGAATTCGTTAATTATGTTATATCTTAATTATATAAGTTTCGAAAATCGAAATAAATTTATGGATGTTGCCCATAGTGGATAGCGTTCAGCCAAAGAACTGAAGAAGTAATGCTACGGTATTCAAATAAAAATCTTAATTTGCTTTATGTCTAAAACCTTGGGACAAATCAAAACTAGGATCCTCTCACAACGATCAAATGAAAAGGAAAAAAGATTGAACTCTTCAAATTACTCAATGCTTCTAAACGTGCTATTATGGTTGGCTTGTATAGTATATGAATTTGGTTTGTTTCAAGGAAATATTTAGTGATAATGAACTTTCGGAGAATTTTAAAAAATCGAGTTTGTTTTTGGAATGTGAGAATAGTTTGAAGTATGCTTTCATTTCTGAAGAATAATCAAGATTAATGATCAAGTTTGAAGAGTATTATTATAGAATTTGAACTAGTTTCCATCTTTTAACTTTCGTCTAGGAGCAAATTATTTGCTCCAAATTGAAAATAAAACAATCTCTTGGAAATGTTAGCTCTTCGACATCCAAAATAAAGTGACCTCAATTTTCTACTTGATAGTTACAACAACACGGTAAAGATTAGAGTCGGCAAAACCAGCTCGGTCGGCACGATAATAAGGTCAAGTTGGGGCTGCATTTCCATAGCTCCGAAAAAGAATCGGATCTATTTGGCCCAAAAAGTTGGGTTAGGCCTTGCTCTAAATATATCATCCCAATGATATTTCGGCAGGCCCAACCTAACTCAAATTTTCTCTTCGTTTGGTTTTCTACTTTTGACACCTCTAGTGAAGATAAATGCTCAAGTTAAATATCTTCATGTATGTGACCTCCTTAATTGAAGCAGACGTGTGTGAAACAAGTGTAAGGTGGACGGTTGAAGAAAAATAAAATGCTCAAGTGGTTGATAAAGTCATTGAAAAAATTAATAAGTAACATTGCAATTTTTACCATTGTACAAAAACAAAATTAAAATGTAATTAATTATCATATCACACATTAACTTAGAAGAAAACATATATATGCAGATGCGGGAAGACATCATTCACTATAATGCATGCGAACGAACGCATGATTGATAATTAATATTTCAAAATTATTTTATTGTAATTAACTTTATGCAACCACGTAGAACTTGCAAAATGTTGTGTCGGGCTAGGCAGACCCGAGTCCATTGGGCTTTGGAAAAATTCTGGCTGGGTCGGGCCAAGTCAATTGTGCTCTAGCAGAGGTGTCAAATAGACCAGACTAGGACAAGTCCGGCCCAAAACATGAAAAATACACTGAAAATCCCGGCCGACTGGGCTGGTCCAATTTTTCGGGACCTGTAGGGCAGGGTTTTGATGCCCGATATTTTTCAAGCCTGGAATATTGCAGCCCAGTACGGCAAAAATACCGGGTTGGTCGGGTCAGGCCAACATTGACAGTTCTATGCTCTAGCCATTGAAATGCTTGGCCCAGCTCATGTGAACATTTTGTACACAAAAAATGTCGGGCCGGACTAGAAGTCATGCCAACTCCAGCCCATCGGGTCGATCTAAATAGGCCCAACTTTTCAGGCCTAAAAATCCTGCCCAAACCTCAGGCCGACTGGGCCAGCCCACGGGCTGGGCTACATTTTGTCAGCGCTCACCTGAAGCCGAAAGGGCATACAAGATAACTGCAAAAGGCCCGGAAAAAGAAACCAGAACACTATGGCCGTTGGATCCAAGGCAGAAGACATGGGAAAAACCGAAAAAGTCAAGAGATTTAAGACACATAATTCAAACGTTGTAAGGTACAAGACACTGTGTCTGAGACCTTTACCCATGTTTTCACATATATATCCCCATAAACCTCAGATTCAAGAAAAGTACCAAAAGAATAGTACCACTGATAGACAGTATTACCATTTGAGGCTCCTTTCAAGGCAGAGTGGCAGACCCCACCATTTATAATCATCCAGGGCCTCTCTGTTTTCTTTTATAAAGGGCCCATCTTTATTTCTAGGACTACTGGCTAAAGCATGAGAACCAGCAAATGTCATTTAGTACATAGTACACCAATGCTTAACATATGTGTGTGTGTATGCCAAGAACATCTGATGTAAATGATATGTTTCAAGAAAAAGACAGCACAAAAAATAAGATACTTTAGATATAATACAAATGGATATATAATTGCAGGGAAAAAAGGGGGGTAATTATAAGAAAACCCATTGAAGTTCCAAAACTAGTAAACCCGTCATTAGTTGACCTAACGTATGTACCGACGTCATCAGATGTTTTACGATTACATTTATCAACTTTTCTAAATATTAAAAGTAGCCCCAACTTTTCATCTAAATAGTTGTGTTATATAGAAAAATTGAGGATGTAATTGTAAAATGTAAGAAAATTTTGGGCTATTTGTATTATTTAGAGAAAATGAGGGGTGAGATGTTAGAATATTTGATGACGTCAGCAAATCCCCACAGTTGGGATAAAAATGTAAGACGACACGAAATCAAACATCAAGGGAAATTTTGTAATTTTGAAACTTCTGTGGATTTATTTGTAATTACCCCAAACCTCATGGCTCTTCATAATCATTCCTAATACAAAAAGGGTCTATGCCATTAATTTATATAACAGATATAGGATAATGATAAAGAGTAATAAAACATGAAAGGATCCTAACCATCCTGTTAATACCAATATAAATAAAAATAAAAAGGCTAAAAAAATTAAAATGATGATAATAATGTTATAAAAGATGGCCCTTTGATCTGCCTAACTCATGTACATCACCATATTCATTCTCCTCTCTTCTTTCTGCATCATTTTGGGAGCTAGATGACAAGTGATGCCCCTGAAAGAGATTCCAAACTGGGCCATCCTTTTTTTTTTCAAAATCAAGAAGGAATCTTTCCAGGTACAAACTTTGGAAAATGTGAATGGTAAAATGGAGATTTCAAATCAAACCTCTAAAATCAGAAAGTCATGTGGTGTGTCAGTTTCTATCCATTGTCTCAGATGTATGGCTCTCTGATTGCTCTATCATCTCAGCTGAAACACTAGTAATCTCCTTCATCGATTCGATTTCCATGCTTGTTGTCCGGCTTTTCCTATTCCGACGATCCTGCGTGTAATGAAAAATCGGAAGCCTGAGACGGGACTCGAGCTGTCTTTTTATTACTTCAAACTCTTTTAACGTAATTTTGAAACTTAGATGGGTTTTTTTGGGTAATTACGCCAAATCTCAGGGATGTTTTTTGTAATTAACCATATTAGTTATAGTATATAAGTGATTTTAAAGTGCCATTCAAAGCTAATCTATTTAGTGCCGTAGATATAATGACAAACATGTACAAGTAAATTTCTTTCAATTTGTGTTGCTATTTATAATAAGGGATAATTACAAAAAAAAAAATTGAGGTTTGGCCTAATTACAAATAAACCTAGAGATGTTTCAAAATTACCCCAAAAAAAATAACTCATGTTCGATTTTGTCTTAAATTTAAGGGGGTAACTGTTTATATCTGTAAATATCAGGGGATGTTTGAAATGTTTTTTTCTTGGGGGAAAATATAAGATAGAATCTAAACTAAAGGGGTGTTTTGCAATTTTCAAAAACTGGATTTTTTTGTAATTAGCCCGAACGTGAGTTTTTTTGTTTTTTTTGGTAATTCTCCCTCTTATAATAATGATGACAAACATTGTATTGTTCCGGCGTAATGGACTTTTCAGAACATGCTCAGATATATTCTAACTCTTAATTAGTTTCAACTAAACTCCATTTGACTCAAAATTAGCCTAGACGAAAGCTTGTTTTTAAGTAAGACTAACTAATCGACTTAGGTTCAGCTCATCTATGCCCTACATCTAATACAATCCGTTTAAATTCTGCCGAAAATACCAGATACACATAAATGTTCTGGTTAGTTCTGAAAAAATAGAGTGGCTAAAAAGAATGCACGCGCAGAAAATCGCAAGCAAAATAGCTGAAATAAATTCCAAGTCAGATATGGAAGCTCACCTCGCGATAAGGGAGCTCATCATTTTCCAGCATTCGGACAACCTGGCTCATTTTGGGGCGTTTCTCCGAATCCGGATCAACGCACCTAAGTGCAACCAGAAGTGCACGTTTTAGTGCACGGGTAGTAGGCTTAACTTCAAGGTTAGGATCCACAACTTCCTCTGCTCTCCTGTTCCCTACCATCATTTTGAGCCACTCAACAAGATTAACCTGCCACAGGCATAATTATGCCTTGTTACTGAGAAGGGCATGTTTGGTTGTCTTTCTTGAAAAGTAAATTTTCAGTTTTACCACTATGCAAAAATTTGAAATGACGTTTTTTTATCTGATTTTTACTAGAAATTCTCACATATATAATTTCAAAATCTGAAAAACAATAATATATAATCACTACACCTAGTTCCGAATATGAGGGTCCCACACAATTCTTGTCATTACACATCATCACCTTCTTACATATAAATATAAATAAGGGTTAATTACAAAAACACCCCTGAGGTTTGGGTTACTTACAAAAAAAACCAGACATGTTTCAAAACTACAAATAACCCCTTCAAGTTTCTTTTTGTCTTAAATTTAAGAGGGGTAGCTGCAATATTTTGTAAATGTCGGGGTTTTTTTTTGAAATATTTTCAAAAATCACCGGGAAAAATGTAAGACGGAATCAAACATCAAGGGTTTTTTTGTAATTTTCAAAGAACTCTGGGTTTTTTTGTAATTAGCTCAAACCTTATGGGTGTTTTTGTAATTATCCCTATAAATAATAGAATGATGTAAATTAATACAATTTCAACATAAAATCGAACAGCAGTCAATTCTTTCATCCAAATATATTTTCTCTCACACAAAAATCAATACAGCCTCGAAAACTCAGCTAGAAATATTGAAAACTGAAAACTGATCCCGAAAACAAAATCAAATGAGCCCTAAAAGCTTCCCAGTCAAAATACTTGAAGTAGCACATGCTCCAATTTACCAAGAATTTAGTACAAGAAAAATGAAATTAATTTAGTACCTCGTTGGCCGGACGTCCATAGTCCACTGGGTCTCTTCCAGTAACAGCTTCTAGTAGTAGAACACCGAAACTGTATATATCACTCTTTTCGTTTAACAAGCCAGTATTAGCGTATTCTGGAGCCACATATCTGAAAATTCACAATGACCTGATTATTATGAGTAAAAACTGCCTTTAAAGATAGAATAGAAGATAAAAAGAAAGCTGGAAAAGCACTTATACCCAAATGTTCCCATCACTCTAGTTGTTATATGGCTCTCTCCAGAATCCAATAGCTTAGCCAAACCGAAATCAGAAACTTTTGAATTGAACTCGCCGTCAATCAAGATGTTACTCGATTTTATGTCACGGTGTACAACTTTTGGTTCTATAGCTTCATGCAAATAAGCAAGTCTGAAAGACAACATACGGAACTTCAATCCTTAAAGGCACTTAACGTTATTGTCAAATAAAAATCATCAACTTGTTGAAATGGCAAACTTTCATAATTCTCAAAATCAACAAAACGTTATAATAGTTTTTAATCGAAGTTGTTGTTAATGGGTAAAACCAAAATGCGTGGTAAGTAGTTCACAGTTAAAATCCACTTACGCCTTTGCAGTACCAAGTAGAACCTTAATGCGGGCTTCCCATGTGAGGGTGCCATGTTGCCTCATAGCCCCATGAAGCCACTGTTCTAGATTGCCGTTGTTTACATACTCGTATACCAACATCCTGCACACAAAAGTCATGCAATCATCTAAAAAACTGCAAGTAGAACATATCCAAGAAAAAATCTGCTTTTTAGTAGAGGTGATATATTGTACTAGAAGTAAAAGTAGCTGAGAATTAGAAGTTGGTAGTATTAGCAAATAAAATCAAAAGTTGCGAGTGTTCGGTGAAAAAGTTGAAAAAGTGCTTATTGTTTGTAAAAGTCAAACCAGAAGCAGAATCAAAAATCTAAAATACTCATTTCCATGCTTTTAGATTCTGATTAAATGAAACAGAATCAGAAGCAGAAGTTGACATTTCCAAATTTCAAACACTTAAAAATGATTCTTTTCAGCCAAACTCTGAAAAGTACTTTTTTTAGTGATTGCAAACACTCCCTTAAAGACCAAGAAGCCACAGCAAAACTAATATAATGAGCAAACCTGTGAACTCCTTCTATGCAATACCCAAGAAGCCGCACTAGGTTCTTATGTCGAACATGACCAATGGCCTCTACTTCAACCCTAAATTCTTTCTCCGCTTGGCCACTGCAGCGCAATTTGTCACTCAATAATAAACAGTACACAAACTTTTGAGATGAGGTAGACAAATTTTAGAGTAAAAGGACACTCACAGATTATTAAGAAGTTTCTTAACAGCTACCTCCGTCCCATTGACCAACCTTCCCCGATAAACAACACCATAACCACCTTCCCCAATAATATGCTCCGCTGAAAAACGATTTGTAGCAATTTCAAGATCTCTAAGTGTGAACCAGTGGCCCCACCCAAGATGAGACCCTTCCGGCAAACCAATTAAAGGAGACGGCATAGCAATCCCATATGACAACGAAGATTGTTTTCGAGCATTGCCAGAACTTCCTTCCTCCCCCGACTGAGAGCTATAGGCCCTTTCGTGATGATACATTGAACTACACTGGCTGATATTATCAACATCACTCGATTTACTCCTGCCCAAATGAACTATCATCTTCTCCGTGTTCCTATCACTTGATTTATCATTAACGGACAGGTATGCACTTTCTGGATCATCGTGCGTGCTTTGGTCCCCAACTCTGTCTACCCTGATATCTTTCGAGACATTAGGGATTTGGGAAATAGAGTACTTGTCCAAGGTTCTTCGTGATTTCCGTTGAAACATGATCCATACTGATAAGATACCCAGAATTAGAACTATAAATGCACCCACACATATGCCTATAAGAACCCAAAGTTTCAGAGGCCCATATTTCTTCGATAACTCGGTGTCTAAACTTCCAGATGACATTTTCTGGCAATTTGAATTTTAGTTAGAAATTGTGTGTTACGTATGCTCCGAACAAGGATTAGTCCATTGAACCCTGGATCCAAAAAGAAAAACACATTATCAAAAAGCACCAAAACAGCAATGTATATCTAAGAAATCAATAATTATGCTAACTTTTCTTGGTATCTAATGCATTATCTACTCTAAATTAGCACTTCAATCCCAGTACCAGCAAAGCCTTTTCTTTATTTGAACTTCTGCTAGACAATTAAGTTCCAAAGCAAACTCAACAACACAAAATAGCTGGATAGGCATGGAAACCAGAACAAGGAGTCAATAGCTACTAAGTAAAGGTGACCACATCAATAGGCAGGCATATTGTACACTTCTTCACAGAACCATGTAAATGTCTAAATCATCACACTAATATAGCATATCAAAAATCTATTAGGGAAATAAAAAAAGTACCCATTGATCTACACATTATAAATTTAAACCCAAATCCCAAATCTAAATCTTTGTGGGATAAATGAGAATAAAATCAAGAAACATATGACTTCTCAACCAAGCAAAAGAAACACAAGCATAGAAAATTAGAAAGAGAAAATTTCACCTTTTGCAAGCGATCTGAACTTAACCCCCTTGATCTTCTTCCTTGAGAACCCAAAGAAGCAAAGAAAGGGCACTTTTTTGTCTCAACAGAGGCCCAATGAGCATAGATACCCCAATGCAGAGATGAAATACCAAAAACCCAGCAAAGAAAAATTGAGAAAGGGAAAAAAGGAGTAGACCAAAAGAAAGTTAAGCAGCTGAAAGAAGAGTAATTTAGAAGGGTATGGTCTGCGGTGGGCCAAAAAGAGAATTTTCAAGAAAATAATAACAATAATGCAAATGACAAAGCAAAAAAAAAAAATTCTGAAACAATGCCAGACAAAAATCTAATCTTTATAAGGGGAAGTTCTTTTTATTTATGGTGGAAAGAATTAGAGTTGTGGGATGTCTAATAAAAGCAGAGTTGGGTGAAATGGTAGGTAGGGTTGTGTGAATGTGGAGAAAAGAGGCACATCAGTAAAGCTGGAAAGAATGCTTGGTTTGCAATGGAGGAAACCAGAGAGAGAGAGAGAGTGAATAGTAAAGGGAAAGCAAAAAGGTTTACAGAAGAGTGCATTTATAGCAGGGATGAGAAAAAATCATTGTGGAGAAACTTTTTTTTTTTGAGCAGGATTGTGGAGAAACATTACCCACAAAGGAAATGGGAATTTGTAAATAAAAATAAAATAATAATAATAATAATAATTTCAAAAATAAAAATTGAAGGTGAAGAGAGTCAACTTGGCAAGAGCCAAGGGGCAAGGAGGGAACAACAAATCTAGGATTTTTGAGTAAATTTACAATTTTGTCCTTGCTAGTATATAATAGGATGGGATATGATTATCATTCATTGATTTCATTCACTAATCACTACCCCAAAGAAAATCAATTTCCATATTGCAAAATCTATGTGTAAGTATTAAAAAATTATGTCGAAACTAAAGATGCGACATAATTTCGAAAAAACTAAATAGGTAATTATTGTAAGTAAATATTACAGATAAAACATAAAACTGTTGGTAAATATTAAATACCTAAACAATATTTTTGTTAGTAAATATAAAGATGATTTGTATAGTTTGGAGTAAAAAATATTTTTTATTTTGTTACTATTTTGTAGGTAATTATAAAGTTTTAGTGACAAATCATTTCTATCGATAAATTTTGTTAGTAAGTTTGAAGTTTTTTTTTTGTAGTAGTTTATCATGGGAGGTAGCATTAATATGCTTAATTTTATTTCTAACAGCGGGTCCTGGTCAATTTGACCCGTTTAAATAAGTTTTATCATTCATTAATTAGAGAAAAAAACAACAAACAAGATATTTGATAATTGATAAAACCTCATATTTCTGAGGATTAATAGTTTTATTCCAGAAATATCTCAAAAAAATGTTTTTTCGAAGTCCTTTTCTCTTTTTTTTATATCATTTAATCATTGTATTAATTAAAATATGTTACCACATATATTTAATTATATTATTACTTTAATATAGTAACAATATTATAAAAATCTGTTGTGACACTACTAACAAACCCAAATACATTTTCATTATTCTCGCATTTCTTAATGTCTCTAAAATGCTTTTTCTCAAATTATATATTTCAAAACACTCAAAAAAATACCGAATATAATTTCGAAAAATATTTGAGTGTTCACAGAAATTGGGATCACAGACATGTGAAGTTTGACCGCTAGCTAGACCTACTTTGGCTAGTGTTGCTTGAGAAATGAGACCCACTATATGGTTGGCATTCAATGTGCATAAAAGCAAGTTAAATGGGTGATTATGTTGTTGATTTAAAAAGCACCAAATAAGATAAGATATTTTTGTGTAGTCACAAATATTTTCTCTAAATGGTTTTATCTAAACAAGAAAAAAAAATTAGACTGCCCCCATTGGGTTTTCACTTGAAATCTAACATATTTGGCCACAATCACACATTTAAGAATTTAACAATGAAAATATTATCGTGAATCGAATAGTAGTCTAGCTAGTGGTTAAAGTCTAGCTAGTGGTTCTTTTCCCAAAATCTCTATCCTTCATTTGTACCAAAAAAATTAATAAAAAATTACCAACTAAATGTATAAAAAAGTGTTGAGATGGTGGGAATTTATTTATTGGTTTTGAGTTTCACTTTCAATCCCTACCATATTCTAACATTTGTACAAAAAAATTAATTAAAATATTATCAACTAAATGTTATAAAAAAAAAAATTAATTAAAATATTATCAACTAAATGTTATAAAAAAGTGTCTAGACTGTGGGAAATTATTTATTGGTTTTTGAGTTTCACTTTCGAAAATTAAATTTATGCGAAAATTCATAGTTCGCGCTGAAGAAAAAGAATGTTTTTCTTTATCAACCAATTACCAAAATGTTAGTACATGACATCATTGGATTTCATTTTTGCCTAAGCATATAATAGGTCGATGGTATTATTTAAAAAATATTATTTTGCATAATTAATGCAGAAGTCCAATAAAACCAAAAGAAAGGCATCTTCACAAGAAAAATGTCACAAAGTGAAAAGGGTCATCCTACTATAAATAACCTATCTCTTGATTTCAAAGTCTTCAATGCAAGAATCAGGAAAACTATAAGGGTAAATTAGATCTTTCATATAAATATAAAAAAAATTGAATTTCTTAAATTTTATCTATCTATAGATATTGTACCTGTCTATTTTCAACACGCGCACCCTTAATTATTTGTGTAGCATAATTACATATATATTCAGTCAATTAAAGCAAGCCAGTTGCACAAAACTTCAAGTGCAAGATGATATATACACAATTGATGACTTTTTGACTATGCAAATTAATTTAACATTTTCTCCAACGGATCTCTCGAGGGTAATATGGTCACTTCAGTTTTAAATAAACAAAAGGGCCTTTTTCAATATTGTTATTATGGAGATAAAAGCCCTTATTGGAGGAACAAAGCCTTTGATTTGAAGCATAAACCTTTTCATTAAAGTATATATGACTCACACAAATCCTTTCACATCTTAATATATACTTTAATTCTCTGTTGTAAAAATCTCCGCCTAGCTCCAATTAATCTCCACTTAGGCGCTAAGCCCTCTTTGTTCGCCTACGATTTTTTTTTCCGATTAGGCCCGCCCAGGTCCCGCCTAATCCCACCTAAGCTCCGTCTAGGCGCTAGGCTCCAGCCAGCCGCCTAGCTAACGCCTAGCGCTTTTTACAACATTGCAGTTTAATTAGGTAAAGATATGAGTTGAGTTTTAATTGTTAGTAATTAGTATTGACAATTGTCATGGCCCACTATTTTGGTTCATCATTCAAATTTGATCCCTTTAAAATATAGTAGAAAAATTAAATATATTTTCGACTGACAACTTATCTTCTCATATGGTATTTTGGGCTTCACAATAAAAAAATTATACCATCAGGGAGAAAAAAAACTTGCACGTGCTTCACGTGTATGGCACCTGGGAGATCACTTTACCTTTACATTCTTCAATCCATATATGATATATCCCTCTTGACAAAGGCTTGTTTGGAGAATTGTGAAAAGGATAAGATTTAGAGTTGATATGGATTTACTTAATTTTTGTTGATAGAGAAAAAAAGAATAAATATATATTGTTTTGAGTTAGAACTGCTTTTTCTACCTTGAAATGAAAGATAAGAATATCATTCGGTAAATGATATTGAGTTATCAATAAAAGTTCTATTGTTTAGGGAGAAAAATTGGTTTGATTTCTTTGTCTATGAATTGCACAACTATTGCTCAAGTATTCTATTGTTCTTGATTTTATTTATATAAATGATCTGGTCTCTCGAATATTTAAACTAAATGCAAAGAGAGATAATAAGTTCCGATAGAGAAATTTCGCACTTCCGCGGCACCAGATGACCCAAATGAGGTAGTTTCGCACCAAAAGTCTCCACATAAAAGCTTTACACTCTGTAGGCAATAAAAATATCATAACAACACTTATGATGTCCCTAGTGGATCTTGAATTCATGTAATCAACAAGCTATGCGTTGTCAAATATATAACTTCAATTCCCGTAAGCTACACGTTGTCCCAAACAAAACTTCAATTCTCATAAGCGGCAAACTATGTGATGTGCAGGACAAAAACTTTAATTTCCATAAGCGACAATAGACACGTTGTCCCAAGATATAAGAAACCGTCTACAAGAAGACAAATGTCACAAAAATCTTTCTAATACCTTAGCTTGCAAGAAAATATTGTATTTAGAGTCGGCATAGAGACTCCAACATTCCACAAAAAAACATAAGAGTAAAAAATGCTAACGCGTACGAGGAATATGAAATCTAAAAGTACCGGGTCCATCTCTCATACTGACAACCCAAACATCTCAATGACATCTTAAACTTACACACAGTGATCTTACTAATTAAATCAATCTCATAAGTCCTTGTTGGCCATTGTACTTGGACATTATAGCCTATGCCAAGAAAGTGAATGCTAGAGTCAAGTACTATTAGTTGTTAAAGTGAGAAAATGATAAGCAACTATCTAAGTACATCTATCAATGGCCTTCTACAACATGGTAATCTTGAATCAAGAAATTTCATCTTAAAAATAAATTTTGTAACAAGTTATCATTTATGCTATAATAAAAAAATGATTGAATTTTATTTTGTTTGATATTATTATTGTTTATATTGTAGGTAAATTATGAAATCAAAACAAAATTCCAAATGATGAATTTATATTGTTCAAAAGTATGAGGGTAAAAAACGAAGAAGAAAAAGATAAGAAGCATATTTGTTATTATATATAGAGAACGATTTTGATAAAAAATTTTAAAAACAAAAGTCAATTGTTAAATCAGTTAATTGTCTATCATAAGAACTAAAAGTCCTCAAAAGTCAAAATTATCTTAATTCTCTTACAAGCTCTTATTGGCCATTGTACTTATTTAGGACATTGACATCTTAGTAATTGCTAAGAAAAGTGAATCCTATAGACATTAAGTAATATTTATTATCAACTATAAAGGAGAAAATGAAATGTAGCGGTCTAAGTACATCTCAGAGTGCCCTTGTAAAACAATGGTGGTCCGATTATGACATTTACACTTAAAAAGGGATATATAAACATGGAAAATAAGTTCATGTCATTAATTATTTACTTTATGGAAAGTTATGGAAGGCTACGAAACTAAATCTACTTCGATTTTTTTATTTCAATTTGATATTATACTTTACATATATATATTTTTTCTGAAATAGACTTTACATATATACTAAACACTATAAAATATTTTCTCAAATATAAATTCGGAGTGAACCATATATAAGCATTTAGATAGAAGGATTTGAAGGAAGAATTTGAAATGTTTCCATCCATGATAAGATTATAACCCATCAATGCCCCTTGTGGGAGTTGCTTGCGAAAGGAGTAAGATGAGTTAATTCTATTCAAATTCTCACGTCTGCACCACTTGGTCGAGTGTGTCGCACATGATTTGCCCAGTGTAGTTTATTTGGTTGTCATGGTTTCCAGACTATTGTGTCAAGCTTGAAGTTCAACAAGTGTACATACGAAGGGTATAGTTTATCTGGTTGGCTGGTTGCAACTTGCGGGATCCCCGTTATAAAAAAAAATAATAAAAAAATTACTACAGTAACTTAAAAAAAAAGCCCAAAATAAGATCTTAAGAATCTTAAATCCATTATATCCAAATATGCTGATGGATTTTCTATTATGCATTTCGAATTTTTAACTTCAAGTTCATAATTTTCTGAATCTGAAATTAGAATCCTTAATTTATTAGGAGTAATCCTAGAAATGAATAATTTTTTATAGCATAATTCGTGGGCTCCACAGACACGGCTGTGCTGTATTTGAATGGTAATTTGGATTCTAATCATACTATAATTTTTGTAATATAATATTTTTCCATATCTGGCAATAATAAAATAACAACAAACCCAATCTTAATAATATCAATCACATTCCTCTAAATTCTGTAGAGTGTAGAGTCATGACACTGTTTAAGAATTTCATAATTTGTTTTTTTCTTTCTGTCGATTTAAAAAAAGCAATTAGATTAATTTTTTTTTTGAGAGGAAAAAATCATTTATATTAAAGCAAGAAGGCAGGAGGGTTTCTCCGCTCAACAATTCCGTTACAAAATTCGGGATATTTCCCACGATCGACCCAAAAGTAGGCAAACCGAAAGCATGACGAGCTAAGTGGTGAGCCACAAAATTTCCCGTCGCTTCACACAAAACCTAGGGGAAACAAAGTGTCGAAGTAAAGGAAAAGATCTAAAATATCGAAATGGTGCCACCAAGATATGAGAAATCACGATCCATCTTTTTGAGCTTGAAAAATATCGTAGTGTTGTCCGTCTCCGAGAATTACTTTCGCGCATCCAAGTTCTTTAGCTAATTGAAGTCCGTCTAAGCACGCGAGAGCTTCCGCTTGCGCTACTTCCAATTCTTCCTGTCTTAATCGGTATATGGCATTCAAAGATATTCCCCCAAAAGATCCCTTAAGATTGCACCAGTTCCCGCCCCACAATTTTTTCGAATCGACGTATCACAATTTATCTTGACAAAACCATCCATTGGCGGTAGCCATTTTTCCTAAACACTTTTTTTCGAACCAGGTAAACTTGCCCCAACCATGCATGTCGTTTTATATTCCATTAATCGATGCCAAGCTAAGTCCAAGCATGTTTTGTGATCAATTTGCTTGGTTCTCGATACACTAATTTATTGCGTATGCGTGCCATGCAATCCATAAGGTCATGGCAAACAAGTCATGAAAGTCTTGTTCCTTGGTTTCCATAATCATGTTAATCCATCTGCGATCGCTCCTCTCCATCGCCACGCCGGAGTCTAAGCGAAGTGGTGAGGCCGCCACGAGAATGAGGCCCAATGACAATCCGAGTGCATGTTCGGTGTTTCGATAGTGGTACCACATCGACGGCATTCCGGGTTAAGGGTAATTTTTTCCTCACCAGTTTGAATATGTTGGAAGGACTCCTCGGATGCATCTCCAAACAAAAATCTGCACCTTTGGGGGATCCTTAGATGCCATAACCAAGTCCGCATTTTATTACGATTGCCGACGTGAGACGGAGCGCCTTCTCCAACTCCTGGCTAAAGCCTTTGAAACCCGATATCCCGATTTCACCGTGTAGGCTCAGTTTTGAAAAGTGCCAAACCACTCGATCTGGGCAAATCCGTTAAATAATCGGGATGGTCGTTATAGCCTTCACATCCTCCCGGTCAAAGTTCTCAAGAAGCTCACGGTTCCATGTCCTATTATCCCAATCAATGAGTTCTCGCAACCGTCATCCCCCGACCGACTAAGCCGGGTTTTCACGAGACGAAAGTGAGGGCACCTAGCCACGGTCCTCCCATACTTTTGGTGCCGCTATCGATGTTCCAAATGGTATCCTTTCAACACAATTTTTCTCGCCCGCTACTACACTTCTCCAAGCATAAGATGGATTATAGCCATAGAAGCGTTTAGAAAAGATGTATTCGGATAAAGACCTTGCTTTAAGTGATTTCGCCAAGACAGAGTTTTCGTTCCGCATAAGGCGCCAACATTGTTTAGCAAGCATAGCTTCATTGAAACATTTCATATCCCTAAACCTAAGCCCCATCGTTTAGCCCGACACATTTTATTCCAACTACACCAATGAATTCTGCTCGTCTTGTTTTTGTCCCCACCAAAAATTACTTGACCAAGAATTAATTGCATCGCACGTAGTAGAGGTAGTAGAAAACATCCCATGACATAAGTAGGAATTGCTTGAAGCGATAGATTTAACAAGGATTGTTTTTCCGCTTAAAAAGCGCCTTCCACTTCTTTAATTTCTTTCTCACTGTCGATCACCCCGTTAAAAATATCCTTCTTCGATCGCCCGACCTCGGTAGGGAGTCCTAGATAGAGTGCATGCTTATCAACCAAAGTCACCCCTATGTGGCCGCCAACTGGTTTCTTTTGATATGTCCACCCTTTACTAAATGAAATTTCAGATTTTTCCATACTTATCCGTCCCGATCTCGCCGTACCATCTTATGATTTCTCCGGTTTTTTCTATTTCCAAAAAATGATACGATCGGAAAAAAAGGTCGAGATCACCGGGCACGCGTCGACAAATTCGTGCCGTGGAGGGTGCCATTAATCTCCGCTTTCCCGATTAACGCTAAAAGCTTCGCACAAAAAAGAAACAAATACGGAGAGAAATGCGGGTCTCCTTGTCCTGAGCCCACGAGAGGGTAAAAATATCACCTCGTTCCCATTAATAAGAATAGAAAATGAGACAGATTCCACACATCGCATAATAAGATTGACAAAACTATCATCAATGCCAAGTTTCAAAGATAACGCTTTTCAAAAATCTCCACTCGACACGGTCGTAAGCTTTACTCATATCTAGTTTAAGCGCAAATGAGTTTGTTCTTTGCCTTATTATGTTTCATAGCGTGAAAATTTCAAAGGCAAGCAAAGCATTATCTCTGTAATGAGTCTACCAGGGACAAAAGCCGATTGAGTTTGGTCTATAAAGGAAGGGAGAGTCGATTTCACTATTAGCAATGGTTTTAGTAATAATTTTAGAAATCACATTACATGTTCGATGGGCCTAAAGTCGGATAAGGTCCGATTCTTTTTCTTTGGGATAAGAACAATTAACGTGTGGTTAATATCTTTAGGACTAGAATTACCGTTAAGAACATCAAGAATAACGGGAAGAATATCGGTGTGAATAAGAGGCCAAAATTTTTGATAAAAGACACCGGCATACCATCGGGACCCTGAGATTTTGTGGGGTGCATTTGTGAAAGAGCGGCTCTCACCTCGTCTGTGTAAAGGGCCTTGCAAGAGTTTCATTCATTTCCTTGTCATTTTTGTTTCAATTGCGTCGATGGCCTTGTCCATGTCCGGTTTGTTTCGGCAGAGAATAGATTCTCGGTAGTAGTCGAAAGGTGCTAGCAATAGTGTTGTCATCTTGACCAAGTGTCGTCCACCTTTTTAACTCCTGGAGGATGCGGTTCTGAGTGTCTACTCGATGCCGTTTTTATGGAAGAAGGTTGTATTTTTGTCGCCGTCTTTAATCCAATTAAATGCGCGCTCTTTTGGTGCCACATTTTTCTTGCTTCTTGTGGAGGGTAGTCAGTAGGTTTTCCATTCTTTTCCTCTCATCAAGTTTTTGAGGAGATAGAGGATAAACTGAATTTTTCTGTAAGAACTCCTCGCATCGCCTTATTTGTTGCTCCACATTTCCAAAGTGATTTTTTTCCCATATCCGAAGTTCTTCTCCGCATTTTTGAATTTTTCGTTGAACATCAGTAATAGTCCTCGCGATATTGTACTTATCCCATGCCTTGCGAACCACTGATTTACAGGTTTCGTCCATGAGCCACATAGTTTCAAACCGAAATATTTTCCGTTTTCTACGTTTACGACCCTTAGCCTCTCTAACAGTCTTACGCCAGCTAATAAGAATTGGGGTGTGGTCAGAGGCCACTCGTGGCAAGTGTTGGACATGATAGTGAGGGAATAACGTCGCCCATTCCAAGTTTCCGAAACATCGATCGAGCCTTTCCTGAATATTGTCGGCGCCCGGTTGGCCATTTGTCCAGGTATACATGAATCCGTGATAACCCAAATCATCAAGTTTCGCTTGTTGGAGTGCCTTGTTGAAGCGCTCCATATGTGGTTCCTCCTTAGGTCGCCCCCCTATTTTTTCGAATCCAAAAAGAATTTCGTTAAAGTCTCCAGTGCACATCCATGGGTCGTTGTTAGAGTGCGCTAGTTCCGTAATAAGCTTCCAAGTCAGCGTTTTATACGAGTCCTCCGGCCACCCATATATTCCCGTAAATCTCCAGAAGTTTGTCCCTTCCTTGATCGTCCCGTCTATATGGTGCTCCGACTTCGACTGAAGTGAGAAAGAGATATTATTTTTCCACATGAGACACAGGCCGCCTCGTCTCCCGCCATGCGATCTATCACAGTCCACCACATGTACACCTTCAAAACCCAAATTTCTGATAATATCTGTTATTTCGTCATTACACAATTTTGTTTCCATCAAGAAAACAAGAGAGGGATCTTGAGAAATGATTAAACGTTTAAGCGCACTAACTGTCGGTTGGTTCCCAAGCCCCCGACAGTTCCAACTGAGGCAACTCATTGTTCCCGGCGGGGCTGCTCCGTAGCAGCCTCCGCCGATATATCAAAATTGCATGGAGCCTCAAAGATACCAAAGGATTTAGGCTTTTTAGGGAGGGTGTTTTGTTGGGTTATTTCATGATCAGGGCTAGGGGTTAGATCTCTTTTGAGACCTTTGGTAAGAGTAGGGTTCGTGGTTTTGTTGGTGTTAGAAGAGAGTTTTTGGTTTGTAGGGTTTTGGCTTCTACGTCGGATGCGGGTAGGTTTCTGGGGTAGGTTGGACTGATCCGTGGGTGGGCTAGGGGTCACACTAATATACGTGTAGGTTGCTTGGTTTATAGGGTCAGTCTGGAGTGGTGGTGCGCTGATGGGTGTGGGTGATAGTATGGACTTTGTGTCAGCAACAAGAAAGGGTTTTGATTGGTGGATGGAATGATGTTGGGTTATTTGCATGGGAGTATTATGGAGGAGGGTTTGCATGGGGGTGGGGCACGATGATTGGTGGGTGGATGTATGTGATTGGTGGTTGGGGGTATGTAGTGAGTTTTGCATGGAAGAGTTACGGAGGGGGTTTTGCATGGGTGTGGGGTACATGCACTGAGAGAATAATTGTGCATTATTATTGGACTCGGGAGAAGCTGGTTCGTGGGGGGGCTCTGGTGTGTGTGTTATTGGGGAGATTGAAAGGGAGGTGAGGGCACCATTGAGGATAGGGTCAGTAGTTATAGAGTTTGTTGTTGGGTTTGTGGCGTTGACCGAGATAGGGGGTTTGGGGGATTCAGTCGGGTAGTTTGGGCTATTTTGGGACGAGTTGGGGACATATTTGTGGTTTAGGATGTCAGTTGAGTCCAGGTTTAGTTGACGGTTGGCGGGGCTAGGAGGTTGCGATGTATGAAGTTTCTGGCTAGCTTGGCGTTTTAATGGGGATGCTTTTATCCACGGTCCGTATCTCATGTTCGACGACTCTTGACATTCATTCTTGTCAAATTCATCACAGTTCTTTAGAAAGTGGCCAATCAATCCGCAGCAAAAGCAATATGTGGGGAGTGACTCGTATTTCAGCGGAAGGACGCAAATTTTTCCTTTGAGCTTGACTGTAATAGCTCTCACCAATGGTTTGGTAATGTCTATGGACACCTTAAATCTTAGGAATTTTCCAAATAAACCTTCAGTAGATTGATCCAGTAATTCCAATCGGCCTATTTGGCTTGCCAATAGGGTTGCATACGTGGAGTTCATACACACTGCTGGAATATCGTATATCCGAATCCAAAAGGCCGCCTGTGATACCGTTACCTCGGATGGTTGCTCATCATCTCCAAGCTCCTTATCGCAAACAAACCCCCTCGTAGTGCCACGGCTGGTTCATAAGCACCCAATCCCTGTCCGCTTTGTCTTCGAAGCGGAACACAACTAGTCCGCGTCCCCATTCTCGACCCGTAACCTCTTTTTTGATCGCCATGCCTTCTTCATAACTTCAATAAGGTAGAAAGGTTTCCAGTTTTTATCTGTAAACATTTTTCCAACCAAACAAAAGCCTTTTCGAGATGGGTTGGGGTCCGTAGCTTGGATCAAGTTATCTAGATCGATTATTGATCCTTCTTTGTCAGTAGGGTTCTCGACACTACCAGAATTCATTCTGTTGCACAAACACCTCTGGATATGGTCCGGTTCCACGAACACACCTGCAAGAGAGAGACAAGAGGAAAAAAGATAAAAAAAACCCTAGCAAGGCTACCTCGACTCAGACGCGCGGCTGAGCTGACAAGAAACGAGAGGATGAAACAGAAAGAAGAGAGAGACTACGATGTGAAGAAAAGAAAGAAAGTAGACAACGGACGGACAGAGAAAGACAAAAAAGGACAAAGAGAGAAGACCCAAAAACCAATGAAAAACCAACAGGAGTAAGGGAGGGGGATGGTTACATTATGGTGAATGAGTGGGATAAAAGTTAGAGAATTATTTGGGATAGAAAAAGTTTTAGTACTTTAGTCAGGGAATAATATGGGTTAGGACAATTCCCAGCTGTCCACTTGGCTTTGTCTGCCATGCCTAGCTGGAAACCCGTCACTACATGTCGGAAGGAATAATATGGGTATTGGTTTCTACTAGGGAATGTATGGGCAGGGTGCTCCGGCGGAGACTTGGGGGAGGGGGCGGCAGCTCAACCGGAGATAGGAGAGAGAAGAGAGAAGGAGGAGGTGAGACTGCTCGTCTGCTGGGAGCGGCGGGAAAAAATAAGGGGGGTGGCCGATAAGGAGAAACTAAAGGACAAACCCTAGAAGGGGACACACTCACAAGGAGAACCGACTCCTGCTGAACCAGGAGAACAAAAAAGCAATTAGATTAATTAGATGCTCCCTTTATTAGATTCTTCCACGAGGTCTCTTCACAATTAGACTAATCTAACTACTTCCCAGTTGAAACATATAATATTAAAATCAGCTAATTATATTAAATTTGCTTTAAGCCCATTCCATCATCTTTGTCTCCCTCGTATTGTTTTTTTTTTTTTTAAATTTTATTAAAAAGATAAATTTAAGCTATACTTCTTCAGATCTGACTTAGAGGGTGTTTGGTTGAGCTTATAAGCTCTTAAAAACAACTTATAAGCTCTTAAAATGTGTTTGGTAATTTTTTTCCAAAAGAGCTTATAAGCTCTAAGAAAAAGCTGTTAGAAAGCTTATAAGCTCCTAAAAAAAGTACCTCCACCCCAACTTTTTTTAAAAGAGCTTATAAACTCCTTATTTTAAACATTCAAAAGAGAAAAATATACTTAATAATTTTATAAGATATAAAAACAGCTTATAAGCTCAACTATCTTATTTTATCCAAACACTCTGATAACTTAATTTTAAAATAAGATCTAACATCTTATAAGCTCCTAAAACAACTTATCAGATGTAGGAGCTTATAAGATGTTTTAAAAAAACTTAGCCAAACACCCTCTTAATGGCAAATTATAATAACTTTCCGGGATTTACTTTTCTTCCTTTTTGGGCTTTACAAGTCCGATGGGCCACATGATTGGGTGTTCCTTGCTTCCCCAAAAAACCACGGCCCAATCGTGATCATTTTGGGCGCGATTGGATATCCTTTCATTTTGGGAAAATAAATCTCTAGAGTTTGATAATTTTTTAAAAGAATAATGAATTTTGAGAGTAGATATGAGATGAAATTAATTTGATATAAAAATAGTAAAATAATGATTGATAGTTGGAAATATATGGGTGAATGAATAATGGAATTTGTGGATGACGTGTAACAATGATGGTTGATTTCATTTAAAAAAGAAATAGTGGATGTCTTGATGAGAGGAAAATTGAAATTTTGTGAATAATGTATGTTTTTGAATATTTTCATAAACAATCGCATTTTCAGGTAAAGAAAAAATCTATAGTGGAACGAATATTTAAAAAAAAAGAATCATACGTAAATGCCACCTTTGTTCCCTTTTAAGTTGTGACTACATGCAAAAAGAAACACCACATAGCTCAACAAATTTCACTTTCGAAAATTACAGAGACATAAAACCAATAATAATAGTAATAATAATTCACACATTCTTTTTACATAATAAATTAAATCATCAACCACAGACATATCACACATCCAAACTGCCAATTTTCTTAATGGGCTCTCACTTTCCAGGGACAAAGTTGGTGGCATAAGCCCAAGCATTATTGTTAACTGGATCAGCCAAATGATCCGCCAAATTCTCCAAAGGCCCTTTCCCAGTCACAATTGCTTGCACAAAGAACCCAAACATTGAAAACATTGCCAATCTCCCATTCTTTATCTCCTTCACCTTAAGCTCCGCAAATGCCTCTGGGTCATCCGCCAGGCCCAATGGGTCGAAGCTTCCACCCGGGTACAGAGGATCCGTCACCTCACCCAACGGCCCACCCGCAATTCTGTATCCTTCAACCGCACCCATTAGCACCACTTGGGTGGCCCAGATGGCAAGAATGCTTTGTGCATGGATCAAACTTGGGTTACCCAAATAATCCAACCCGCCTTCGCTGAAAATCTGGGACCCGGCCTTGAACCAAACTGCTTCTCCGAACTTGACTCCGTTTCGGGCCAGGAGCTCCGGGAACACGCAGCCCAAAGCTCCGAGCATGGCCCACCTGCAAGCAAGCAGAAATTAGGATTTCAAGTTTGATCGTGATGAACTAATTACAAGAAAAAATAAATATTTATTATGGCAATTTAAATCCTATATAATGTATAAATGTCATAAATAGATGTGAAAACCAAATTGAAGTACTCGAGATCAATTGTTAAAAATTCATTTAAGCTTAGTTTGTTAACATAACGAACCAAACATAAACATAATTTTTCATTCGATTTAATATAAGCTCGGATCAAGCTCAATTCGATTAGTAAAAAACAACATAATTCGTGTAAAATACCAAATCATTCGAGTTCAATTCATGTTCGACTCGACTAAAGCTCATTCAAGTTCGATTTTATTAATAATCAAACCAATCTCAAACACGATTTTTATGCTAGAAAAATATTTAAACAAGCTTCAATAATACTATGTATTCAAATCCACTCAATTCGTTTATATACCGTCCTAGTCATAAATTATTAGTATTTGACACTAGTTTATCACTTACACGTATTTAATTATCATTATGATTACCTAATAATAGTTTTTAATTATCACAATCAAGCATCACTATTAAGCATTTAAGCTTGAGGCTAAAACCTATTAGTGTGACAAAAAAGCAATTTTTTCGTTAGTTACACCATATATATGTAATTGTCACTAATAAAACAAAGTTAATTAATATATATATTTATATAGGTATCAATTAAATTTTTTCATGCACGCACCTGCAGTGGATGACTTCCAGCTCACGGTTCTTGGCGAAGGTTTCGGGGTCAGCAGACAATCCGGCGGTGTCCCAGCCGTAGTCACCGGGAAATTCTCCGGTGAGGTAGGACGGTGGCTCACCGGAGAATGGGCCCAAGTATTTAACTCTGTCTGGGCCGTACCATGGGCTGCCGGAGGCCACGGGCTTGGGCTTGGGGGCCGTTTTCCTCATGGTGACTCTGCCTTCTCCGAGGAGCTCAGCCGACGAGCCGAGCTTCACGGCTTGGCCGACGAATGACGGAGATGAGAGAGCCATTGTTGAGGCTGCCATTTTATGAAAATTGAGAAATGGAAGAGTGTTACTTGGAAGGTGTTTGATGGAATGAAGTGTGGTTTCATGTCCTATTTATAGGTTTGAATATTAATTAATTATTGGACTAAAAAGTAGGAGTAATGTCTGAATTATTATTATTTGTTTGTGAAAGAAGGCTAAAATCTCCTTATCTGTGCTATCTTTGGAGATCTCCATCTTTTTTCCTATTGGTGAGAAATATAAAATTCTAGATATTAATTATTTTTCGTATATTGCCTAGCAATTGGTTTCGCAATCCAATAATGTAATTAGATATGATGTTTGCATCATTGTCGGATGACTTGTGATATTGTTTCTTGTCATGGATTTCAGCTGGCACTTCATCAGCCAATGAGGACGTTACACGTGGACCCATGATGAGATCAGAATATCAGTTTGGTTATCTCGATCAAACCCCTTGCCCCTCATTCTTCCAGAATCATATTAGTCATTTAAATGGTTTGAATCTGTTCATTTTGGTTTACAATTAGTACTGTAGGTTTTTAGCTTTAGTACATAAAAGCTGGTCATAATTTAAAACCCTCTAGAGTAAAACATGCTACAGTTGGTGTACTATCCTCCTAAATCCGATATACAATCGAGCATCCACCGCCAAAATCCGAGAAAAATGAGATCCGCGTTCTTACCATCAAACGAAGCCTGCTAAATCGGTGTTCAACTTTCAGAGGACATATCTCCCCATTCACCGGGCAAAGATGATTTGAATATCTGTAGAAGCACAAGTTTTTTCGCCCGATCAAGTGGTTTCACACTGTACCCTCTGTGAACACCGAGTTTTAGAGCTTGTTGCCCCTCTTTGGCGGCTTTGCTCCTCGAAGCAGAGAGTAACATTGCCCACCGGGGATCTGCATCTGTTTCAGTTTTTTGGCCTTCGGTTATATCCTCATCCATTGATGACAAATTAGCAGCATTAGTATCTTCGGAGTCCTTAGGTTGTTGCCTAGTTTCGTCGGCATCTTCAATGCTGCTTTTTTTACTATCAACAATATTTTCATCGGCACTCTTGTTTCCCCACCATCTGTATGAGACAGTTGATAAGCCATCTGATGGGAAACCGTATTTGAAGTCATCGAAGATGGGTGAATTCACTTTGTTCATTGTTGAGCTATGCATATGGGAACTCTGAATTTGGTTATTCTTGGTTGGTTGTTGTGTAAGCACTCGCAAATTTGGACTTTCCTGCAAAGTGCCAGTATTTGTGCTCTGAGGTTGAGGGCCTCTATGTGAAGCCAAAATAACCCCCAAGAACGTAAAAAAAGAAGGAAAAAAACATTAGGCGAAGTGATGAAATTTCACACATAAATCCCACAAATCAGAAATTTCAAAGTGACAAGAAAAGTAGAGGAAAACAAAGGCGAATATCTGTTGGCATAAAAAAATGAAGGGGCAAAAACGAAAGGCAAGTTTCTCGAAAAAAATAACTTGGAAGAATCACGATGTCTAAAATGATGATGCAAAATCAGTAGCATTTATGCTTTTTGTGTTTGACCAAAAATTTTGAGACATCGATAAAGTGAATTAAAAGCCAACTACTAGAATCAGATACAAGGCCTCCATATCAAATATCAGTGGCTTTAATAGGAGCTGCCATCACTTTGCTAATAAAAATATTCCTCATTAATTACCTCTAATTATATGCAATCTTTCTGAAATGGTTGCTCCAAAACACAAGAAATGAACATCTAGATATAAACTTGATCAAAGAATATGAGACGCATAAGATCTTCTTTAATCATGTATTTAGCAAGGGTTTTCAGAGAGAGCCACAAAATCCTTATTTGGGCTTGAAGTTTGCAGTAGTATCTCCTAAATTGAAAAGCAACAAATTCCTCTAACTTGTAAATTAGCTGCATAATCCGTCCAAATATGTGCATCTATAACTAAGCAATTACTAAATATGAAAATACGTATCCAAATTGACTAGGCAACAAAGTAAGATTGGGTCTAAATAGACTCATCCTCACGTTTTGACTTCACAATCAGCTGTTTTCTGAAGCCCTTCGCATTATTAAATTTACTATTATTAGTTAAATCAAATTTATTTATGCAGGAAGGTTCTCTGGCTATATCATAAGTAAAGAATGTGATCTTTTAGCAAATTATCAAGTATCAATGGTAGTTGACAAATTAGGTTAACATTGGAGTCCTGTACCCATAAATAGTTATAATCAGGCTGTACTAGCCTCCTCTCAGTTCAACCACAATATGAGAAGCCAAATCATCTATATTAAACTTACAGAGATGATGATACGGCTGAACTTGCCAAAGCATCATTCCTTTCTCCAGTAACTTTTAATTTAGCAAGTTGCTTCTCTTTTACTACTGCAGCACAATTCTTAATTTCTTCAATGCTCTTTCCAGAGAGAAACTAAACACGTCAAACAAAATCATTTAGTTGATATGGTTAACTAATAACGACGAATCCTTTGAAACATAAAATGTAACTTGTACGCACCTAAAATGCAAACCAATGTCTAAAATTAGCATGTCTGAAAAGGATATACTTGTAAGCAGCATAAACCCTTGACATGGATACTCCTAATTGACTTCCTAACTCTTTCATCCTTGCAACAAAATTCATATTGACTTCATAATTTCTGTATAACTGTCCAAGATCCCAATCACTTGAAGTTGTTATATTTAAATCCATATGAACTAATGCCTTATCTACCCACCCTATGTAGGCCCAAAGTCATTTGTACAGCACAAATTAAAAAATACAGAAACATAGTAATAAAAAATAGAAAAAGGTATAATTCTACCAGGTATTTTGTGTTATAAGAGACTTGGTGCGGTGGATACAACATAAAACAATGAAAATTATTACCAAGCTAGCCTGTAAGCCTAAATAGAACTCTAAATGCTCACTAATTTTTCAAATGATCGCCAATGCCCTTGTTTGACAGATCGGTGTAAAACTGGTAATTTTTGTCCACCACACTCTATAAGATACAAATGAATATGTTTTTATGTTCCACCCTGTAGTCTACAAATGAACATGTTTTTATGTTCCACCCTGTAGTCATTTATTGAGAGCTCACGCATAGATAATAGGAATTACCCCTTATTTTCATTATAGTGCAAGTCATACAAGTTTGATGTTGCACTAGAATCTACAGGAAAGGCAATTAAAGTAAGCACCCAAAATATGCATTGCCTACAAGTATACATCGCCGCCAAACAACACTTCGATTCCCACATATATAATCTTTTCCTTTAGGGGCCGTTTACTTCTCTGTATGGGATATAACATAATTTAAAAAAAAAAATGGAAAAATTGCTAATAGATATTATGTGTACTTTGTTGGATTATAAGAATGTTATATTAATATCAAATATAAACAGATGTTTAGTTTCTGGGATAAATGAGTGAAACTATGGTAATATGACTAAAATGTATATCCATTGTAAAAATGCCAGTTTTTAGAGTACAATGTTCTTGGTAACTTAACTTATTATCTCAAGAGCCTTTAGATAGCTAGAGACTAGAGTCTTATAGGTTAGGAATCACCACTGACCTCACCACCACAATTGGCTACTTTAAGGCAAGTATACAGGATTAGAACTAATTAATATTTTCGAAAGCTTGGAGTAATAATGTCAAACTGATTAATCGTTTTCTCTTGACTCAGCTTTCTGTCGATTATGAGAGTTTCACGTCATTTTGGAGGAACTATAATGGATTTCAAATCTTTCTAAGCTATTTTTAGAGTCATTTTGGAGGATTTTATCTTAGATTGAGTCATTTAAAATCTTTACCCCAAATCCAAATCCACCCATCCAAATGCAAACCAAAGGTATCGTCTGGATAATCTTACCTGTCGATATGGCCACCTGACGAGACCATTGTCATAGCAGACTTTCTTCAAAACACTAGGACAAATACCTGTAGAATGAAAATTGTAAAATTTCTACACACACAGCAAAGCACATGTGTGTCGGAAACTGGATAAAGAAAATATGATGATAATCATTGAAGTCCGCATTAGGCCAAAGTAAAATCGAAAACATAAAACAATAATTTGATTTCAATATGATTAAGCTGTGGCAGCATATTTTGTGGCTTATGCATCTTAAAAAGAGTTTGAGAACTCTCTTCAGCTTTACCCGAAAAGTCCTATAAGAAATGTGCATGCCAGCAGAAGGCCAAGAAAATTGCCTAATATACCACATATTGCTCCGAAAATTCCGTTATTGATATGAAAGTACTAATTTCATAACTTGAGATAATAATTTGAAATACATGTTTAAAGAGCCAGTCTTGCCACAAAACTACTACCAACATACTCCTTTCAGTCTATCTTTTCATCTACAAATGAAACAATTAAAATAAAAATGTCGTTCCTTCTTATACTATCAATAGCAAGAATTTATGAAACTGCCTATTATTTCAAAATCTTCTTTCCCAATGATTATATCATGGTCGGGGTTGGGACCTTCAGTTGAAAACATTTTTTGCATTATCCAGTAAAACAGAGCTACAATGTAAGTTGTTTTGCTAGCATTATTCAAAAACAAAAACTACAATATCTTTACACGAACCATAGTCCTAATCAACTCGGTAGAAAGTACACATAGAACACGCATACAGACGTGCAGCCTCCGTGTTTGTTTATAAGTTTGAATGGATCATTGAAAAGTACCAAGAGATTCGGCGGCGTCGGAAAGTGGAAGCGAGAACAACTTGGAGACCTCCTCAAAGGATGGAGATTTCAGTCCGGGAGCTGGGTTCGGATTAGGGTTCGGGTTCGGGTTCGGCGTAGAGTTTGGATTTGGTAGTGGACTTCGATTTGGGTATGGGTTCGGGCTCGGATTCTGCAGAGTACCCATTAGCGGCGGCGATAGGCTGAGACCAGAGATTATGAGGGTGGAGACTGGAAGTCTGGAACGGTACCCGCTATTTTAATTTTCTTTTTAAGGAAAAAAGAAAACGCTATTTGAACTTTTAGTCTTCTGATGGGCTGCTCTTAGTGGGCTTAAATTGTTGGTAACATGGGCCAAGCAAATATTAAATGTCACTTCTCTCTCAACCACGAGCTTATAACTCAAGTGATTTTGTTTACTTTTTCTAAAGGTGTTGGTTGTTAGAGATGGTGCCCTTAAAACAATTGTAAATTATTTTTTATTACTAATAAATACGACATTTATTTTCGTACACTTCTGCTTATTGATTGCATTTTTCTAAACATCATGAAAATCCATAGTTTATTTAATGTAACCATAGTCTTAGTATATAAGTGTTACATACAAGAGGATCAAAATTATGGATAATGAACTAGAATTAAATCCATTAAATTAATTAAAGTATGAGAGTTTTAATTAAAACATCATTAATGCGGCCCAGAACATTTTTCAATGTGACCGTCGTATCCAAACCATTGACGTGGAGACATCTTATTGTGGGCATTTGTATGTGATTTGATCATATAAGACTTGGACCAATTTAATTTGATATTTCATACAAATCTTGTTGTAGAAATGAAAAAATCAAATTAAATCACTAGATGATCATATATAGATAAATCTTAATCCTTGAGTGATTATATACTCATATTTATTTCTA
Organism: Rehmannia glutinosa; assembly: GCA_016081115.2. Classification (NCBI taxonomy): domain Eukaryota; kingdom Viridiplantae; phylum Streptophyta; class Magnoliopsida; order Lamiales; family Orobanchaceae; genus Rehmannia; species Rehmannia glutinosa. Next base: position 51,449,936 of record CM071929.1, read on the forward strand.
TGTGATTCTTAATTTGCTCGTTAAGTTTGTCCCACGACATTCACAATACTTAACATTTTAGATTCACATTTGAATTAAATAACCGGGAATATAAATTCATATATATTGAATCTATTCCTTCTTGCGAGAAGTAAAAAAATTATTCTCTAATTAGTTAATTCTGGAATCTGTATGGTTTGAGATCTCTAATTTATTATCCGATTATAAATTAATTTTTCGCTAGTAAATTAATGGCAAACGAGGAAAATAAGTAATTGAAGATGTTTAACATATACTACCAAGCTTCAATTATGAATTGTCTATATAGGATTAATCTATATGCAATGATTATATCAATGGACTACTCAAATTCGTAGATTAAGATATTCTATAATTATAAAAGCGCAATTCTGAATTTATAATGGAGTAATATCGAAATCAATAAGTCGATTAAATTAACTAAAGAGTAATTATTTCTATATTACAAATAGTACAATAATACTCCAACTTTATCCATAAATTGCAAAGAATGTCGTGTTCTCTTTCAAAATTGTCCTCCACTTCTCCATTGTACCAAGGCTGCAATAAAATCTGCGGCCAAATTAGCCTGTCCTCTGCAAAAAATAAGATCCTTTCTTAGATCGTCGGCCAAATCATGAAACCTGCATCTCTGTGAAATAAAACAGCAATCTGCTCTGTGTCTCTGCAAAGACAGATATAGCTTGTCATCCTGGGGAACATAAAGCATTTTTAGCCTTCCTAGAAATCAAATACAAGGCTACAAGTCTACTTCGGGGATAAAGAAAAAAAAAGTGGCAAAACCAAAATTAATAAGAAAACCAAAGCTTAACTCAGTGCTTGTTTTCTTTTGTCATGGCGGTAGAACAAATATCAATGAACAAGGCTGCAGAGGAATCTCCAACTAATGTTTTTATTTCAATAACAATCCAGCATGATAGTGCAAGAATATCTCCAGAAAAAAGGTTTATTCATCCTGCCAAAGGGACGAACATTCAGTTTCATTTTCCAAACCTTGTTATCATTTTCCCGAAAAAAAAATGAAAAAGAAACAAACATATTACGCCTTCCGCTATACATTTCCGTCCTAACAAATTTTTTCAGACATTCTAGTTATTAAACTCCAAAATATTTTCAAAATAAAACAATACATTCTATACATTCTTCAGTACATTTCTCCAAAACAAACCAACACCACCAAACATTCCCCAAAGTTTCGTTTGTTATCATTACTTTAAGGCACATCTGCAGTGAGAAAAGGTTATGCAATTCAAAACCTTTTGCTCTTCAAGCTACTTTCATGAGAAGAAGAATTAGATAAGAATTATACCACATTTTAACAGAGATTTTCAAGTACTACACATGGCAATTCCACAAATTCTTATCAATTCCAGTTCTAAGAAGTGACACTAACATAATATAAATCAGATACTAATTGTTGTAACAACCTAGAAACAAAAACAAGGTTTCTTTCGCTTGAACATTGTTGTGCAGCACAAAAGGAAAATCAAAATCATATAGCAGATTCAAAGTATGAGCATGACAAGCACAGACTATAATTTAGAAACTTTAATTTTTCTTGAATTATGAGATGAAAAAGCACTAAGCAAAGGACTCAACTATATTGTATGCCAGGGAGACCATTTCCAATAAAGTTGCGTGTGATCATATCTAAGTGACAGTTAAAATGAAAGTCAGAACATATTATTAAGACCAAGAAAAATATTGTTCTGATTGTTTTGAAGCACAAGGACATTTCAGTTAACAACAATGATCAATGAAATTACCTTCCGCAGAATATGAATACTTCATATTGAAGTCTCTGTAATGGAAATTTGGTCCTTCGGAGCAGCAAAGAGTGTATCACTGTATTGTCAATAACGCCAAGGTGATGATTCATACACTTAAAGCTCCCTGAGGTGAAATACTCTCCTTAAACTTTCCACTGACAAGAATGTCATAAGTTGCATCGTCTGGTGCAAGACCTCTATCAAGCATTTCATCATGTAACCTAAAAGCCTCTTGCAAATTACCCTCTCTGAAGTATCCAGCAATCAGTGTATTATAAATAAGTACATTAGGAGTGATACTATTTTTAAGCATCTCTTCGACGATCCTGCGAGCATTTTCCATTTGTCCTTTATTACAAAGACCGCGCACTAAAACAGAGTATGTAATGACATCCGGCAATATATCCTTGGAAAGCATCTCCTGGTACACCTCTGATGCAAGCAATATTTTTCCAACCTTTAGCAGCCCATCAATTAAAGTGGTGTAAGTTTCCAAATCACATTGAATCCCCTCATTCTTCATTCTTTTATACAAGTCAAGTGCTGCTTCCATATTATGTAAGTCTCTGAAGCCACCAATCATGGTGTTGTAAACACCCGTAGTTGGAGATAGACCAACTTCTAGGAGTTCATCAAAAAGTTCACATGCACTGTTCATGTCATTTCTTTTGCAGAAAGCATCAATAAGAGCATTGAACGCAGTTGCATCCATTTCAACACCATTAGCACGCATCTCACTTCGCATCTTTAATGCAAGATCAATGTTTTGTCTTTTACAAAACCCATCAATCAAAGTGGTGTATGTAACCACATTGGGCAAAAGTCCAGTTTCGCACATCTCCTTATAAACATCCAATGCAGAGTAACTATTCCCTTCCTTCATAAAGCCATCAATAAGGCTATTATAAGTCATGCAAATGGGAGTGAAACCCATCGCCATAAACTTTTCCATTCTATCTTTTGCTACAGTGGTTTGGCCAGATTTACACAACCCTCTGATGACTGTATTAAATGTGACATCAGTGGGTGAAATCCCCAAGCTCACCATACGGTCAAACAGTTCAATAGCTTTTTCAGTTTCACCTTTTCTGAAATACCCATCAACCAATATACTATACGTGAAAACATTTGCTTTCAAACTCCGTGCAGTCATTTCAGAAAGTAAGTCTAATGCTACATCCATATTCCCTTTTCTGCAGTTTCCTAGAATCATATTGTTGTAGGAAACCACAGTTGGTTCAACCCCCTGATCAATCATCTTATCCCATATCCTGCGAGCATCATCTGCTCTACCCCTTTCACAGAACCAGGATATTAGATTATTATAAGTAATTACATTGGCAATGCCATCTTTAACAGCCTCATCAAGTAGCTCAGTTGCCTCGTCAATCAATTGAGTTTGCAAATACCCTCTAATTAATGAATTCACAATATAGACAGTCGGTGGAATACCTGCAGATTTCATTTGCATATACAACTTTCTCGCCTTCACCACGTTTCTATTTAGACAGCACCCTTCTATGAGGACAGCATAGGTGACCTTGTTTGGAGAAAGACCATCTTCAACAATCTTATCAAACAAGGCCAAAGAGCTATGCAGATCACCCTGCTGATAATACCCCTTCATCAAGCTAGTAGCTACCACTAAATTTATAGAATGCCCGCTATCAATCATCTCATCCTTCAGCCTTAATGCCTCCACCATATTCCTCTGCTTCACACAAGTACAAATCAACTGTGTAAATGTACCCTCAGGAGGAACCCAACCCCTCTCCTTCATCTCATTTAACAGGGCACATGCAATATTGCTATCCAGTTTCATACAAGCAGCCCGGATTGCAGTATAATAAACAGGAGGATCAAGCTTAATTTCACTGTTCTTTGCAAGCAAAAAGTACTTCTCAGCCTCTTTTACCTTACCTTCTCTCAGACTTGCACACATCATCATGTAAATTGTGGCACAGTCATAATCAAGTTTCTTTGAGACTATGTCCCTAAACAAGCCACGTGCCTCATCAATCATATTTTCCTTAACCAATGAATTCAAGAAATGATTCAAAATCCGGACACACGGCTTTATGCCACGAGAAACCAGTGCATTGAAACATTCTTCTGCATCTCTGTAACGCCGTGCTTTGACATATCCATTCAACGAGTAATTGAAAACCGGCGGTTTCAACCCAAAACCAAATTTGTCAGAACAATTAATCAAGCGATCAACAAGCACAGCACCCGAAGGGGCGAAATCACCGGACAAGTAATTATTAAGCAAATTCCTAACTGGACCATGATGATTACGGGAACTTACAAGAATGTGAATCAGCACAAAAAACGAATCCCCAATTTCTCGCACGAAACCGCGCTGCTTCTCTACCCAGTTGAAGTACTCAAGAGCTGACGAAGGGTCGTTAATGTGAGATAAAAGGGTATCCACAACAAATGCTTGGCTTAATCGTGTGTTTTCTGAAATCGGTGTTTGGCAAGTTGGGATCTTGATTGAGGTTTGGGGTTCCGAAGTTGGGTTTGCTTCGATAGAATCGGAGTTTGGGAGTGGTATACTAGTAGTTTCCTCGTTGGAAGAAGAAAAAGATGCAGATGACAAAGATTTGTAAGGGATGAATGCAACGAGCAGTCGTGAATGAACTGATGAAGAAGGAAAAGCGACCAAGAGTTTCATCGCTTTCGTTTGAAAAAGACGGGAGTGGCAGAACCTATAATAAACCCTAACTAAACAAACCGGCAAAAAACTCATGTCAAGACGGTGTAACTACAATATCTTTTACACGAACCATAATCCTAATCAACTCGGTAGAACGTAAACATAGAAAACACATACAGATGAATCATTGAAAAGTACCAAGAGATTCGGCGGCGTCGGAAAGTGGAAGCGAGAACAACTTGGAGACCTCCTCAAAGGAAGGAGATTTCAGTCCGGGAGCTGGGTTCGGGTTCGGTGTAGAGTTTGAATTTGGTAATGGACTTCGATTTGGGTATGGGTTCGGGCTCGGGTTCTGCAGAGTACCCATTAGCGGCGGCGATAGGCTGAGACCAGAGATTTTGAGGGTGGAGACTGGAAGTCTGGAACGGTACCCGCTATTTTAATTTTCTTTTTAAGGAAAAAAGAAAAGGCTATTTGGATTTTTGGTTCAACTTTTTTGAGGCTTTACACTTTTCTCCACATATTAATGCTCGTTGTGGAAAGAAAGGACACGTGGTTGTTACATTTTAAACTTATTTCTTATTTATTGCAATTTTCAAAGAGTAGTTCATTTCTGCATAATATTTAATTTATTATGAAACTTATATATAAAAAAAACTTACTACTTAAATTAGTTAGTGAACTTGCATTTGTGGACAGATAATTTGTAATTTGTAATTTATATATTAGAAAGCATCCTTTTATGAAGCTAGAACATTCATATAAAAAAATATACAATACATCAACTTTAAACATAAAACTATCAATAAATACAAATTTTAATAAAATCAAAATTTAATTACATCTTAATATTTAAAAAAGTAACACAATAAAATTACATCAGCATATCATAATATTTCTCTTTTATTCTTCATATTTTAAAAATATTGCACAATAGCTTAATTAATAATATTCCAATATATATATTTTTCAATATATAATATTAAACAGTCATTCATAGTTCATCTTCCCATTCAGTTGCATAATGAGCTCTTGATCATATGAGAAATTTGGAGATATGAAAAATAAAAGAAGATCAAGTCTCAAAGATTTTTCAAGATCCACAAATGAGAATTATTCAATATTCACAAATGGGAAATGGAAAAAAAGAATGAAATAGTTGAAGTCTTTGTTCCCTTTTTCTTAATTTTTTTTAAGGTTATATAGTGAAATTGTTAATATACCTCTAGATCTTTTCAAAATTTCACTTGCTCCCCAAGTAGCCACGCGTTGTGGGTTAGTTTCAATAGCAATCAGGGATTAAATCTTAAAAAAATAATGATATTTTATTTTTAAATATAATTTTTTATTTTGATCAATTTTTGCAGATTCCAAATGCTTCTGCATTTATTTTAGGTATAATATAAATGACACTATATTGGATCATCTCAAGACACAAACATTCAATCATGATTACATACATGATGAAAGTAGTCTAATGAATATGGAGGAACAAATCCAAGATCTTGTGAATATTTATTAAATTTAAGAGAGGGTTTATGATTTGTCAAAAAAGAAAAAAGAGGATTTATGATAAAATATGTGAACCTTAATTTGTATGTGTATATCGTCCATGGTAACTTTAACTTGTATAATCTTTTCATAGATCTGTTACAAAGGCACTGGGCCTTAGCATGGTTTATATAATATATAATGTTTACTTTTTTTGAGAAGTATAATGTGAATTTTTTTTATAACCTTGTTCTACAAAAATCTTGATTAGTTAAGCCTTGTTTGTTTATATTACCAAAAACCTATTTTCATTTTCAACTATACATAAAAGTGGAATCATGTTTGTCCATAAAATTTTAAATGGAAATAATCATTTTCATTTTCAAATTTTCACATAAAACAATATCTCAAACCTATAATTTATATTCTCAAACATATACGTTACCATATATCACTTATCATCACTTGTCAATCATTGTTTTCATATTTTAATTCAATTATACATGTGGGACCCACCACTATCAACTTTATTTACTTAAAATATTACTATTTTTAAATTATATCTATCTAATGAGTAGAGATGTTAAACGGGCTGGCCCTAGCCCTATAGGGCCAGCCCTAACGGGCTTCGGGCTAAACGGGCCACTACTATGCGGGCTAGCATTTTGCGAACCTAACCCTAACCCTAGCGGGCTTCGGGCTAAACGGGCCACTAACGGGCTACAAGCCAAAAAAAATAATTTTTTTATTTAAATTAATTTTTATACTAAAACATGTATAATAATATAACAATCAAACTAAATATGCAAAACTAAATTACACAATTTTTTTTTATGTTTCATTACAAGGATAAACGTTTTAAAATTCAAATATAATCAAACATCATCATTATCGTCAAAGGCTTTGAACTTTATGAACATACTTACTGCAATAAGAGTTAAAACAAAAATATGTGCAAAAACTCATTTCTAAAATGAAAATAGAAACAACAAACTACAATGTAGAATGATAAACATTATATAATGAATATTTTCATCTTTATAATTATTTGCATAAAGTTTCAATTATTTGACACATAAGTCACGAAAATTTTAAATTTTTTAGATTATAGTATTGTATTTATTAGAGAGATATAAATTATACAATATTTTAAATCATCATAATTGATTACATTTTAAGTCACTATAAAAATATTTTCCATAGGAAAATCACTTCATTTGGCGCAACTTGTGTCAAATATAAATCTACGTCATTTTATGTCCATAAATATTGTGTAGCCTAGTGGATTGTCCACTTTTTCCCACAACGGGTCAAAATCAAAATCTGGCCGGATTTTTCTTTTTTTTTTTTTTTCTATTTTAGTAATAATTATATATTATATAAAAATTCAAAAAAAAAAAAAGGGCTGACCCGTTTTTGGCGGGCCGGCTTTAGCCCGTTTAGCCCGCGATTTTGGACCAGTCCGGGCCAAAAAGGCCCAGATTTATACGGGCGCCAAATTTAGAGGCCCTAACCCTGTTTTTTTTTTGCGGTTTAACGGGCTTAAGCCGCCCAACCCGTTTAACATCTCTACTAATGAGACCTATAAACTACAATCTTACAAATATAATATTATATATTCAAATTAAAATATTGAAAGTGGAGTTCACCACTATCAACTTTTCAATTATTATATACTTACAATAACATTTCAAAACTACTCAACCAAACACAATTTCATTTTCAATCCGACATAAAACACATTTTAATTCATTCATCCAAACATAATTCCAATTTTCACACGAAAACCGATAAATTCTCAAAATTCTATTTCCAACTCCAAAAATTGGAAATTGATCATGGAAACATAAACAAAGAGGCCCTTAGATTTTGAGTTTATACAATCTTAATATAGATTTATTCTTGACTGATTGAAAATAATTACTTATGGTTGAGGATGGAAATGACAATTCCTTACTTTTGTTAATATAAATTTCTATGAATATTTCTATTACTAAATTATACCATCCATATCACAAGTTTCAAATTTATCATCCTTACTTTTGCAAATAGGGGTGTAAATGATGTGAGTCGAGTCGAGTTGTAATATGTTAGCCAAATGTTTATTTAATTTTATATGAGCTCGAGTTCGAGCCGAGCTCACTTTCGATTTTAAAACATTGTTCATGTTCATTTGATAAAATTATTTAGTGTTTGAATTCGTTCGTGAACGCGTTCGTATTCGAGTTCATGTTCACTACGTATTGGTGAACATTAATTGAATAATGTTATTCGCGAAACAATATACAAACAAACAAATAAATTTACCTTTGATGAGTTCCTTTCATTATATGTTTGTGAAAAATTTAACTTTATTTCATATATTAATGATAAATTATAATATTGTAATTTTAAACATTTTTCATATATAGAATTATAGATTATATTATACAATATTATAAAAAACACATATATTTAACTTTTCAATATTTGTATTTGACTTATATGTAAAATTTCAATTATAAGAGTAGCTTAGCTACATGAGCTTGTTCACGAACACTTTGTAAATTAACACTAAACGAACTATTAATGAATGAATATATAGGATGTGATTGCTTGTCATTTCATTCGGCCTTCTTTCATTTTCAGGTGAATAGTAGTGGAAAAAAATTAAAAGTGAAAGTGAGATATGTAAAGAAAATATAACGATTGTGTTGATGTGATATATATTATTTTAGAGATAATAATTGTTTGTGGAATTTTTTACGAAAATAAGAGTGTAAAATATAATGAAGAAAACTGAATAGAAAATAAAAAATTGAACCAACAATAGACAATATGGATCTCAATTTATTTCTTTTATTATCAAAATCAAGAGAAATATAGTAAAAATATTGATCCCAAATTCTTTATATGAATAGGAGGGGGGAGATAGAAATAAATAGTACGATTAGGTATTGACTTGTAAGAGAGAAAAAGAAAAATAGGTTAATTTTGGAGAGAAATGAAATATTATTTGAAAGAAATTTCATTTCTTTTACAAACTATCACAATCAATGTTTTCCACAAGCAATCACAACCACACTTGTTCAAGCTCTGTTTGTTTATTAGATGAATCCTAATTTTGTTTATTTTATGTTTATTAATTAAATAAACGAACGATATCATAACTTGTTAACGTGTTGTTTGTCAAATGCTTTGATCATTTATGACCCTAAATGCAAATGCAAATGATTCGAGGGTGTTTGACTGAGCTTATTTAAAACGTCTTATAAGCTTCTGCATCTGATAAACTGTTTTAGGAGCTTATAAAATGTTAGATCTTATTTTAAAAATAAGTTCAGAGTGTTTGGATAAAATAAGATAGTTGAGCTTATAAGATGTATTTATGTCTTATAAAATTATTAAATATATTTTTTTTTCTTTTGAATGTTTAAAATAAAGAGAGCTTATAAGCTCTTTTAAAAAAAGTTGGGGTGAAAATACTTTTTTTAGGAACTTATAAGATCTCTGACATCTTTTTTTAGAGCTTATAAGCTCTTTTGGAAAAAAATTACTAAACACATTTCAAGAGCTTATAAGCTCTTAAACATATTATAAGATATTTCTAAGAGCTTAGGGTGCGATTGGATATGCTTTCATTTTGAAAAATTTATTTTCGCTAGAGAATAGGTCCAAAAAACTTTGATGAAAGTTTTTGAATTTTTTTGAGAGTGTGAATGGATATGTAACGATGAAAGTTGTTTTGATTTAAAAATAGTAAAATAACGATTGGATGTGATTGGTAGTTAGAAATGTGTGAGTGAATAAATAGTGAAATTTGTGGGAGAATGTGTAATAATGATTAGTTTTTATTAAAAAATGTGTAGATGTGATTGATGAAAGAAAAAATGAGAAAAAGTGAAAGTGAGATAATATTATATTTTTTGAAAATTTCAATAAATAATCGCAAATTTGATCAAAATCTTTTTCCAGCAGAACGAAAATAAAATTTCGTTCATATCCAACCACAAATTTATAAGCCTAGCCAAACACCCTCAAAGTATGATTATGTCAACGGGGCGGGGCCGGGGGAGCCATCCCCATCCCCGTCCCTGCGACCGCGGGGAATCCCCGTCCCCGTCCCCGTGAGACAAACGGGGAAAAAATTCCCCCCATCCCCGTCCCCGTTTCAATTTTTTTTTATTTTTTGCAAAAAAATAATAATAATATTTTTTAAAAAATAACTTTAAAAATATTTTTAAATATTTAAAATATATAAATTATATAAAATAACTAATAAAACACTAATTAATAAAATAAACTAAAGATTTTTGTCATTTTAATGTGGATATATTTATAATATATTATATATATTTAAAATATTATATTATATATAATATTCGGTCCCTCATGAACTTGGCGGCGAAGATGATCCCCGTCCCCACCCCACCCCCGCCAACGGGGGAAAAAATTTCCCCGTCCCCGTCCCCATGGGGAAATATTTCGGGGAATTCCCGCCCCGTTCGGGGCGGATCCCCGCGGGGAACGGGGATTCCCCGCCCCACTGCTATATCTAAGTATGAAGCTATGTATTTGAAATGATTTTCCCGAAATCATCAAATCAAATTCAAATTCAAATTATTCCGTCAAATCCAAAACTTCATTTCTAAGTTATAGTTAGTTTGGAACAGTGCAGAGACGAGAACAGTCACAGATATGGAAATGGAGTATAACATACAATCCTCCCGGCAAGTCTTCTTCGTCAAAAAGTCATCGTAGTAGCAGCAAAGCAAAGTGGGTAGTCATTTGGCTTTAAAAAACCATAAAGCAATATCACTGACTGCAGTAAAAGCGCCCCATTTCTTTACAATATCCACACAATTACTCACACACAATCACCATTAAAGCAAAGCAAACCCAAAAAGCACCCCAATAATCGGACATCAGACGAAGACAGGAAGACTCACCCCACATTCTTTTCTTCCTCATAGAGAAACCAAAAGGGGGAAACAAAAAAAAAAAAAAGATTTGCCCCACTTCTTCATCAAAGTATCTTCCGTGTATCTTTTTATATATATTATAATTCCATGTCCATTTACGCTTTCCCAAGAAAAACCCTTCAGAAAGAAAAGGGTTGCTGTGGTGGTGGCGATATTTTCCGTTTCAGGAGAAAAAAAAAGGGGAAAGGAAAAAACAAGGTGTGGTGTGGCTGTAGTGAAAGGGGAGTGGCGTTTACATGGCGAGTTCGAGTGGGACCAAGGATTATGTGGGCCCACCAAGATCGCTCTCCAGGAGGATGACGGGAGCGCCCTCAATGATGGACCCCGCCGACGACAATGGCGCCGTGGACAGTGAGCTGGTGCCGTCGTCGTTGGCCTCCATTGCCCCTATCCTCCGTGTGGCTAATGAAGTTGAGAAGGAGAACCCTCGGGTTGCTTATTTATGTAAGATACAAAGACTGAATACACATTTACGATACACACTGACACACAGTCTTATTATTTAACTCTGTTTTCATTCTTCCAATATTTTTTGCTCTGGTAGCTATAGTGTGTCTCAGTTTTGCTTGGCTGAAGATTGACTTGATATTGTTAGTTTTGGAAATTTTTGGCTGAACGAGAAATGACTATAAATGGTCATGATTTATGAAATTGTTTGTTTTTTCTTTGTAGAAGTATTTTATTATGGGGTTATGTGATGTTGTTGTGGAATATTATTTCCAGTTTTCTTGTTAATATGAGAAGAATTAGGCATAGGGAATCAAAAGCGCATCTGCTGGGGCCCTGTGGACTGTGACTTTTTGTCATGTAAAATGAAATAAACATGACACAGAGGTTTTTCCTTGTATGGTTGTGTTTTAGCTAGAATTCTTTATTCCCAATATTTTTATTGAGAATTTGATTTTGTATTAGTTTACGGGTTAGAAGTGAAATATGATTGGGTAAATGAATGAAAGAGAGTTTATATAGGTTTGGGAATTGGGATGGCAGTAATGATTGACAAGCGATAGATCCGGGTTATGTTTATGGTTGGAAATTGTAGTTTTGTGATGGAAAAGGGAAGATAAAATTGAAGTTTTTCATTGAAAGTAGGTGAAGCAAACTTCATTCCAGAATTTTGAAATAGCATGAAATGAGAAAATGGATGTTGAGAATGAGGACATACAAAGGCCTTATTGTTGGAATTTTTATGAGCATTCATGTTATTCCTTCTACCTGTTAAGAATATAATTTACGTGCCTTACATCCTCACTTAGTGGCTCAATCACTAATTCTATTTTGATTGTTGACCAAGTTTCTAGATGTGATGTTTCTGTTGATTCATTTAATCAAAAAAGATTGTACTTAGTAATTTCAATGTTGACAATCAGGTTTGTTGCTATTTAGACGATTGGGAACTTTGTTGTTTTAGTATATTAAAAAGCATTATTTTGAAATTGACAGAAATAATTTTTTGTCCCCCATTTCAGTACATTGAGACTCGGCGAAAATGTTTGGTTGGTTCTCTATTGTATTTTTAAGCAATTAGGAAATGTAATCCTTGATCTAGGAACTTGATACGCCATATTGTGAGTTTACCTTTGTCTATAATGTAATGTTTGGTTGACTCGCTATTGTCTTTTTAAGCAAGAGGAAAAATATTATTGATTTAGGAACTTGATATTCCATATAGATAGTTTGCCCTTGACTACATACAGTCTTCTTTTTGGGAAGGAAAAATTATAAGCTGACATTTTATCCATTTGGCGTCCTCTAGACTTGGAATAGGAATGTTTAGAACTCTTTTGTTAATTAAATGAAACCAGGATACAAGTTGAGCAGTCATATGATATTCTTTGTGCAGATGACACTATCTTTAAAGAGTGATTCCCATCCAAAAATGAAATGAATATTCAAAACTAAAGAACCAGGGCAGCATCAATGTTGAAGCTAATCATTCTCACCCTTATCGTCACTTATATGTTCTCCCAACTTGGAATATAAAGATAAGCTATAACAGGTTCATAGGAAGGCTACATGAGTTACAGTCCTTAGTTTCACAGTCCCCTTTATACATTATTCGACTATATCAAGTTTTCCCATTTCAACAATACCATGTAATGATCGATTAAAGTATGTGTATAACTTGACATGATGATTCCCTGCTTATCATGGTTATGAGTTAGCTAGTTCGTTTTTTGCTTTTTATTTTTCTTTCTTCTTCTTTATTTTTTGATTATTAATTTATTTTTGAATTAGGCCGCTTCCATGCATTTGAGAAGGCACATCGGATGGACCCAACATCAAGTGGGCGGGGTATTCGGCAGTTTAAGACATATTTACTACACAGACTTGAAAGGGTAGACCTGATGATGTTGATTATTATTATATACTTATTTTGTCAACCTATCTTGCTTTGTACAGGATAATATTCGAATTTTGGTATTTGGCCTTTTGTCTTTGGACAAAATTATGTTGCGATTCTTAATGTTTTATAAATTATCCCTTTCCATACTTGTCTACAAATTGAGTTCTCGACTTGTTCATTTTGAATTTTAATGGTTGCAGGAAGAAGAAGAGACAAAACCCATACTTGCTAAAAATGATCCTAGAGAAATCCAGAAATATTATCAGATCTTCTATGAGAAAAATATTCGAGAGGGCCAATATACCAAAAAACCGTAAGGCTTTATCTCAAACTAATTTTATTGAGAACAATTGTGGAACATTTCAATATGATCTTAATGTTTTGTTATTTGTCTCTACAGGGAGGAGATGGCTAAGATCTATCAGATTGCAACTGTGTTGTATGATGTGTTGAGGACGGTAGTTCCGCAATCAAAAATTGATGATCAGGTCTGATTAATGTTGTTTCTCTGATACTTGTCAATTTAGGTTGTTATTCAACACCAGACTTTTGGTAAAACATTTAAATTCTATTGGCATGATATAAATGCAGACTCAAAGATATGCCAAAGATGTTGAGGAGAAAAAAGAACAGTATGAGCATTATAACATTCTTCCTTTGTATGCTGTTGGTGTCAAACCAGCAATTATGGAACTCCCTGAGGTTAACACATGAATTTTTCAGTCTTGCTGATATCTTCAGATTAAAATGTGTTCACAAATACTCTCTCTTTTTATCTTTATATTTTTTTACTTGTTTTCTTTTCTTAATCAGATTAAAGTAGCACTTCAAGCTATCCGCAATGTAGATAGTCTTCCCGTGTTTCAAATGCCTGAAGGAAAGGAGAGAACAGTAAATGATATTCTCGAATGGCTTGCTTTACGCTTTGGTTTTCAGGTATAATACAATGCTTCTGTAACTAATTGTAAACATTACGGCAACTGTTTTGAAAGGATTCATAGCCTTATTTTGGTACACTTAAATAGCTTTGGTGCTTGTGTCCAACTGCGACGAGGCTAGAGGTCTAACTTGAGTCTTTATAACTACTATTAGTTTCAATCCATGATGCTATGAGCTTGAGCGAGTGTGGACTTATAAAGTGTCCACGACCATGAATTATGAATATGGATGAATATCTAAGTGGATGTGTAACATCATGTCATACATTATTTGTGGGAAAATGTTGTGGCTTTTTAAGGGACTTGGTCCCTTATGATAAAAATGGGATTAAGCATGTTACGTTAGTAGATTGGTGCATATTATGTTGATAAGGCTAGATCATTAACTTGAGTTCTTACACCTTTCGTCCCTCCTATATTTTTCTCCTCCACAGTTTTTATTTTTGTTTCTTTATTTTTTGTAATATAATCTTATAAGTTCTTTACATCTTCTTCTAAAGTCAATGTGTCATGAAGCCTTTTTTCTTGTGGGTACTAAAAAATGGTGTTGCACATGCTTTTATATGTCTTGATATTATTCAAAGCACTTAAATGCACATTATTATTTATACTGGTTGAATAGCTTAAGAGGCTACCTTAATGTTTATAGACCATGCATGCTTCATTTCTTGCTTTACATATTCCACTTTTCTCTAAACTTGGTTGAGGAAATATAATTTGCTTCCACCCCTATAGACACGGGTGAAATGAATATTTATACAGGGAAGTGCCTTGAGACTTGAGTATATATTGGTGTAGCGACATGCTACCTATAGATATAGTTTCTGAATGGGATGACGTAGCATCTATGTTACAATTTTTCCCACATGCCACTACGAGGCAATGCTTCTGCAAATTTTGATTTTATTAATGTCTTGTTAATCCCACACATGTCCTCATTTTCATCATAAAGAGTTATTGGTTGAAGCATGATCGTTATGCATTTTACGTTAGTACTTGATGCATGTCATGCAAGATGGTAACCAAGGACATCCAGCAAGACTGCTTAATGACTCGTCCTTTGCATATTATAGTACATATACACCTGTATAGCAGTTAAGACATTAGCCTCCTGAAAGCTTATGTGAGTATGTGACTCATCAATACTTGACTCTGGACTATTTAGTCAGAGGACAATTGGATGAAAAAATTAAGTTAACCCCAACAACTAAGAATAAGAAATGTTGTGATGGCAGTATTTTGGTCTCAGCTTGCCCTTTCCTCTTTCCGGTTTTCTTAACACCTAAAAAATATTTATTCAAAAAATCTTGGTTTCTTTTACTTAACATATTGCAAATGTTACATACTTTTATTTTGTTTCTATATTTGAAATTTGATTCTTATGATAGCTCTCCTTAGTTGATTATGTTCTTTTGTTCCTATGTGGGTGTTAAAAGAAAGGAAATGTAGCAAATCAGCGGGAGCACTTGATATTGCTTCTTGCTAATATGGATGTGAGGAACAGGAATCTTCAGGACTACGAGCTCGTAAGTATTTCGTTTACTGCTTAAATAGCAAGAATAAAGATAGTTATAGTCATCAATGTATAAACTGCTTATTTGTCCGTTTTTCATATTATATATTTATCATGCTGACAAGAAATGGTACTGCAGTTGGATAGCAACACAGTTCAGAAATTGATGGACATAATTTTCAAGAATTATCAGTCATGGTGTAAATACTTGCACTTTCCACCAAACCTGGAGTAAGTTGGAGGTTTATCGCTAAATCATTACCTAATATTTCATTGTATGATAATGTGATAATAATTATATACACCTTTCTGCTTGCAGGTGTCCATGGGGTGATAGGAGGCAACAGTCACAACTTCTTTACATAGGACTTTATCTCCTTATTTGGGGTGAAGCTTCAAACATTCGGTTTATGCCAGAATGCATATGCTATATTTTTCACCGCGTATGTTCCCTTCCATGACACACAATCATATTTTCCTTGATATGCCCTTATATGTGTGCTCATCGTGTTACTAGTGCTAATAAAAGTGATAATTATTTCCTTTTTTTTGTTCTCTTTTGGTTGTGCTTGTCTACCATACATTAGGTATTGTATGACGTTCTATGGATTACTGAATTAGCATTCTTTGCACTTTGCTCAAATGTCCTTCAATTTTGTGATGTCCATTTGAGTACATGTGTGAAGGGAATGCTCATACATTAGATAAATTCATGCTATTTCTTAACACTTCCATCAGAGTGTGTTTTGTTTAGGGCGGTAGAATCAGTACTTGCAATGGTTTTTCTAGTTTTGACAAATTTTCGTGTACCTATGAAATAGTAAGCGTGTTTTCTGTAAATATATTCTCATTACACTTCCATGGATTCATAACATTCTTCTTTCTCGTTTTATTTGTGCTATTTTCTTTCAAAATTCAAGGAATAAATTAGACAAATGCTGAAATTAAAGGACTAACATTATACATTGTTATTACTCTGTGATGGTCATTTGATATATTCCCCGTAATTGATATTTTTTTTACATTGTTGAAGTTATATTTTGTTAATTGGCTAGAGAGTAGGACCATAGATAAGCCAAAACTAGTTTGAAGCTCTCAAGTTTGGCCTGGATATTTCCAAATTTAGCTTGAATGTTCACAAACTGATCCAAATTTGAGCTGAACGTTAGCATTTAAGTGTAAACCACCATAAGATAGGGTCAATTCTTAGTAGAGTTGTTTAACTTGATGAGATTCCTGCAGTCAACCTTTTGTCTCGCAGTTCGGTAATAATACAGATTGCAGAGCTCATCCAAGGATCTCTTATTTGTTAAATTTTTCTAAATATTTGTTTTATTACTGTTAGTTGAGTTGTTACTATGTTCTAGCTAATGAATATCAGGTATTCATTCTATTTCAACTCATTATGATTAGCGCATCACTTTAGGTTGCTAATTGCTTGAACTGTTTGACATTAAAATGAACGTTCTAATTCTCATTTATTGTCCCTCTCCAAAAGCTTAAAGTGTTTGTATGAGATGATGAAATATCAAACTGCCAAAGGTCCTTGGTTCAAGCTTTGTTGTCACTCATGAATGAGGATTTCACATGTTTGTCCTTAGGAAAAAAAAGTCGTATTGCATGTGAGAGAGTGTGATGTTACTTTTTTTTTTGAGTACAGAGAGTGATGTTACTTACATGTATTAAGAAAAATAATTGTTTGCAACCTGATAGAGATAACAAAATGCCATGTATCCAACCGGGGAACCCGCCCTGCCCCGATTATGTCAATGGGGGTGTGGATGGATTTAGGTCACCCTAGCCCACCGCCCTTGCCCCGTCCCCGCTTTAAATATATATTTTATATTATATATATATGAAAAAATTAATTTATTAAAAAGTTATCATATTGTATTCATTTTTTTTAGTATAGTTGATGATAATTTCTAAAAGTGTTAACAATTATAACACATAAATTTAATAAAATATGTATATTTTTTTAGTTTAAATATAAAAATCTACAATTTAAAATATTATTTAAATTTTAAAAAACACAAAAAGGGATCCCTGCCTCGATCATGCCTCGATCCTTCGTGGGGCGGGGATGGGAAGGCCAATTCCCGGCTTCGCCCCGCCCCGTTGCAACTCCTACAACATGAACTGTGGCCATTTTTACATTTTGCTAACTAAACTATTTTTCTTTTCAACTTACAACCTAAACTTTGTGGGTTTTTCATTGCATGGGCGAATATTCCTGGAATATTCCAAAATCAGTTGGCCGGAGGTTGCAAAGTGAAAACCCCGTAGAGTTTAGGTTGTTAGTTGCAAAACAAATAGTTAAGGTTGCAAAGTGTAAAAATGGTCAAATTTAGGTTGCAAAATATTATTTTCCCTTGTATTAATAACTTTCTCATCTCTCTTGTTGCTTAAACTTTTAAACAAGGTGGTTATTCAATAACAACAATAACTATATGCATTATTGTCTTGGCTACAGCTCAGCAAGATTTATTTTGAAATTATCATTAGCTTCTTTCACTTGCCTCTTTCCTTCCGCAACTTTTAAGAATCAATAAAAGTGATGCACTTATTTTTATACCTTTATCTGGTGTTTAGTTCTTATTGTTGATCATTAATTACTTAGTGCACATTGATTCTTTTGTTTATTTCTGTCTCCTTTTGTGAAAATAGTAACTTTTGCATTTTCGAACACATGAAATGTATGGAACTTTGTTTAGCAATGTTTTTGGAGGTTTCAAACAACCACAAGGTGAGGAGTCATTTCTTAGGGATGTTGTGACACCTATTTACGAGGTTATGCAAAAGAATTGCTACTTTTGTAATTTGGTTTGCTTTTGGTTCCTAATTCATTTTATTCTTGAAGGAAGTTAAAGAAATAAAATGGGAAAGCAAGCCATTCGGCGTGGAGAAACTATGATGATCTTAATGAATACTTTTGGTAACTGTATTGATTATCAGAACCAGTCTTTTCGAACCTAATATCTATCTTTTGAATGATTTATCTATTTTTCTTTTCTTGCCTTTTGCTTTTTTTTAGGACTAAGAGGTGTTTAAAGTTGGGGTGGCCTTTGGATCGGTTGATTTTTTTGTGCAACATGTGATAAAGCAAATAAACAAGGTTCATTTGTATGTTGCAAACCTATATCTATATATATATATTGTATCTAATTACTTATCTATAAAAGTTGCAAAATCACCTAAAAGTTTCTTGAAACTTTTGATATACCTTTATAACCCTAATGACTAGGTATTAAATAGTGTGGGAAAGGGGTATAATTGAACTTATCTTTAATAATATAATTTAAATATAATTTCAATATACCAAATTCTTTTTCAAATACTAAAAGTCTATTTTTTCTCATCTAACTTTTTAGTAGTTTTAAACAAAATTAAATTCATATTAAAATAGGATTTTATAGCTTGCAAAATCTCATAAGCATACATATGAAATTTTTATTTATAAAAGATTAATACAATAATAACGTATACTAATTTATAATACTTTATGAACAAATGATATATCTCTATTTTTAGATAAAACAAAAAGATTAAATTGAAGTCTAAAAACCAAAAAAAAAAAAAAAGTTAACTCCAAATGCTTTGATTGTAAATAATAGTAATTTTTTTTAATGTAAACAACTAAAATCATTTAAGATACTTTATTCTAAGTTATCATTTTATATATTATTTATTTACAATGGATATATCCTTTGACCTTTTACGCCTAAATTAGATTCAATCATCAATTTTATTATTTTTATAATATATTCTTTTTAATAAAATAAATAATAATTATGACAATATAAATTCTAATTAATAACAAAAATTAAAAAAGTATATATGTTTATATCATATAAAAAAATCAAATTAAAATAAAATATATGAAAGCTATATTTTGTTACTTAACGTGATTAGAAAAGAAATAATTTTTAATACAAAAGTTTAAGAAAAAGAATGAGAGGATTACTTATTTTGTGTTAACTAGAAGAAACTTTTTAAACATTTATCTAATAAGTTGTTAGTTTCTTTGAATTTTGATCCATAACATATTATGATTTTTTTCTCTTAATTACATTGTTAGAGACATTGTTAAATGAAACTTTTGTTAAACTATTTGTGAATATTTCTTAAATTATTAAAATTAAAATTAAAATAAAATTAACTTTTGACATAGTTAATTTTAAGGAAAAATAATTTGATATTTATTTATCTTTTATTTATTCATTATAAAATAAATGATCTTTTATATTCTACACTTCAAAAATATTTCTCAGATTATTATAACTTTAAAATATTTTGAATTTACAAATAAAATTAATATCATTCGAACTATATCTCTGAGCTTTCTAACCATATGTATGAATCATATATAAGAGAAAAACTCAAAAACTCAAATTTTAAGTTCATAAGAGAAAACAAAAAAACAAATTTTAGAGGTTTTGATGCAATGTTCAAATTAATTATTCTCCAAATGTTCACATATGGAATCAAACTTCTCCTCAATTAATAATATAATATACATTTTTAAAATTAATTTTATTGATGGTAGTTTAATAAATGATATAGAAAACAATATATACTTATTTTATTTTTGTTGTACGTTCATCAAAAGCACCACAAGGTGAAAAAGTTTATTGCAACACAAAAATATAACCTTTTAAACTTCTATAACTATGTGTGAATATCACTTTTACAAAACTTTCTATAACTAACATTTTAAGTTTTAGTTTCTAATTTACTATTGTTTAGGTATTATGATTTGTTTCAATTACTCTCTTTACTTACATGAAGATATATTGACTTAAATCTATTTATTAATATATAAAATTAATTTAACAAAATAAAAAATATAAATTAAAATAAGAATTAAGTGTAAAAATAGATAGCAAAAACATTTAGAAGACAAATAAAATTAATTTTAAAAACTCAAATATCGCCGTTTAAATATCCATTGCATAACATTTTGGTAAACAAGAGCTTTGGTTTAAATGATCTTTTGGTTTAACATTTAGGAAAGTAATGCATTACTTAAATTATACATTAACACAAATACTAATATGACATTAATGAGAAATTAAATAAACACAACAATATAAAGGAAAACTAATATAAAAAATATTGAAAAAATTAATGGTTATATGTAATTAGAAATTTCATTTCTTGTTTGAACAAAATTCATTGAAAATTAAAATAAAGATTAAATCGCAATATCTTTTGTTCAATACAAAGCAACCTTTTTAAAATGTATTGATAATTTTATTTTATATTAAATAATAATATTTAGAAAATATATATTTTAAAATTTGAAATGTTATAGTCTTCTTCAACAACGTAACAATTAGATTAATTTTAGTATATTAAGAATATTTATAATCTTATAACAATATGATGAAAAGGTTACAAATACGAAAATGTTCTAATAAATTGAAAGAGCTTATTGAATATCTAATAATATATAATATTTTCTTAAATTTATGTAATTATATTTTTTAAGTCATTTTAATAAATTATTGAAATTTCCAAAGATCTCAAAATATTATGTACAAAATAATTAATATTATAGTTTTAATTTTATACCTATATAATGATATTATATGAGTTTTACATACCCAAAATTTTATGGTCGACTTGGATACTTCAATTTTTATTTTATTAAATATTAAAAAAACCAAAAATTTTAAAATAATTTTCAAACATAAAGGTTAATGTCTATTATTGAAGAGTGCCTTCATATGAAAAATGATAACTTATTTTGAAAACCAAACTTTTAAAAGTAATTTTCAAACATAAAGGCTAATTATTATTTTTCTTTTTATTGAAGAGTGCCTTTTTTTATTATTTCTTTTTTTAAGACTAAAACCAAATTTTTTAAAAGTAATTTTCAAACAAAAGGTTAATTAGTGCTATTGTATTTAATTATTGAAGAATGAGCCTTTGGGTAACTTATTATTTCTTTTTAAGACTATATTTAGTTTTGTTCTTTATTAAGTTTTTGTGCAATTGAATAGCGTTTCAAAACATATATCTCGATGTTTTATTTGATACTCTTGATGACCATAATGGATTAGTTTTCAAATATTTGGTTAAAATTTATTCAAGGTATGGAATGCTCCTTTAAATATCATTTGTTTTTATTAAAATTTAAATAATATTTGAAAAGTATTTTTACTATCTTTATATTGCTATACATTTTTTTAATCAAAGAAGCGATCAAAGACTGGAAAAAAGTAAGCATAAGAAGTTCTAAAATTAATATTTAAGTGGATTTAAATTTACAATAGTATTACAAATATTTTTTGATGTTAAGTTATGCTTGGTTTTTTAAAGAAGTTTAATTTTAATATTTTTCATTAATGTGATAATTGATTTATCAATCTTTAAAAATATATTGCTAAAAGAATTCTAAAATCAATTAAGAAAAATATTACTAACATTAAGATGATCTTACACTCATATGAAAATTTGTTTTTTTTTTTTTGTCTAAATTTAAAACTATTGGATTGCTATTCATTATCAATCTATACTTTCAAAAAAAATATATGTTATAATACTTTGAAAAATTCCATTATTTGTAAAGCACTTTTTAATATTTTATATTATTAACAAAATAAATAGTAATTAATTTAGTGAAGTTATTTGAGTAGTAAATTTCTTACTATTATTATAAAAGTGGAATATTTTTGTCAATGTTGGATAATTATAATCCTAATATATGTATTAATTTAAATAGTAAAAAGGAGGACATAGTAGTAAATTACTATTATATGGAGGAAAGTGATTATTTGACTCCATGACATTTCTTTTTGTGAATGATACTAATCGTGGGAGCTTTCAGATGCATATTGATGCATCTTATTAACTGATGGATGCACCTATAATACTCTTTTGAGTATTGTCATAATGCTACTGAAATACACGACTGAAAAATATTCTGGTAGTGTGTTTTGTCATCCATTGTTTTGTTTCAGTTTTCTGGAACTTTACAAGACAAAAGTTATATTACGGTGCTCCATTTCTTGTCAAAGGATTAAGCATATTAGACATAATAGATGCATCCAATCCTCATCATGAATTAGTTTGATTGGTAATCAGAATGATCAATATTTTATTTGGTTAATTGAGGCCAACGGACAATGACTTCCTAAAAAAATGTATACAAGGAAAACTAAATGATGGAATCACTCAAATGGGAAATTTCTTTGCGTTTGAGTAGTATTCATGACTAGGGAGACCAACTTCATGTTTCTGTGTGGCCGTGAGCGAGCAGGCTGTTAGTAAGTGATAATTTTTTCAAACATTGGTCTCATACCATGCGAACTACAGAAGAATTTGATAACCCATTTAAGATTTCTGATAAAAGCTGTAGCTGTAAACTGTAGTAATGTGTATATAAGGTGGTTTTGTGATAGTATTCTTATTCATCATTATTTGAAATTTAGGAGATATTGGTACTGATACAGATCATGCGCGCAGGGAAATAACCAGGCTGTAGGAAAAGGAAAACCCAAGACAAATTTTGTCGAACTGCGTACGTTTTGGCACCTTTATACGACTTTTGACAGAATGTGGATCTTTTTTATATTGGCTCTCCAGGTACTTCAAATTGCTAGTTTTTCATAATTTATCATTGTGTGTATTCTTTCTTAGTTTACTTTATGACGTATGATTAGTGTTGAAGGACATAGAGAATAAATGAAGAAGAAAAGTTCAATAAAAGAACCAAAGGAATAAATATGTGGGATGGAGATGCATGAGATTCCAAATTAATCTGCTGGATATATATGGTTATGGACTTCTTACAAAACATTTAATCCTAAATAACAAACTAATTCCACAACTTTTTATAGGGGTGCCTCTGTACAGGATTTAAGTTTTCTAACTGAGGCTACATATCTGGCTTACAATCATGTTCTTGATTCTAACTTTCTCGAGCTATAATGTTATTACAGAGTCAGTCCAATTAGTAGGCTAGTATGGCTTATCATGATCTGACATTTCTGGACCTGTGTGCAGCTGGATGAACTTAGAAACTCAGAAGTATTTTGCTCAACCCTTATCTGTCTCATATATATGCATTCAACCAGCTGCACCAATCTGTAATGATGAGCTTCTAGAATTGCTAGAACGAAGTCTGTAAATTGAGATTGTGTCGAGTGATCATATAG
The DNA here is from genome assembly GCA_016081115.2 of Rehmannia glutinosa. Lineage (NCBI taxonomy): Eukaryota > Viridiplantae > Streptophyta > Magnoliopsida > Lamiales > Orobanchaceae > Rehmannia > Rehmannia glutinosa. Next base: position 51,473,794 of record CM071929.1, read on the forward strand.
TTCAGGTATCATGCGTCATTAGGCAAAAATTCAGTTTGAGCCTGGTTTTGTATTCTCCTTTCAGATCTTTCTCTTCCTCCATGTAGAGTCTTTCGTTTCCCAGAACCTCCTCGTGTTTTATAATAAATCATTTTCACTTAATATTTCCTTTAAAAACTTATAATTGCTCAAGAAATGGAATCAAAAATGCAAAAAGGGCCATATAATGGAAGTTTTCCATTGAACTATTATGCAATACGCATAACACCGAACTTCAGAGTTTTTTCAAAAGTACATTAATAGGTTTTTCTAATGCGACTTAGTTTTATTGGCACAAAATATCATGACATGATTGAGTTGGAATTATTTGACCAACCCAAAGTATCAGGTGTTGGCTAACTACATTTTCTTCTATTTTATGAAATTCCTTTTCCAAGCATTAGAGTATTTTCAGTAGAAATCACAAATGGAATCAAGGACATTAAATCAAATAGATCCAACTCACCTCTTCGTAAGAAGCCAGTCTCGAAACGAAAAAAGAAAAGAAAAAGAAAAAGAAACAAAGGAAAAGAAGATTAGAGATGGTAAAATCCTTCTCATGAAGCTGCATTAGATGGACAAGAACATTGAGATGCATTTTGTTCTCTTGAATGATGATGATTGCCAACTACTGAATATAGATGTTGCCATGGAGTAAGCATGCCAAGAACTGTTATCAAATGAATATAAATTTATTTAAATAAAGAATTATTAGAGATAAAGAAATGGGTGGCAAGGTGTGCCTCAGAGAAAAGAGAGAAAAAAAAAAAGCGGTGAGGCAAAATCAGAGAGATGAAGAATTTGATTGTATCAAAGTGTAGCAATACTAGACTGCCTATGAGAAACACCTGCCGTCTTCTATTCTTAGTGGATTTATTGTCTTTAATAATGAACAATGTATACAACAAAACCGTCAACGCTTGGGTATTGATTTTCTTTATTTCTTAATTACTTCTGTGGATCTCTCCTTTGTGTGGTTTCCTTAACTATCTGTTCCCTATGTAACAGGCTATGATTATCATTGCATGGCATCAAAGTATATCCTCAAATGTTCTTTTTGATGAGAGTTTAGTTCGAAGTGTTTTGAGCATCTTTATCACAGCTGCTATTTTGAATTTTGTGAGAGGTACCTATAATTTCTATAACTCTCTCTCTCTCTCTCTCTCTCTCTCTCTTCTCTCTCTCTCTCTCTCTCTCTCTCTCTCATTCCCTCCCTATGTGCGTGCATGTGTGTTTGTCACTATCGTTTTCTCTCCCCCTCTGTTTGGTTTCCCATTTTAGTTAAGTGGCAATTCAATTAATTGAGTTAGAACTGTACTTCCATATCTGCTGTAAACAGATTCATACCATGTCTACCATCTATTCTGCAGCTCTCATGGATATAGTCCTTAGTTTTAATGCCTGGAGGAGCCTCAAATTCACCCAGATACTCCGGTATCTCCTGAAATTTGCAGTTGCTGCATTTTGGCTTGTAGTCATGCCAGTAACATATTCCAGATCTGTTCAGAATCCAAGTGGGATAGTGAGAATCTTCAATAATCTGGGAGCAAACTGGGAGGCCCAGTCATTGTATAACTACTGTGTTGCAATTTATTTGATACCCAATATATTAGCTTTCGTGCTATTTCTGTTTCCTTTTCTGCGGAGAGCTATGGAACGATCAGACTGGCGTATTGTGAACTTCCTAATGTGGTGGGCTCAGGTTAGTCCCTGTGATTTTGTTTTGATGAAGAGTATTATCATGAACTTTACGAATTAATCATTCCTTCTTGAATTCCAGCCAAAGCTTTATGTTGGAAGAGGAATGCATGAAGACATGTTGTCCCTTCTAAAGTAAGATAGCCGATGTCCATTATTTTGTCCATTTGCATGTTGATTTGTTATCTAGTTTTTCCTGTTGCCTTGCCTCTTTTCTTTTTTCTCTTTCTTTTGTTTTCTATTGCCGATTTATGTTACGAAAGTGAGTGCGTGTGCTATACAAGTATACATGGGACCGTGCTCATTTGAACACATTGTACTTGTGTAGAAAACACAAGCATCTTATATTTTGGCACCTAATTAATGTTTGCCACTGGGTCTCATACATTGTGTCTGAAGGAGTTCTGAGATCAGCCCCCACTTTTACCTAATTTTGACAGCAACCTTCTTTGTCCTCAGATACACGCTGTTTTGGATTACCCTGATAATAAGCAAGCTTGCGTTTAGCTATTATGTTGAGGTAAGTTTTTTCCTGTACAGTAAGAAATGTGGGTTATATAATGTAGGGACTTCGGGGGACAAATAGTAGGGAACACAAATGTATATGTCATAGTCATTTCATCCGTCTAAACTTTTAACAATTCTGGTTATCAATATCATGTGTTTTTCTTATCATAGACCTCCACATATGGGATTATGATGCCAAAGAAAACACTATACTTCATTCCACTTAAGATTTTCTGGAAATACATCTTCATTACCATAGGCGTCCACATAAGTCTCTCGTCTTTTTTTTTTTTTTTCTATCAAAGAATGCAGATACTGATTTTTCTCAGGTTGCTTGTATAAAGTGTCTCGTTCATTCTTGATTTATGACTTTCGAGATACTTTTTCATCCAGAGATATGTATGCAATGTCTTGTCTGATATTTTTTTTTTTTTGTGTTGATTAGATATTACCACTGATTGAACCAACACGGACTATCATGAATATCTCAGTCACTAGCTATGATTGGCATGACTTCTTTCCACATGGTAACATCCTTATCACGTAGACTATTAATGCCGTTTTGTTGCTTTCGTGGCTGTGGCCTAATTGGTTTGAACATGAACATGATGCAGCTAGGCATAATATTCCGGTAGTTATTGCAGTATGGGCTCCAGTTATTCTGGTATGTATTGAGAAATACTAATCAATGTGAAATTTCCTGCCAAAATGTCTTTTCAAATCCTGTAAAAGGTTTATTGCATTTAGGTCTATTTCATGGATACACAAATATGGTATGCCATCTTCGCAACTATTATTGGTGGGATCTATGGAGCATTCAGCCACCTTGGAGAGGTCAGTGATTCTTCCTCCATTTGCTCAGATAAATTCATAAACCCTCTTGGAGTCGTAACAAAATATTCTCCTTTTATTTTTTTTCCATTTTGCCAATTTTAGATAAGAACACTTGGAATGTTAAGGGCAAGGTTTGAATCTGTTCCTTCAGCTTTCACTAGGCGTCTCGTTCCATATTCCAAAGATGAAATCATACAACATCAGCGGGTATGTAGATGTTCCCATGATCATGTGCTCTGGAATATATTGTCAAATATGTGAGCGGAGATCTTTCATGGAAATTTTTGTTTATGAAAATATATGACAAGTCCTATGATCTCGTCATTTATAAGCAGGATGACACATTGGAAAGAATAAACATTGCGAAGTTCTCTCAGATGTGGAACGAGTTCATATTATCCATGAGAACTGAAGATTTGATAAGCCACAGGTGGGTAATTTTTCTCTATGTGATATTAATGCTGTAGTGTCAGCATGATATAAAACTAGATTGAAGAATAAGCGGGGAAACGAAGTTTATATTAAATATGTATGTTGAAGATGCTTTAAACTAATTGGATGAAACTTCATGCTTGCATGTAATCAATTCCAGGGAGAAAAATCTGCTTCTTGTGCCATATTCATCGAGTGATGTATCTGTGGTCCAGTGGCCTCCTTTTTGCTCGCTAGTAAGGTACAATAAATCTAGTTTGCACTTAATTGCCCTGTTAATGTTTTTCTGTTGTGGACTCATTATTTTATATAACTGACATTAGATTCCAATAGCCTTGGACATGGCAAAAGATTTCAAGGAGAAGGAAGATGCTGATCTTTTTAAGAAAATTAAGAATGACGATTTCATGTATTTTGCAATAATTGAATGCTATGAGACGCTGAGAGACGTGCTTCTTAGTCTTCTGTTAGATGATGTGGATAAGAAGTAAGGCCATTCCTAGTCAGCTTACCTTTCTATGACAACTCTTATTACTCGGAAGTTTTGCTTGTATTCATTTATTCATGACTGAAAAAAAATCTGTGTTGTGTTGGTCCATGTTTTTAGAATTATTTGGCAAATTTGTGATGAAGTGGAAACCAGCATCCAACAGCGAAGATTCTTGAGGGAATTTAAGATGAGTGGGCTGCCTCTATTAAGTGATAAATTGGATAAATTTTTAAACCTTCTTGTAAGTTCCATCTTTTCATTCTTGTTCAACTTTTTAATTAATTTTCTTAAACATTGTAGATATTGCAAGTATTACTTGTGAGTTTATTGTTTCTTATTTTTCAATCCCCAGATGGCTGATTATGAGGATGCTCAGTTGTATCGATCTCAGATCATTAACAAGCTCCAGGATATTGTAGAGATTATCATTCAAGATGTAATGAATAATGGCCATGAGTATGTCTATCAGAAAATTCATATTAGCAGCTGTGCCAAACTAGCTTATTTTCAACATTTTGACATGTGGATGTTCCTTCTCTATGTAGGGTTTTGGAAAAAGCCCATTCGTTCCAACACGATGAAAAAAAAGAGCAGATGTTTGAAAGGGTGAAGATCGATCTCTTACAAAGCAGGTCATGGATGGAAAAGGTATGATGGGACTCGGGATATTGCTAGAATTATGTCTTCTCTTGCTTCTTTCATGAATTCTCACTCGTTTTTGTGTTTATTCTCTTTTTGTCCCCATTTTTTCACATTCAATTGAACAGGTAGTCAGGCTTCATTTGCTTTTGACCGTGAAAGAATCAGCAATCAATGTGCCCATGAATTTAGAGGCTCGTCGGCGAATTACTTTCTTTGCAAACTCTTTATTTATGATCATGCCCAATGCCCCAAAAGTTCGTAACATGCTGTCTTTCAGGTCAGTTTTCATCTTGAAAGCCTCAAATTGCTTGTTTGCTGACTCATATTTCCCGTATTCCAATATGTTTACGCATGCAACAAACGTTTTGGGGTTAAATCCAAATCAAAAGGTCTTTAAATTTGACCAGAACAAAGAGAAGCTAAATTTCATTTTTTACGTAGTGGTGAAATATTGAACTTGGATGAAGGAAGAAAGAGATAAAAATGCTGAATCTCAGAAATTAATCTAAATATCATCCTACAACAAAAATATACAGTACAAGAAAAACAATGAAGCACAAGAAAGAAAATCAACACTGACTAATGTGGTTCAGCTCAAATGTCCATAGGTGAAGACTATGAACCCACCCAATCCCTCACGCGCTGGAACTCCAACTGTAAAACTAATAAAAAGGAATAATCTATATATTTCCCTACAACAAAAATATACAGTATCAGAAAAGCAGACAATAATAATGAAGAGCAAGGAATAAAATCAACACTGTCTGATGTGGTTCAGCTCAAATGAACCCGATTCTTCACGACACTGAAAATCCTTCAATTGTAAAACTTAATCATAACAAGGAACTAGGCTTGAGCCTCCACTTTGCTAGATAAAATACATTTTTTCCTATTTAGAACTGCAGAATACATAAATTGGACAGGAAAATTATTTGGGCTTAACTGCAAGAAATTTCAACCCTTAGGCGTGGTTATAATTTCACTCAACTATACTAGGGACTTCATTGCTTCTTCTCATGGAGAATTGTTTGTCTCTTAATTTTGAGAAGAGGCTAGCCGTTCCTCATTAGTACATCGTTCCTTTCTTATGAATGATTAATAATTAATATGACCGACCCTTTAAATTTCTCTATATTTCATGTTTCACTTATTTTTGGTGTCAATTGAAATGGGTGATCTTAAGAACATGAGTAATTGTGCTGGTTTTCTAGCAATTCTAATAAAACTATCACTCTGTTTTGTTGGTTCAGTGTTTTGACACCATACTATAGAGAACCCGTTCTTTATTCAACGGAGGAGCTTAACAAGGAAAATGAAGATGGCATTACAACCCTATTTTATCTTCAGAAGATATATCCTGGTGAGTTTTAAATTCACTGTGTGTATAATAAATTAATAACTGTGATGGTTCTGTCGGACAATAAACTCTTGCACTGTTTATTATCCATTACAAAGATGAATGGAAAAATTATTTGGAGCGGATCCAAGATCCCAAACTTGGTTATGCCAATAAAGACCGGTCAGAATTGGATCGCCAATGGGTGTCTTACAGGGGTCAGACACTTGCTAGGACAGGTCAGATAACCTACAGATACGAGCAATTTATTTAAGATATAAAAACTCCCTGAGGTTCAAGCTATTTACAAAAAAAAAAAAAATGAAAGAGATTTTTGAGAATTGCAAAAACCCCCTTAGAGGTTAGATTCCTTCTTACATTTTCCCCTTCATAAGCAAAAAATATTTCAAAATCCCATAAGACAGTTACCCCCTTAAATTTAAGACAGAATGAAACCTGAGGTTTTTTTTTTTTTTTTTTTGGTAATGTTGAAACATCTCTAGATTTTTTTGTAATTAGCCCAAACCTCAGGTTGTTTTTGTAATTATCCCTTTATCTAATGATGGCCTTTGATGTTTTTCTTGCTGAACCACCAGTGAGAGGGATGATGTACTACCGGGAGACTTTGGAACTTCAATGCTTTTTGGATTTTGCTGATGATAATGGTTGGTGGATACCTCTCAATCTTTCATTACCACAAATCGTTATCACTTTTTTCGACCTCTTTCTGTAACTAATCAAATCCTTATTTGTTTATGTAGCCTTTATTAATTAACAGTTTCGTGTTTCTTTGCAGCCATTTTTGGTGGATATCGGGCCATTGATATAAATCATAGCGACTACAGAACTCTCAAGGAACGAGCACAAGCTTTAGCAGATCTGAAATTCACTTATGTTGTATCTTGTCAGGTTTATGGGGCTCAGAAAAAATCTAGTGATGCCCAAGACCGGAGTTGTTATGTCAATATTTTGAATCTAATGCTGACGTAAGTTGCACTGTGAAGATTAAGTTCTAAATTGTTTATATGATATGATTTATTGACATTTTTTGAAATTTCAAATGAGTCTTCTAGGTATCCATCTCTACGTGTTGCTTATATAGATGAGAGGGAGGAGACTATTAACGGAAAAACTGAGAAGGTTTATTATTCTGTCCTGGTCAAGGGAGGGGAGAAGTTGGATGAGGTATGATATTAACTTTAAGGAATAATTAAAATAAACTAAGACAAAAAAAACCTTAAGTTTTTTGAAAATGACAAAACCCCCCTTGAGGTTTGATCCGTCTTACAATTTTCCCTTCATAAGGGAAAAAACATTTCAACAACCCCTCCGACATTTATGAACAATATTACAGTTACCCTCTTAGATTTAAGACAAAATGAAACCTGAGTTCTTTTTTTTTTTCCGAAAAATCGCTGGGTTATTTTGTAATTAGCTCAAACCTCAAGGGTGTTTTTGTAATTATCCCTTACTTTAATGGAAGTGCAGCAGCAAAATCTTCTGGAGTATCATTTCTGCAAAAGATATGTGATCTATGGCTTTTGATTCAGTCTGAGCTTTCTTGTGCTTGCATGATTATTGCAATAGCTTAGTAAGTAACAGTCATATACTGCAATGCCAGGAAATATATCGTATCAAGCTTCCAGGTCCACCAACAGCTATTGGTGAAGGGAAACCCGAGAATCAAAATCACGCCATCGTTTTTACTCGTGGAGAAGCCCTGCAAACCATAGACATGAATCAGGTTGGTAACTTTTTTAGTTTTTTTCCTTTGTCATATTGTCGTCATCTTGGATTTTGGTTAATAGAGTATTAAGCAAAGGATTTCCTTCATTTTGATTTTTTGAAGAAAAATAGGAAGGAAATGCTTGTCCCAATATAATTAGTGAATACATATATTTTTTTATAAGAAACAAATGGATTTTATTATTAAAAGATGGAAACAAAGTACAAAGGGACGAGAAATCCCAAATGAAACGATAGCTACAGAACACAAATCCAATCACTAAGTATGTCAGAAACAAAAAATTCTCTAAACTCCTTATGATTCGAAATCCACCAGACGACCCTAAATTTAATCCTCTAACAACCCTCCTCTAGAGGCTCCTCTCTATCTTCAAAAATTCTTCTATTTCTTTCGATCCAAAGAGACCAACACATAGCATGAGCGATCACACTCCAAAGCACGTGACCCTTGGTGCTAATAATGCCTCCAAAATTGCCCAAAAACAAATCAGTGAATACATATATTACATTTCTTTTTTCAAAATACTAAACTTCATTTGATTTTTAATAATATTACTAATTTTGTTCAAAAGGAATAGGTACAGAAATCAAGTCCCAGTGATGTTCCTTATTTTCCTTTTCCTTGTTACTTTTTCTCTGCTAAATCCTAGATCCAAATGGAGCATCAAGGCTGACAACAATACTAAAGCAATTTGGCTATAATTGCTCATTTCCCTTCAGAAGAGAAAATTCTTTCTTATGCTAGTTAATGCATTATAATTTGAAAGTTTGACCTACTTATTAAAAAAACCATCTAACTTTCAAATTATAAAAGGTACCCCGGGGGTTTAATTCTGTCTTAAAATTAAGGGGTTACTGTAATATTTTTATAAATATGAGGGGGGGTATTGAAATAAATTTTGCTTATGAATGGGGTAAATGTAAGACAAAATAAAACCTCAGTGGTATGTTTTGTAATTTAGAAAGTTAGCTGGAGTTTTTTGTTATTAGGTCAAACCTCAAGGGTACGTTTTGTAATTAACCCTAAATTCTATTTAGAACTACAAATCAAGATGGCTTTTCTTTTTGTTTCTTGTTTGTCCATTCGGAATACAAGAACCCATTTAGTTTTATTGAACTAATCTCTTCTCTCTTCTTTGTTCACAGCAGCATTCCTCCCCCCCCCCCCCCCCCCTTCCCAAAACAAATGAAAAAAATGAATAAAGAAAGACGAAAGAAAATAAAAGAGGAATGCCCACTTCTGTGATTTCACCAAGTTCTTAATCTCAGCCTAGAGATGTGTGCACTTTACATATGAAAATATAAAGGATTTTATGTTATACCTCTATATGTGAACTGAATTAAGTTGAATTAGAATGCTAAGATTTTAACAAACTTAAATTAAACGAAAAGACTTACCTATTAAATAAAAACGTAGGTGTATCATAGACAATTATCTCTTTATTGGAATGGAGCTGCTCATTAATTGATGGAAAATGAGTGAGTTTGGAACACCTAGTGGAGCATGAGAACTGAGGCTAGAGGAGAAAGAAGAGCTGAAAGGATGAACTGGGTCTGGTGCTCTGTGTATTAGATGTGTGAGAGAGAAAATTATAAGTGAGAAAAAAATGGGTCTATTTGATATACCCATGGATTGCTTCTATACTCACTTTTCGCCCTTTTCTGATAAAGGGAAGGACTTGGACATTATCACCAGCCACTTTAATAAACATTATCCTCTACATATTTTCCCACAGGATAATTATTTTGAGGAAGCTTTCAAGATGCGCAATGTTTTGGAGGAACTTTTAAAACCTCATCATGGACAACGAAGACCAACTATATTGGGATTAAGGGAGCATATTTTCACAGGAAGGTCTGTATTTCCATTTTGGGGGCTAAAGTAATATTAACTAGTCAAGCAATAACGAAACTGTACATATTATTATGCATATGCTTACCTTTTTTCTTTGATTATAGTGTTTCTTCACTAGCTTGGTTCATGTCCAATCAAGAAACCAGTTTTGTGACAATTGGACAAAGAATTTTGGCAAACCCCTTGAGGTAAATGTTGACTTTTTACCGCTGGCTACTTTAATGTCTGCTAATTAAATTTTGGTTGCGAAGGTGTTCTATGATTATCATACTTGGGGCTAGCCGTGAGTTTTTTACATTTTGATAAAAGTTTAGTGCTCCTGAAAATTTGACTTGAGTACGTAAAGTATCAAATGATAACTTTTAAAAGATGCACATACAATCGAATGCTAGATGAATCTTAAAATAGAGAAGTTGCTAGCTAGCTTCTGAAATACTTGCAAAGAAATATACATTTGAACAATTTATGTAAATAATTTTGAATCAATCAGTTAAACTGTTGAGTGAAATATTAGGTGTCTATAATGTCTGTTTTAAAGTATGATTGCAAAGTTTTGACAACAAATACGATTTGAATGCTCATCAAATTGGAGTGGGGCGGTTCTGATATTAGCAGGTCTTAGTATTTATACCTTTTGCTTTGCAGGGTAAGGTTCCACTATGGACATCCTGATATTTTTGATAGACTCTTTCACTTGACAAGAGGGGGCATAAGCAAAGCTTCAAAAACAATCAACTTGAGTGAAGACATATTTTCTGGTAATATATACTTAAAAATTTCTTCAAGTGGACACAATGTTATCTTTCTTTATTTGATATCTGACCGAGTTACAATATTCAGGTTATAATTCAACACTAAGAAGGGGTTATGTAACACATCATGAATATATACAAGTAGGCAAGGGGCGAGATGTTGGTATGAATCAGATATCTCTTTTCGAGGCAAAGGTTGCAAATGGCAATGGAGAGCAGACGCTTAGCCGAGATGTCTATCGACTTGGACGTCAATTTGATTTCTACCGCATGTTGTCCTTCTACTTCACAACCGTTGGGTTTTACTTCAGTAGCATGGTATGTGGGACAGTCATATGTCTGATCATCCTCTTCTAATTCAGATGATACATGTCTTACAGGTTCTTTGATTGTGGACTGATTATGTCAATTTGATCTTTTATATTCGATTAGTGAAAGTGATAAAACACCAAATTACTCCATCAGTTATAAATCAGTCTTGTCACCGGTCTGAGTCAAATGATTTTATAATTTAGATATGAAGTTGAGAAGGTTGAGGTTTCAACTTTCTGAAAAAGCTACTTTGGGATCAATTAGAAATCGAAGCCTAAAGTAGAGTTAGCCCATAGCTTGATCAAAATTTTCCTTTACCATGCAAAGTATAATTTTACCATAAAATAGAATTTGCAGCCTGTGAAACTATGAAAATATTTTTTGTTATGAGTTTCTATGTATCTGTCTGATGAGTTTTCGATTTGTGTTTGCTTAACAAGGAGCATATAGTGGAATAGAAGAATGTCATAATAAAATCTCTAGCAGAGAATATATTTATCCAAGCTCAATTAACTTTTAAGAATGTAATAAGAAAAGTCTATTGTGTAACATGTTTCACTCTAGTACAATATATTCCTATGGCCATGTAAACATTTCTTGAATGCTTGTTGGTAAAGTTTTTGGATTTATTGAACATTATTTCTTGCTTTGAGTTTAGGTTAAGTGTCTCTATTATACTATTTGAAGATCTAATTATTTTTCTATGTATAATTGTTGAACAAGTTGGAGAGTTAGCTTAATGAATTGTATTCTTCTACTGAACCAAATTGTCTTTCTAGAAAATTATGAGAAATTACTTTAAAGAAATAAAATCTGTGGAATTACTCGTTCGTTTCATCTATTTGTGTGTTTGAGGAAACTTCTCTCCCATCCCTGTTTCTTAAATTGACTGTTGAAACTTACATAAAAGGACTATGCATGTGTGAACCTTTTCAGTACTCGTAACACAAACCCTTATTTAGACACTAAGAGGAACTGGGGTTACTAAGCATGCTACCCTTGACCTGGAGTTCAATAAAATTTTATCGGGGCAATGTTTTGACTGTCTTTATTCTTTTATGGAAGAGTAGATATGGTCTTGAGTAGGTTAGTTTTTACTAGATTTAACTGTTTACTATTTTTTAAGCCAAATATTTCATAAAATCAGATTTATTATTAAAAAATATTTTTAATTGGATAGTTTCTTTCAGGTTACTGTACTTATTGTGTACGTGTTCTTATACGGAAGATTATATTTGGTCTTGAGTGGGCTAGAACGGCGGATTCTGGACGATCCATATATTCGTCAGAGTCAAGCTCTTGAGGGGGCATTGGCCACCCAATCTCTCTTTCAGCTAGGCTTGTTGCTTGTCCTACCCATGGTGATGGAGATTGGGCTCGAAAGAGGATTCCGCAGTGCTATTGGTGATTTTATTGTTATGCAGCTCCAGCTGGCATCTGTATTCTTCACATTTCAGCTAGGAACAAAAGCCCATTATTACGGTCGAACAATTTTACATGGAGGTTCAAAATACCGAGCCACAGGTCGTGGTTTTGTTGTTTTTCACGCCAAGTTTGCCGATAATTACAGAATGTATTCTCGTAGCCACTTTGTAAAAGGGTTGGAGCTTTTGTTACTGTTAATTGTTTATGAGGTCTACGGGCATTCTTATCGAAGTTCCTCCTTGTACTTCTTCATTACTTTTTCAATGTGGTTCCTCGTTGCTTCGTGGCTATTTGCTCCGTTTGTTTTCAATCCATCGGGATTCGAGTGGCAAAAAACAGTGGATGATTGGACGGATTGGAAACGGTGGATGGGAAACCGTGGTGGAATTGGGATTTCGCCTGATAAAAGTTGGGAATCGTGGTGGAACGACGAACAGGAACATTTGAAATTCACGAATATTAGGGGTAGAGTGCTTGAAATTATCCTCGCGTTTCGTTTTTTCATCTACCAATATGGGATTGTCTATCAACTTAAGATATCACATGGCAGTAAGAATATCCTGGTAAAGACTACTGCAATCATCTATCTATGTCATATTTTTTCAATTTTTGGCTTCACTATATGTGCTCATCGTTCCGCTTGAAAATCATTTCCACAGGTTTATGGCTTGTCTTGGTTTGTTATGGCAACTACACTTCTGGTCTTAAAGGTACGTCTCTCATTTTCTTGGGGATATTTACAAAACCAATCCTGACTTCAGGCTAATTACAAAAAAAATCCCAGAGGTTTCTGAAAATTACTAAAACCCCCCATGAGATTTAATTCCATCTCACATTTCATCCCTTCATAAGCAAAAAACATTTCAACCTGGCTTTTATAAAATTATTACAATTACCCCTTTAAATATAAGACGAAAAACAAACGTCAAGGTTTTTTTGTAAATTTCAAAAACTCGTGGATCTTTTTGTAATTAGCCCAAACCTCGGGTTTTTTTTGTAATTATTTCCTTTTTTCCTTTTAAGTTAAACATAATTTTCTATTAATTCAATAGAACTCTCATCAAAGTCACTTGTTTAAATTCTCGTTTGTTAGTATTAAACTACCAATTCACACAACACCTTTTTTGTCTAAAGTAGTTAGATTTTTCATTTTCATGCTATATGCTGTTGTTCAAGATTCTTCTGCTAAGGTGATTGTTTTTTTTTTTTTTTTGCAACAGATGGTGTCAATGGGAAGAAGAAAATTTGGTACCGACTTTCAGCTTATGTTCAGGATTCTAAAAGCACTTCTGTTCCTTGGATTTGTATCAGTCATGACTGTATTATTTGTGGTCGCTAACCTTGCCGTTAGTGATCTATTTGCTGCTATCTTGGCCTTCATGCCCACTGGATGGGCCCTCATTCTGGTGAGTATAAATTTATGCGCATTTTGTATCATTATGCATCAATTAACAATACCCGTCACATACTCACATTGCATACGTCGTTGTGCATAGAATTGGTGACTAAATTATGGCCCAGTGGAGTATATACTCTAAATTATGGACTAAATTATCTGTTTAGTTTTTTCCCTACGACTTAAGGTGCTATTACATGACGCAAAATCATAAACTACGTTATTTACTCGTTTATTACTCCCAATCGCAGATTGCTCAAGCTTGCAGGCCTTGTCTGAAGGGTATTGGAATATGGGATTCAGTGAGGGAGTTATCGAGAGCGTATGAAGCGATAATGGGGCTCGTTATATTCACGCCAATTGTTGTGTTATCGTGGTTCCCGTTTGTGTCAGAATTCCAAACGCGTTTGCTCTTTAATCAAGCATTCAGTAGGGGGCTCCAGATTTCCATGATTTTGGCAGGGAAGAAGGACAAGACATCCTCCACTTGATTTTTTTTTTTCTGTCTGGAAATTCACATACTTATTTCTCTTCTTAGTTGTTTGGAGGCTGGTGTTTAGGTGAAATAGTGAATGAATGATGCACAATATTTACACAAGTTGTAGAAATGGATAGGTAGTGGTAGTGTTACCATGCTCATAATGTTTACCACTCCCTTTTATATCCTTATAGTAACAAGTTGAGCTTCAAAAAGTTTTGGACTAAGAAAAGTGTATAAATTTTTTGATAATTTTTACTACACTTTCAAATTATAGCATCTACTAAATTGTTTGTAGTATTGAAGTGATAATTAATTAATGAGGATAATATTTTGTGTCATCCGTATTATTCAATTTTTTTGCTACCAAAAATTTATTTTTTTAACACTTTACCTCCTAAGTCCATCGGTTTTTCAAATTGCCATCTCCGACTCATTTCCGGGGGGAAATTTCACCAAAATCCAATCACATGATGTGTAGGTCTGAATTTTTTGGTGGCAATTTGGATTCAGTGATGTGGACGTGATGGAGGATTTTTCCACCAAATGTGAGTCGAATGTGACAATTTGAAAAATCTATGGACTTTAGGAGGTAATCTGTCCAAAAAAAAAAAGTTAAGTCAAAAATATTGAATAATTTAAATTTTTTTCCATCTAAATTAATTTACTAAATTATTCAGTATTGCATTTTTAAAATAAATAGTCAAATCAATAGCAATTAGACTACATTTGCAAACTCAAATCTGAATATTGTATGTGGTTATTTTATTTCGAGCAGCGACTTTTCTTTTCTCACAATTTTTTTTTTTGTTAAGTGCTTATGAATCCATATTATATCGATTTTTTTTGGCATTATTTTTTTTATTAATATCAAGCTTTTCCATTTCATAATTAATTAACTAGAAGTTGAATATGTTAATTAATAGATAAATATAATAATATAAATATATAATACTAGTATTTCAAAACCTCATTCAGGTACAACGATTAATGCGCCTAGTACACTTCTCTACTGGGAAAGAAAAGAAACAGAAAAATCAGAGTAAACAACGGCTGATCGCACCACCTCCGTGACCATGGCTTCTCCAGTCATTTCCATATCCCCACTCCATCGCTCCTCCACATTCCAACCCATCGCCGCCGCCACCGCCACTCCCAACTCGTCTACTCCAACCCCGCTCTCCCCTGCCTCTCCATCTCACTTGGACACCTTCTCTTCCGACCCAATCTTGTCCGCCTTTCTCTCCCATGACTTCAACCCCACGTACTTCCCCTCCTCCGCCCTCTCCTCCGGCTCCGCCGCCTCCCGAATCGAGGTCCGCCTACTCGATACCCAGCTCCGCCACGAGGTCCTCTCCCGCCACCACGGCCTCCTCCACCAGCTCTCCTCCACTAAAGCCGCCGAATCCTCTCTCTCCTCCCTCCGCACCTCCGTTTCCTCTCTCCAATCCACCGTTCGCCATGCGCGCTCCAAGCTCTCTGATCCCCACCGCGTTATCTCCGCCCAGACCCTCCAGCTTAACAACCTTCATTCCACCTCCTCATTACTTCAGTATAGTATCCGAACTCTCCGCTCGACCCAGAAGCTAAGAAACCTTGTGAATTCTCAGCCTGATGCATCTAAATGGGATCTTTCCAAGGCAGCCCAGTTGCATTATGAGATTCTGACCCTTTATAACGAGTCCCATTTATCAGGAATTGATGTGGTGGACGTTTGAGTTGAAATGGGTAGTTGAGATGGGCTCCAAAATTCGAGAAGAGGGGATGAAGGTATTGGAAAAGGGTCTTCAGGGTTTCAACCAACCGGAAGTTGGGTTGGGTTTGCAGGTGTTTCATAACATGGGCGAATTGAGGGGGACAGTGGATGGGATGGTGAGTGTTAAAGTAAATGTATATATTATTAATGAGCACTTTAGGCAACATGTTATAGCACTTTAGGGAACATGTTATGTCACTTTAGGTAGTGGGTTGATGACTTTAGGCTATGTGTCCCCAACCACTTGTGTATATATATGTAATCTCTTAATGAAGATAAATCAAGTTTTCTCAGCATATTGTTACATGGTATCAGAGCACATAGCTGAGGTTCAAGAGAGGGTTTAGGAGTTTCAGATTTTGGGGTTAGGGTTTTAAAAAAAAAAAAAAAAACTCCAGATTTTTTTTCCGGCTGCGTCTGTTCACACGCGCCACACATTTCTGGAGAAGTTCACTCTGTCGGTTTGCCTGTCTGCCTACTTTGCTTCTTTCTCCCGTCTATCAGTCCGCTGCCCGACTGCCCGTCTGCTGCCCGCTGCCCGACTGCTGCCCGTCTGTCAGTCTGCTGCCATTTGTCAGTCTGTTGCTCGTCTTGGTGCTCTTTATTTTCACGGTCTGCCGTTGGTTCGCCCGGTCAACATTCCCTTTGTGTTGGATCGATTTGACCAGGTTTGACCCTTATTAAATTTCAGCCTTTGGTCCATTTTTGTTGAGTTTTGGATCTATTATTCGATTGGTATTCGACAAATATGGATGAAAAGAAATCGTGACTACGTCTTTAACCGATTCCCGTCATGTCTAAAATAACGGATCATAAACTTAATAGGTCTAATTATTTAGATCGGACTAAAACTATTCGACTTATTTGCGTAGTATTTCTATGGATCAACATTTAACCGAGGACCCACCTCCATCGATGATTCAAAGGTCACTTGGCTACAAGACGACGCTGTTTATTTTTACAAATTCGTAATTCCATTGATAGTGACGTTGTTGGTATGATAAATCATTGTGAATTTGTGAAAGAATTAATGGATTACTTAGCATTTGTGTATTCGGGAAGGAAATATCGACGCGTATGTATGTATGATGTATGTCAAGCTTTTTATCGTGCGAGAAAAAGGTGAAAGATCCTCTTCGATTATTTTATGGATTTTAAGAAAACTCATGAGGAACTTAATTTGTTATTTCCATTTAGTAGATCGATGTAAAAGCTCAGCAAAAACGTGAAAAGATGGCCGTTATGAGTTTCTTGACAGTTTACCTTCAATTCGAGATCACAAATCTCAAATTCTCGCCTAGCCCGAGATATCATCACTTCAAGAAGTTTTTAGCGAGAATCCTCCGCACCAAAAAATCAACGCCTATTTCAACTCATAATGCTTTTGTGAGTCACACTTCGATTCAAAAAAACCGATGTACAAAAATGGCAATCCAGGGCGAAACTTTCTCAAAATGTCGGGGCTCGGGGACCGGATTTGAGCCACATTTTGTGTCGCTATTGTCACGAACCCTGACACTTTAAGAAGATCGTCCAAAATTACAAAAAAGAATCGGTTTAGCCATTCAACACATCTCGCCTCGGCTAATGCTCTCTTGAGTCCGTTTTAATTTCTCGCGATGACTATCTTGATTCGAGTAAACCTCAAGCATGTCTTATTTCCTCATCTTCCAAGTAGGTCATTGATTCTGCAACAACCGATCACATGACAGGTAATTCGTCTTTTTACTTCCTTTCAATCTCATACTCTAGTTAAGCCTACATTAGCGATGGCTCCATATCTCATGTTTTGGGATCCGGCACCATTATCCCCACACTCTCCCTCTCCCTCTACAACTGCTCTAAACCTACCGGACTTATCCTTTAATTTGGTTTTCGTTAGTAAACTTACCCGTTCCCTTAATTGTTGTGTCTCATTCTTTCCCGATTTTTGCTTGTTTCAGGATCTTATGACGGAAGATTATTGGTAAAGGACATGAATCTTGGGGCCTCTACATCCTCGATACACACATTCCAAAGTCTCTCGCTTGTTCTAGCAATGTTACACCCTTTACGGCACATTGTTTGTTAGACATCCCTCATTCTCTACGTTGAAGAAACTTTGTCCTCAATTTTCCAAAGATATCCGCATTCAATTGTGAGTCGTGGGTTTGCTAAACACCATCGCTCGAGTTTTACTCCGCGAGTCAATAAGCGAGCTAATGCTCCGCTTCGTTAGTTCATTCTTACGATGTTTGGGGTCCTTGTCTGAGTGTCTAAAATTGGGTTTAAGTATTTTGTCACCTTTGTTGATGATTATTCTCGAATGACATGGTTATTTTTAATGAAAAATCGTTCGAATTATTTCATCATTTTACTACCTTTTGTCTTTGAAATCCGAACTCAATTCAATACATCTCCAAATTTTGCGCATGATAATGCTAAAGAATACTTGTCGAGAATCCTTTCAAAAATATATGGTACAAAATGGCATTATTCACCAAACTTCAGGTAGATACGCCATCACAAAATGGCGTTCTTTGAACGCAAAATAGACATCTTCCTCGAGACTCGCCGAGCTTTACTATTTCAAATGCATGTTCCTAAACATTTTTGGGGTCGATGCCGTCTCCATCTTGCTTGTTTTTGATTAATCGTATGCCCTCTTCTATTCTGTCTCCGTGTGACATTCCTTTTCGTGTTCTCTTTCCAGGTAAATCCTTATTTCCTATTGAGCCACGAACATTTGGTTGTACTTGTTTTGTTCGGGATGTTCGACCCCACATTAAAACTTGATCCCAAATCTCTAAAATGTATTTTCCTTAGATATTCCCGCCAAAAAGGTTATCGGTGTTATTGCCCACTCTTAACAAATATCTTGGTCGACCGATGTCACCTTTTTTGAACAAACTCCATTTGCACCCTCTACCAGGTCCTTCGACTCGGGGGCGCCGATGATGTTCTAATCTACACTATTACATCCTCTAGTTCGGACATTTCGCTGTCCCGCTAAACCTCCCATAACACAAGTTTATACTGTCGCAGCCTCATCTTCCCTAATCTTCCTCCTCCTCCCGTGTCCTGCACCACTTCTTCCCGTCATCGATCCGGATCCAAGTGATGATCTCCTATTGCGCGCAGAAAGGTAAACGACAATGTACTTATCCTATATCCTCATTTGTATCGTATAATCATTTATCACCATCCTCGTGTTCTTTTATTGCATCTCTTGATTCTCTCTCTATACCAAAAACTGCTCATGAAGCTTTATCCCATCCGGGTTGGCACAAGGTATGATTGAGAGATGACCGCTTTAGATAGTAATGGTACTTGGGACTTAGTTGACTTACCTACGGGTAAAAGGCTATTGGTTGTAAGTGGGTTTTTTATTAAAACTCATCCTGATGGAATCTTTGCTAGATTGAAAGCACGGCTTGTTGCTAAAGGATATGCTCAAACATATGGAGTTGATTATTCGACACCTTTTCACCGTCCGCTAAGCTCACATCGTGCGGTTGTTCATTTCTATGGCAACCACATATTCTTGGCCTTTACATCGCTTAGACATCACAAATGCATTTCGTCATGGTGATCTTCGAAGAAGTCTACTTAGAGCAACCACCTGGGTTTGTTGCTCAGGGGGAGTTTGGGAAAGTTTGTCGTCTTCGTAAGTCCTTATACGGTTTGAAACAGAGTCCTCGAGCATGGTTTGGAAAATTCAGTCAAGCTATTGAGAATTTTGGCATGAAGAAGAGTAAATCAGATCATTCGGTATTCTACAAACAATCTACAGCTGGTGTCATTCTATTAGTGGTTTATGTTGATGATATTGTCATTCTTGGAAGTGATATCTTGGTAGATCTCATCTCTCAAAACTTTTCTTCATACCCGCTTTCATACAAAAGATTTAGGGGCACTAAAATATTTCTTGGGCGTTGAAGTCTTTGAGAGGTAAGAAAGGGATATTCTTATCTCAAAGAAAATATGTGTTGACTTATTATCCAAACAGAAAATTAGGGGCTAAACCATGCAACACTCCTATGGTTCCTAATGCACAACTTACAAAAGATGGCGGAATTGTTTCCGGATCCGGAGAGATACAGGAGATTGGTTGGGAAATTGAACTATCTAACCGTTACTCGTCCAGATATTGCCTATTCGGTAAGTGTGGTAAGCCAGTATATGTCATCTCCAACAAAAGACCATTGGAAAGCTGTCGAGCATATTTTGTGCTATTTGAAAGGAGCACCTGGGCGAGGAATTCTATATAGCAATCACGGGCATACTAGGATTGAAGGTTTTTCGATCTTGATTGGGGGATCGAGGAAGATCGAAGATCTACTTCAGGTTATCGTGTATTTGTTGGAGGCAATTTGGTATCATGGAAAAGCAAAAGCAAAATGTGGTCTCACGTTCAAGTGCGGGTAATCGTAAATATAGGGCCATGGCTAAATCTGCATGTGAAATAATGTGGATACATCAACTCCTCAGTGAAGTAGGTTTTAAAGTTTCTATACCGGCTAAGTTATGGTGCGACAACCAAGCTGCACTTCACATTGCGTCCAATCCAGTCTTTCATGAACGAACCAAACATATTGAGATTGATTGTCACTTTGTTCGTGAAAAGATTCGAAAGGCTTGATCTCTACGGATACGTGAAAACCGAGAACAATTGGGAGATATCTTCACAAAAGCTCTTAATGGGTTTCGGGTTGATTATCTTTGTAACAAGTTGGGCATGATCAATGTTTATGCATCAACTTGAGGGGGAGTGTTAAAGTAAATGTATATATTATTAATGAGCACTTTAGGGAACATGTTATAGCACTTTAGGGAACATGTTATGTCACTTTAGGTAGTGGGTTGATGACTTTAGGCTATGTGTCCCCAACCACTTGTGTATATATATGTAATCTCTTAATGAAGATAAATCAAGTTTTCTCAGCATATTGTTACAGTGAGCAAGTATAAGCAAATGGGGGTGAAGAGTGTGAGTAATGCATTGGATATGAAGGCAATTTCAGGAGGAGGGGGCTATGGCGGTGGAGGTCCAGGAGGGGTACAGAGACATGGGACGCCGCAGATTGGGGGGGGGCAAAGGCAAGGAGCGCTTTGGCAGAGGATGAATGATTGTATGGACCAGTTGCATTCGATAGTGCTTGCAATTTGGCATTTGCAGAGGGTGCTGTCCAAGAAGCGGATCCATTCACGCATGTTCTGTTGCTAGATGAGATCATGCAGGTAAGTGAATTCGCTCTAATGTTTTCTTTTTCTGTTTTTGTTGTTCTTGATTTTTGAGGAGTATTTACTTGCTGTTTTAGTTTTAGGGATTCTTATGTTCTTTTATTCGGTATTGATAAGTATTAACTGTATAATTGATGTGTTCACTGTTATAAAAGGTATTAGAGATTCTGGCAGTTTTGCATCCCGATATGACTACATGTAACTTGAAACTTGAGACAGATTATTTTGATGGGGAATGTGTGGATGGTGAAAGAATGACTGAATATAACATGCCGTGTGTATAAAATATATACTAATAGTAATAGACAAACAATAATGATGCAGATGAGAACGATTTCATGTATGAATAGAAGTTTAAGATGGACAGACAACATTGACTTGATCACTTAGAAAGTTATGCAAGTACTTGTTTTTGGTGGTCAGTATATTGAACTATATCAATTCACAGTCTTAAATAGTGTCTAAATTGTCTAGTTTTATTTCACTTCCATAATTAATTATCTTTGGGTGAGGCAAGCAGGATCATCTCTTTTCCACTCAGTTGTAGTAACTACACTTTGAAATGAGATTCCTACATCATCTGTATCGTAATTAATAGTCTATTTCTTTTGAAATCATTGACGTTGTACAATGCCAATATACCTCTGTTTGCTGCTTATTTTCGCTTATGCTTTTGTAGGAAGGTGATCCAATTTTAACTTATCGTGTTTGGGATGCTTTAGTGAAATCCTTTGCAAGCCAAATGAAGTCTGTTTTCAATGCATCAAGCTTTGTCAAGGAAATATTTACTGTTGGGTATCCGAAGCTGTTGTCAATGATCGAGAACCTCCTCGAAAGAATTTCTCGTGATACAGATGTCAAAGAAGTTCCACCAGCTCTCAGTTCAGAAGGCAAGGAACAAATGGTAGCTGCCATTGAGAATTTCCAGACAGCATTTTTAGCCCTTTGCTTGAGTAGACTGTCTGATCTTGTAAATTCTGTGTTTCCAATGTCAAGCCGCGGAATTGTTCCGTCCAAAGAACATATCTCGAGGATAATATCACGCATTCAGGAAGAAATTGAAGCTGTGCAGTTGGATGCTCATTTGACTCTTCGTGTCTTGCGTGAAATCAGCAAAGTTTTGCTTCTACTTGCAGAAAGAGCTGAATACCAGGTATCCTCTAATTTTACCTTGCACCTCCTATTTTGACTTTTAGGTAAACGGAACGTGATAAAGTGGTTTTATTCTTTGTTATACGTCTAGATCAAAAGATCATTCATACACTCAAGCTTAGAAACTGACTGCTCTAAAGTAAGAAATTGCTCACTCAAAAATTACAATAACTATTCATATAGAGACCGATTTATTTATATGCTATGTAGGACTTAACTTAGGAGTTTTCTGGTCTGTGAAAAATATAACCAGAGGAGCCTTCCATTGAATGAAAGTTTAACCTTCTCGCTGTCTTCCTTCTCATAAACCTTTCATTGTCCGCAATGACTCTAATTGAGTTTGCCATACAGGGTTTTGTATTCTAATATCCATACGTCAAGTGTAAAAAGTCATTAATCTTAAAGAAGCAGCACCAATTTTTTTTTTATTTGTTCCGGATTCGGATTACACATATAGTGGGAATTTGCCTTCAATCAATATGAAGATTTGACCTTATGAACATTTGGTCTGCCAAATTTGGGTGTTGGTGGTCACTTAAATGAATTAATATTAAATTTTAGTAGTGGCTTAATTCTGTGAGTTTCCAATGATGATATCTTTTATGGTGTGATTAGTGAAAAAACCTCTTGCGGGCTTTCAATTTGTGCGCCTTCTTATTGAACTTCTTATCCTCCCCGATTCACAACTAAATTTCGGTGGCAGATATCAACGGGCCCTGAAGCCCGCCAAATAACTGGCCCCGCAACTCCAGCACAACTGAAAAACTTCATGCTGTGTCAGCATCTCCAAGAAGTTCACACACGCATAACATCCATGATATCAGGACTACCCTCCGTTGCTGCGGATGTCCTATCGGCCGCCCTTGGTACAATATACGGTGTTGCTGCCGATTCTATAACATCCTTATTTCAAGCCATGCTCGATCGTCTTGAATCATGTGTCCTACAAATTCACGAACAAAATTTTGGTTCTCTCGGCTTAGATGCTGCTATGGTTAACGATGCATCCCCGTACATGGAAGAATTGCAAAAAACCATTCTCCACTTTCGGAAGGAATTCTTGTCCAGGCTTTTGCCTTCTTCGGGAGCTATTTATACCGGAACAGAAAACATATGCACGAGGCTCGTAAGGAGCATGGCATCTCGGGTTTTGATTTTTTTCATAAGACATGCGTCACTTGTTAGGCCGTTGTCTGAATCTGGAAAGCTGAGAATGGCTAGGGACATGGCCGAGCTTGATTTAGCAGTGGGCCAAAACTTATTTCCAGTAGAACAGCTTGGTGCACCGTACCGGGTCCTACGAGCATTCCGGCCCGTTATTTTTCTGGAAACGTCTCAACTTGGATCATCACCACTTCTTCAAGATCTTCCGCCTAGTGTCGTACTTCACCATCTCTATTCACGTGGGCCCGAAGATTTGCAGTCTCCTTTACAAAGAAACAAGCTTACACCGTTGCAGTATTCGTTGTGGATGGACTCGCAAGGGGAAGATCAAATATGGAAAGGCATCAAAGTGACTTTGGACGATTATGCTGCAAAGATAAGAGCCAAAGGAGATAAGGAGTTTAGCCCTGTTTATCCTCTGGTGATGAAAGTTGGTGCATCCATAAGTCGAAACGCATCGTAGTGTTGACCGATACTTCAGTCCAATTAATACAATCTGTTCATAAATCGAGGCTTCAATAGATTCCTTCGCGGATGGTATGCTCTCAATCTTCTGATTACGTTTTTTCCCCCTATGCCTCATACTACTGCTCGATTTTGCATCATCGGTCTAGTTTTGATTCTTTTATTTGTAGCAACATTTTTCTTTAACTAAAAGAAAAAATGATATGAGAAAGTGATTAGGTCTTGAATATGCGTTCATCGGTGCTTCGTCTCACATTCATTGTGAAGAATGTACAGTGTGGTGGGTTGATATAATCTGATTAAAGAGCATTTATCTGCTGAAGCAATATAAACATTAATATATAGGAACTTTGCATGATTTGATTTTGCTCTTTATTTCTTTGTTTTTCCCTTATGTTTGTTGGGACTTATGGATTTGTTCACACCCTATTTCCGTAGTCTTTTTCTGTGGTAAAGATCTAAAGCCTGGATTGGTTGGTAAGTCCTCCAAAATGCAGGACATTCAATTACTTCACTGGAAACAGAACAATTTTGTGGCTTGACTGATCAACTAGATTAGCTTCTGTCGTTAGTTTTGATCAGTCTAAATGACAATTTTTTTGGGATAATTACAAATACACCCCTGAAGTTTAGGCTAATTACAAAAAACCCAGAGATGTTTCAAAATTACAAAAAGCCCTTTAGGTTTGATTTCATCTTACATTTTATCCCTTCATAAAAAACAAGCATTTTGAAACCGCCATGATATTTCTAAAAATATTAAAGTTAACCCCCTTAAATTTAAGGCATAATCAAACCTGAGGGGGTCTTTTGTAATTATCCCCTTTTTTTAAATAGTTGGAACATCATATATGCTGTCGGTGAGACGTATCTGCAGTTAAAAATCTAAATTTTGGATGGATAAACACAAACGAATAGGCTGCGGTGTACCTACAGACTTGGCTGAGATTCGAAATTTGTTACATTAGCAGAAATTGACCCAATTTTGAATTTCTGTAATTATAGGGTTTTGAAGTCTGATTTCTCTCTCTTTTTTTGGGACAAGAGGTCTGATTTCTTGTATAATGTCGATTTTTTTTCTTTTTTCTACTTTCATATCAGTGTGTTTAATATGAGTTTTTTTAGTAAATTAATTATGTAAAGGGGAAAAAGTGAGCCAACTTTCTTGGGTTTTAAGGTTTTGAAGTTTGAACAATGAAATTTTGAGACTAGAAATTTATGCCACTTACATTACAACATTTCATTTTGTTGATAATTATTTATTAGGGATAATTACAAAAAATTGCCCATGAGGTTTGGGTTAATTACAAAAAAATCCACACGTTTTGAAAACTATAAAAAGAAAGAAAACCATAAGATTTGATTCAGTATTAAACTTTACTTATTTCATAAACACTCCTTACATTTGCAAAAATATTACGATAATCTCCTTGAATTTAACACAAAAATCAAATTTCCATGTGTTCTTTTGTAATTTTCAAACAACTCTGTATTTTTTTGTAATTAACCCAAACATGAGGTGTAGTTTTTGTTATTATCCCTTATTTATTATCGTGCCATCGTTGTCTCACGGCTCTTGAAGCAAAGACAAAATGCATTATTAAAAAAGAAATAGTAGTAAATGGTTTGCAATACATTGCTTTTCAAAAAACAATGCGCCTAATAATGTGGAATAATGTGATATTGAAAAGGCCAAAATAATAATTATAGAGGAAAGACAGCCAGCGCCAAAATTCAAGATTCGGATAGCTGATCTATAGATGTGTACTGATCGTGATATTGATAATTCATATAGATACCTATTAAAATTGACTTGATTAATTAAGTTTTGTCTTTGTTAGGTAGAATAACTTGATCCTGTTTCATATATGTATATGTATATTATAATTCAACTTATATGCTTACTTCTGATTATGATATAGGACAGCAGCTCCTCACTTTCTTTATTGTTGCTTGCCAATGCCGCCAGAACCCGATATGATACGCGCTCTTGGTTAGTGTTATGGTTATGGACCTTATGGTAGGTTCTGCTGAAGTGCAATCATATCCTCCCAACTCCCAAGTAAAGAGAACAATTATGTTCGATTCCCCAAATCTAATAATAGTTGATCTCTCTAAATTGAACCCACACAGACGCTTATTCAAGATGAGTTAGCTCTCACCAAATCTTCACCACACACGCATATATCATGGAGCAATTTGATGGAGTGGGGTTTTGATGTTTCACATATATCCTGATCATATAATCTTATGATCATATGAATCCTATGATCTTTTTCCCATTTGAAAAATGAATGTATATCCTCTCTTTTTCACACATACTATGTGTGTCTGTGTGTGTCTATTGATGTAAGATCAAAATGAAGAAGAAGACAAGCAAGTGAATAGTTTCATCAGCGTGCCTTAAATGTTGGTTTACCTCTCACCATCTTAAAAAAAAAATTAACCCTCATAAAAAATCGAGTACTGACATCCATATAACTACAAATATTGGAATATCATTGATGTGCTTCACATTCCACAGTGAATTAAAGAG
Source organism: Rehmannia glutinosa (assembly GCA_016081115.2). Classification (NCBI taxonomy): domain Eukaryota; kingdom Viridiplantae; phylum Streptophyta; class Magnoliopsida; order Lamiales; family Orobanchaceae; genus Rehmannia; species Rehmannia glutinosa. The sequence goes on from CM071929.1 coordinate 51,500,011, forward strand.
TAATTAAAAGGGTAATTGTGGTTGACATGGTTAAGGCAAATTAATTAGGACTCACCTTTTGTAGAATAAACATCATTCTCGGCATCTTTCTGACTTTGCTTGGATTGTAATAATTAATAGGGCTAATTACAAAAAGTGCCCCATAGGTTTGGTGTAGTTACAAAAAAGTCCCAACTAAGTTTTAGAATTACAAAAATATCTATGAGGTTTATTCCGTCTTAACATTTTACCACAATCATTAGTTCATAACGGAATTTACTGGCGCCATCAAAAAAATTGACCTGAAAACTTAAAATGTCCTTGCAGTATTGTTCCAAGATTATGAACAGACAAAAATGTCTTTTGACTATTCACAAAAGATTACAACAATATTGTGGCTAGTTGCAACTATTATAACTTACAAAAATATCATTCAGTTTCGACAAAAATTACAACATTATTCCCCATGAATTATTATTCTCTACTATCCTTAGCATATCTACAATTAATAAACAGGGAAAACTGAAATTTAATTGAATAAATAATTAAAAAAACATAAGACTAACTGGAAGTTATTTTAATTTTCCACAAATTACAAAGCATCAAAATCTCTCCCCAAAATATTACAAATATGCTCTGATTACGAAAAACAATTTTCATTCATCTGGTTTTCTTAAGCTACAAAAAAAAAAAAAAAAAAAAAAAAAAAAAAACAGAGGTTCCAAGCTAAATGGGGTAATTTTGTCCGTCCACTTTTGTTCTTCAATTTTTCTTTCTTTATTGAAATTATGTCATGGATATTATCGACTTTACACAAATTCAATTAGTTTTACCGCAGCGCTCCCTCAAATCTCAGGGTACTTTTTGTGATTTTAAACTTAGTTGAGTTTTTATGTAAATATCCCAAACCTCATGATACTTACTTTTTGTTATTATTAACCCTAGTTTGTATTTATCTAGTTGTAATAATAAAATCACAAAGTCACATCCCTATTAATTTCATATTAATACCTCTTCTTTGTATCCTCCGTTACAAGCAAAGAAGTTTGAAGTGATTTTCAAGGCCAAACAGTGCCATTTCAAACAACCCCCCTTTGTTCTAAACAACATTAACATGGGGAAAAAGAAATCCAATCAAACATCCTTAAAATTACCTAAGCAATTACAAAACAAGCAACAAAAAATCCACAATCTCATCAAGATTTTGAAGCCCAAAGTTTACATCACGGACTCATCAAACTTCAAGAACCTTGTTCAACAACTTACCGGAAATGGAAATAATTCTCCCATCATCTCATCCCCACCTCCTTCTATTTCTGTAGATGCATCTCCACCGTTGGATCGGGTTCCTTTATAGATCATGATGGATATCATGAAAACAGCTTAGATTTTTCGTCGTTCGATTCGTCGTGTTTTAGCACACGGATTATAATTTCAACTATGGTGTGATGGAAAATAGCTCCCAAAAGATTGATTTTTCATCGGAGTATATGGAATTAGAGTCGTTGCTAATGGGGATGGATGATTGTTATGGGATTATTAATCAGCAAGAGGTTTGTGTTTATGATTATGATTTATCCAGCTTCATATGAATGGTGTATGTATATGGTTTGATCAAGTGTATTAATGGTATGTTGATATATACTTGTAATTTACTGTTTATATATATCAATAGCTATGTATATGGGGATTAATGTATAATTTTTGTGTAGTATTGAATCATGTACATTGTGGTACAAATTGAGAGGGAGGTTTAATTAGTGTATGTATTAATTTGTACTTATACATTTTTTTGTTGTTGATCATTTATAAGTTCTTTGCATATATAATCGTGATTGTATTATATGTGGTCGTGTTCAAGGAATGGAAGTTTGTTCATATTGTATGTTTGCATGCAGTTTTGAACTTTCTTCAAAAATATTTTTACATGACATCAATATTGTTGAGCTAGGAGACTCTAATAGAGTGGATCGATACACGAAAATGGGGTGAGCAGATAGGAAGTTCAAGAAAATAATACAGATTATAACAATATTTTTAAAAATATTCTCACTAAACTTTTTAAAAAAGAAAAAAAAAAAGGGCGGGTTAGGGGCCAGGTTGGCATCCCTGGATCCGCCGCCATGCATGACAATCGATTAACTAAATTAGTTAATAAGTATATGGTTCAATATTTCTTTGTGGGGAATTTCTTAGCCATCCAAGTGGGGTGACACCCAAGTGAGTGATCCACCCTTGGATCACTCACACACCCATGTGGGTGTGTGTGTATGTGAGGATCCAAGGGTAGATCCTCACACTTGGGTGTCATCCATATGGGTGGCATGGATAAGACTCGTTTTTGTATAATTCATGTTTGACATTAATTATTAATATTATATGGTGAAGCTTACCCAAGCTATTTTTAATATAAATTTATTTCATGTTCCTCTAATAAACAACGGAAACTTCAAGGTTCTTCCACTCAGTTCTTTTCCAACTATACATAGTGTCTTATGAAAATGAAAACAAATATTGTAATAGAATCACCTGATGAACCATAGAATCTAGAATATTTATTATGGGGCCATTATTCATAAATTGTCATAATATATAAGCTAGAGAGAAGTTCGATATCTTTAACCAATCCCCGGAACAGTTAGGGAGTTAAGTCTGTAATAGGTCAAATTGACCATTTCTGTTTTGTGAAAATGAAGGAGTCTATGTGTTTTAAAAAACTATTTTTTAAAATCTATTTTGACTAAAAACTGACGGTCATACCCTTCATATATTCTCTAGTGATGTATTTGACCATTTTTCAAAAAATTGATGTGGTACATAACTCGGTAACGAGTTACATAATTTGGTATCGAGTCGAGTCATATAACTTGATAGTTGGTACCGAGTTATGTACTGGTCTCCAGAAATTAAAAAAGGGTAAAGTGGAAATTTGAACTTAAAAATAGCTAAAAATATTCTTGCTATAAAAAATGCCAAAAATCCGTCGGACTCTAAGTCTATATGCTTTTGGTGACAATAGCTAAATGAAAAGGGAAATGTAAAATTAAATTAAATTCCAATTGGAACCAATTCAAGTTCTCTAAATAGTTGTATCAAATTAATCTTCATAGCGACACAAATGACTCCATGGCCCAATGGATAAGGCGCTGGTCTACGAACCAGAGATTCTGGGTCCCCAGTGGAGTCGGTTCTTCACATTTTTATTTTTTATTTTTGAGGAAGCATTTCGTTTAATATAATCACGTCATGTTTGTAAAAAGCCCAGACATTTCATTAAATTAATTAATTATCAACTTTTAGCATTTATCAATAATTCTGTCTTGCATTTTCAATGATCAACTGATAAGCTTACTCCCAGAAAAATTGATTAACATTGACTAGAAACGCCCAGAAAAATGTCCCTAATTTCTTTTCTTTCTAGCAAGAAAGTTAAATGAGTTGAAAATGTTTTTTTCCCATTCATCATTTGCCCAAATTGCCACAGTATTATTAGCAGAATGACGAAGCCTCGGTTCGAGTACCATGACAGGTCCGAACTTTTAAAATTGTCAAAAAAAAAATAAAAATTATGTGTCTTCCTCGAGAAAACAATTTGTAAAAATGCCAGTTAATTAATTATTGATTAACAATTTATACAAACGCCCAGAAAATTAATTTAATTAATCAATTTTACTACTGAAACAGCCAGTGCTGAACTGGTCATTCAGAAAATGTCTCAAGGCAAAAGCATACAAAGGACTTATACAGAGAAATAAAACACTTCACAGAGAAAACAAACAAAGAATGCAAAGAATCAATACAATACACAACATGAGTTCTAACTACCAATATTTTTTGATATTATTATGTTTTATGTTCCTTTTATGGAACCTGTATTATCCATTCTTCAAAAAGAAAAAACAAAGGTAGAGCCAATTTCATCTTAAATCAACCCTTGCTTGGAGGAGGAAGGCTATACAAGGACTTAAGCTGCCTGCTAATAAGCTTACTATCATTAAGCGCCATTTGCAACTCCAAATCATCAGACCACCATTGCTCCAAACCATGTGCCTCAAGAAACTTCTGCTTCCCCTTCGACAACACGAAAAGCTTCGCCGCAAACGGCGTATTATTCGCCGGTTTAGCATTCTCCTTCTCACCACCACCCCCATCCCCATTCTCCGTCTCCACCGGATCGTTATAGTAACAACAAATATAGTCGCTATTATTCACGTACAAATGCGGTACCCACTTCTTCGATCCCAACGTTATCGATTTCACTCCTTCGACCGGAGTTTCGTTTTCATTTTCGTTACTTGAAGGAAGCATCGACCGGACCCTTTTCCACATCGTCCCGGCTTTTTCCCCTACGGTTCTTAGACTCGAAGCTAATGAAACCGAGGGAGGATTGAACAAATGTGCCTCCACAAAAATTGCTTCTTTGGCTAGCGCCTTTCCAATTTGGAGAGCAAAACCGGCTCCCAACGAATGCCCTGCTATACATACGTTGCTACTACCATATTTTTCTGAAATCGATTTCAATGCCTTATACGCGCAACTGAATCTAACCGATCCTTTTAGGCTTTCCCAAGTTAGGAAGCGTAGATCGTCCTCAATGTCCCGTCTGATTGTTGGACTCTTGAGCAGAGTTCCTCTGAGTGCTAAAACGGCTCTTGGCGCGCCACTGGGTCGTAAAAGTACGAAATCTGCTAATGCGGCCGCGCGATCCCATTCTAGTATTGCACCGAATATTGATCCGTCTCTTTCGTCTATTAGGGTTTCGACGAGTTTGTACTTGAATGGTGTCCACCATTTAGGTGCAAGAGCGGTATCGTTGGTTCTGTTTTTCTTGTCTGTCGAGCTCGAGCAAGTAGACCGCTTGTATGAAGCAGGCGATTACAGTCCTTTTGTAATTGCCATCTTTCCTGTTGATTTCATTTATTGAAATTCTGTTAGTTTCAAGAACCAATCTCAGGTAACACCAAAATCTTAAATAATTTTGGGCCTAAAAACCATAAAAGATAAAAACCAATCTCAGGTAACTCCAAAATGTTAAATCATTAATATTGAATTTGGCCTAAAAACCATAAAAGATAAAAGGCAATCTCAGGTAACACCAAAATCTTAAATCATTAATCTTGAGTTTGGCCTAAAAATTAAAGATAAAAGCCAATCTCAGGTAACACCAAAATCAATCATCCATATCTAATATCAAGATTCAAGGACAATTGCAGAAACAGTTCATGTCCTTCAAAACCTCAGTTCAAACTCAAACCATTCTTACACCTCAACACAGTCAACTCAAAGTCAGCCCTTTTCTTAAGTCAACTTAATCCAATATCTTCAGATAACAATCAGAAACTAAAAAACATAAACCCACCAATTTAACCTCATTTTAGCAAGGAAACAATAATTTTACACAAATAACTGAAGCAGATAAAATCAGGTGTTTCTAAACATAAAATTCCAGTTCACATTTTACTCTCCTACAAAACTCAAATATCAAGTCAAGAACCAGTCCATTCATGCAATCAAGAAAACCCACACACAATTCCAAAAAAAACACACACACTTACACACCAGATCTCACATCTGAACCCAAAACTGGAAAAATAAAAGGTGGAAAAAATGAGAACTGACCAAGTGGAGTTGATGAGGTCCCTCCAGTTTATAGAAGGAACATTGCGAGGCCCAGACACATGAAACGCATAAGGATGTTGCGTTTCAGTCCCTAACTCAGTTTTCACACTCTGATTTTCACAATCTTCAATTCTTTCTTGTCTTTCCAGTTCCACCACCTGCAAAACCTCACTTTTCATCTCATCTGCGCTTCTCTTCCCCATTTTTACGTCAACATCAAAATTCAAAAACCCACCTCCAGATTCTTAGCTCTTCGATTAAAAAGGACCGAAGAAAAATAAGGAAAGTGGGAGGATGGTGTGGTGGCTTCAGGGGTTTTTGTGAAGGTTACCCTGCCATTGTTGGATGTGGGGAGATTTAAAGTGTTGGATTTAGTGTAATTTAATGCTGGTAATTATTGCAAATTTGGAAAAAACGCCTGCTTTTTTTGTTTTGATTTTTGGAGGGGTGGAGATGGGAATCTATAACGGTCATATTTTCCTTGTGATGGAGATTTAGTTTACTTTTTTGCCAGCCCAGAGTGCTAACGTTAGCGGCACACGTTTGTGGGCTGGGCTTGGTCTGGATTCCAACACACGAGGGGGCACGAAATCTACCCGACTAAGGAAAAAACTCCAAGGGTGTTCTCGTCATTTTCCAGGAATTCGTGTGTGTTTAATATATATTTTGCATATATAATATATATTTATTAATATAATTATTATTTTTAATATTATATCTAACATTTATAAATTGAAAAATAATTTTTGTAAATAATATTTTATAAATATAGTAAAAATTTTGTTTGATTTTTTCTATTTAAATTTATTTAATGTCGGGTAGGACGAGTCGGCCCGTCCCTCCCCATGCCCCGTGACGGGTAGGCCCGCGCCCGCCCCATTGTCATCCCTAAGGATGAATCGGGTGAATAGTTCGGCGATGTTATCACAGTTGTACTCGACAATGCATTGTATGTACTTTTTTTTTTTTTTTTGGAACAGGAACATTGTATGTACTTAAACTTTGATCAGTTGTTGAAATTGGATTATAGTGTCCATATGAAATGTGCTTGTATCACTGAAGTTCCATTCAGCCATGCCTCCTAATGACAGTAGGAACCTCAGCGTCTCCAGACAACATTGCCACAAAACGGGACATGCATGGACGGTTGAACCACATGGGATGTTTGGCTGCATAATATTGCTACTCCTACTAGTCTTTGCACCTCATCCTCGTTGAATTCTTATAAATTTGGATCCACCAGCTCCATTTCGTACTTATTTTCATGACAATGCCAGGTCTGGAGGAGAAAATTATATGTAAATTATATTTTCATGAGCTACACAAAACACATTTATCACGGTATCAAAGCACTTGGGTTCGTTGTTAGGAGGCGATGTTGATTTGGACAACCGACGAGTTGGATTGGCACGCTCGTTGTCAGGACGAGTGTTAGATTGTTGTCTCATATCGCCAAGTTGTTGGCGTTGTGTTATTTTGTATAAACATTAACTGAGCACCGTCCCCCTAGCTTTTATAATGTGTTCTACCCAAGCTCATTTGTGGAGAATCATTTATTAAGTAATTTCCATTTTCTATCTTTAGGGACGACAATGGGGGGCGGGGCCCGCATCAAAGCCGTCCTGTCGGGGCGGGTTTAGACTCGGATAAATGGGGCCCAGGGCCAAAACTTCAAAACCCGCCCAGGTCAGAGGCGGTTCCCGGGTCCAATAGGACCCGCCCGCCATATTAATTTTTATTATTATTATTTTAATATATATTTATATATTTTTGCATTATTTGCTTTTAGATTTGAGTGTTGTATTGATATTAATTTACTACTCTAATATTATGTAACATTGTACTTTGAATATTTATTTTGAGTACTATTGCAAGATCCTAATAGTATTTTTTTTGAAAAAACAATTATTAGTAGTAGTAAAATAGTTGTAAAATGTAGTTATAGCAAGTTGTATAATTACATTTATTTTTTTTAACCTATTGACATTTAATTATATTTGAAAATTTGACCACAAATACAAAAATATAAATTATTGCAATTAAAAAAAATATTGGCGGAGTATATGTAATCGGGTTTAGACACGCCCCGTCGGGTTTTGGAGCGGGACAAGGCAGGCCCCAAATCTTAATTTTTCTTGGCGGGGCGAGTCACAAGTTTATCCACACATGTCCCGTTGCCATTCCTATGTATAGTTGATCTTTATTTATTGCACAATTAACTAAATGGTTAAAATAATTGTATATTGTAATATCAAAAACAAAAAAAAAAATATTGGATATTGGCAAACCAGTAATCGTGCATCTATAAGATAGAAGTCGCACTCTTGTAATCGTGGAAATATGTCAACACCCTTCCACCCTGGCCCCTCCCCTCCCTGTCCCCTTTCTCTTCCCTCTTTCGACTCCAATGCCTCTGCAGATCCATATGAACCTAAATGAAAAGGAAAAAAGTTGATATTTTAATTACTATCAAATAAAAAAAAAAAAAACTATCTCATATTATTTTCGTCGAGATGGCGGGTGTTTCGGTGGCGGCGGAGTGGCAACTCCTGTATAACCGGTACTACCGGAAGCCGGAGCTCTATCAGATGCAGTGGAAGCAAGTCGACCTCACGCGCAACAAAATTGCCTGCGCCCCCTTCGGTGGCCCCATCGCCGTTATCCGAGACGACGCCAAGATCGTCCAGCTGTACGCTGAGTCTGCCCTCCGTAAGCTCCGCATCTTCACCTCATCCGGTCGCCTTATCTCCGAAACCGTGTGGAAGAATCCCGGCGGCCGCCTCATCGGCTTATCTTGGACCGACGACCTAACCCTAGTCTGCATCACGCAGGTTGGCACCGTATACTCGTACAATATCCACGCCGAGCTGGTCAGCACCTTCTCCTTGGGCAAAGAGTGCTTCGACAACAGCGTCGTCGAGTGCGTCTTCTGGGGGAACGGCGTCGTTTGTATCAACGAGGCCTTCGAGATATTTGCCGTGCCGGATTTTAAGATCCCGAAGACTGTTAAATTGGCGGATTGTAATTTGGAGGAGCTTCCCCATTGTATGGCGGTGATCGAGCCCCAGTACACGAAGTCAGGGGATGTGGAGGTTCTGCTAGGGGTTGGAGACCATGTGTTACTGGTAGAAGAGGATGGAGTGCAGCATCTGGCGGAAGGAATTGGGCCGTTGCAGAAGATGGTAGTCTCGAGGAAAGGAGAATTTGTTGCTTCATTCACACATGATGGAAGACTTCTGGTCATGTCTACAGATTTTGCTGATGTTATCATCGACTACGCTTGTGAGGTATGGGTGATACTGTGCTTCCTGGTTTAAGATTTTAATCTGATTGTCAATTTTAATTATTCAGTATGCCTTTAAAGCAAATCTACTCTTGATATATAATGTTATGATGGTGAATGTAAGGACGGTGTTAGCTAAGCTACCGCATACGTGTGATTGAGTTGGTAACTAGTGGACCTGTTCGGAAGAATTGTTGCATTATAATTGAAATGCTTCTATAGAAATGCCATTAATGGTAATACTGGACAATTGTGAATGAGCCATCAATTTCTTGTATTGCCAGTTTTCTTCAAACAAACACAGAAAATGCTTGACATGATTAGGCAATGTTTTCAGCTGTAAGTGGAGTATGAAGATATTGATCTCTGCATCTCTTTTTTTTTTTTTTTTTTTTTTGAGAAAATCTCTGCATCTCTTTGATTGAACCTTGAAAACTGGAACTATTTCTTAGGGAGTCTTGCTTATAGAATTTTGGGCTTTTCTTGGACATTTGTGTCAAGATTTGTTTTGTTTAATCATGCAGCACGTGTTAAAAAGCATAAAGAATTTCGAGTTTTAGAATTCTTATTAACCTCTTCTTAAAGAGCTCTTCTTGAATATCTCATATGCATTTGAAGCAGCCTTCTTCTTGTGACTATTTGCATGGACAAAATTTATGATTTTGATATTACTTCCTATTCATGAATAAATAACAAAGATGATGTTTCTATACCCTTTCTAAGCTCATTATAGAGTAACATAAGATCATCTGACTCCTACTTGGCAATCAACTGTAAGATTGCATTAACAGAATTCAGGCTGGGAAATGTTATGGCTTCTTCCAGTTGTCTGATGAACATGCTAGTTTGCTTCTCGAAAAGGAACATGTTGGGAAAATCTTATTACACTGATAACCGTTTTTTGATATCTATGGCATAAAATCACAACTTGTTACATTCTGATCAAGCTCTTCTTAACCACATACTGTAATCTATCTAACATTTTCTGTTATTTTTATACGTACAGTCAGCCCTTCCTCCTGACCAACTAGCTTGGTGTGGATTGGATAGTGTCTTACTTTACTGGGATGACATGCTACTGATGGTGGGCCCTTATGGCGATCCTGTACGCTACATATATGATGAGCCAATTATTCTTATCCCAGAATGCGATGGGGTGCGGATACTTTCTAACACAAGCATGGAGTTTCTACATCGAGTTCCAGACTCTACAGTATCGATCTTTCAGATTGGAAGCACCTTACCTGCTGCTTTATTGTACGATGCCCTCGAGCATTTTGACAGGCGAAGTGCTAAGGTAATCTACTTCCATTTGTATAAATTGAAATATTCTTTGTCCTGGCATCATCTTGATACATCTATCGCGATGCCGCCCTGACGTAATGGCCCTTCACCCGCATCTTGTTTGTCTACTTTTGTTATTGAACCTGTGTACTTTTCGATATTCAGTTTAATATGTTATTCTACCTTCTAAAGGGACCTTATTGACAGTACCTTGTGGCAAACTTGTTTATGATTTTTTTTGGTTGAAAGCTATCATGTATGAAAGCTACTGATAGTAAATATTCATCTTATGGATATGCATGTAATTCAATAGATATGTAACAACTTTTTAAAAGGTTGATGATTGTGAAGCAGAAGATATGCATTCAGAGTTTTGTTTTCTGTGGCTTCTCTATCTTTTGTGCCTGTTTGTGCCATTTCTTCATACTAGACTGGAGATGCAACAAATGGTTCCAGGAAATACTGGTCTGCAACACTGTAGACTTAAGTTAACCATTTTCGACCTACTGTTTTGGCCTAACTATTTGTCAACTTACGATATGCTTTTCAGCAAATTCTCTCTTCCTAAATATTACATTCGATTTAGAAGAGGTTTGCCAAGTTTTATTATCTTCTGCCTTCACTGCCATGATAACCAGTATGTAGTTTTGGAATGATAAGGATGAGCTCCTCTTTCACAAACGTTGCATTTTCAAAATAAATGAGGAGAATTGCAACTAGAATAACTCCAATGTTTAGTTAGAAGGTGTAGATTACGATAGTAGCGTAATTAAGAATTGACCTAAGCTTCCCTTAAGAAATGTTTTCCAAATTATTTAAAAATTGTTATTGAGGAAATACTGAAGCCTATAATCTGCCAGGCTGATGAAAATTTGAGATTGATCCGCTCTTCACTGCCTGAAGCTGTTGAGGCTTGTATTGATGCTGCTGGTTATGAATTTGATATTTCACAGCAACGGACACTACTGAGAGCTGCGAGCTATGGACAAACCTTTTCCAGGTAGGTTGGTGCTCAAATTTGGTTCATGTTGCATGAACTGTGAACTGTCCTCCCAAGGAATGAAACATATGTTCTCTCCTTTCTTTGTTGTTTTTGACTTATTCTAAATATAATGTTCTCATTATTGGAGAGGGAGTGCAGTTGTCAGCCATCGGAGAGGCAAACTAGATGAATGAATAAATATAATCAGCCCATTTATGTGCACAAAGTTGCTTCTTTGTCTCTATCTACGCATGAACAAGTTCATACTTGTATATGTTATCACATATGTCTCATGTATAAAATTTTACTATATTGTTATCATGCATTAGGCATTCCTTTTGGTCCTAATGCGTGCTGTTGGGTGATTTTTGTTCATTAGACAGTAAACAGCAAGAATTGTAGGTTCTGTATTGCATTTGGATTCTTTTTTATCGGATTCTCTTTAATAAGATGACACTTCTACCACTATTTAGTTATTTTATGGGAAGTATTGTACCCTTTTTGATTCTGATCTGAAAGTTAACATCATTGCTATCTGATATCATAACTAATTAAAAAATTGAAAGTTGCGAGTTCGATGTTATGTAATGCAGATGAAATGAAAGTTGCCATAATTTGCTCAACTCCTAGCAATCATGGACGAGTAGGATTGTTGTCTAACTTATTACATTGATGAAGTGGAAATCCCAAACCTGGCTGTCCTCCAGTCCAGTTATGTGTTTTACCCCCTTTCCACCTTTTAAAGGAAAAAATCATGAAATGAAAAGTTAGTGATATCTATATGACATTTCACAAGAATTAATAATTTTTTTAATATAGATATGCAATAGCATTGCCAATCTTTTTGAAACTTAAGCTGCAGTGTTATCATTAAAAGCCTACCTTTTATTACAATTTTCGCAAGGTAATATATATCTCTGCGATCACTTTGTGCCAATGTGGCACTCCACATGGTAGGTGCTGGTTTTGACATTTCTGTTGTTTACTGTCCTAGAGTTTGGGATGAAAAATGAGTGAATTGAATGCGTATGAAGTTCTTAAACGTACTTTATAATTTGGAATTTGGTGTGGTGTAGAGTTCTTACATGCAAGTACTCTTTGATTTCTTACATGAACTAATTTTTGGACAAATTGACGCATAAGTTCTGCTGTAAATTTTCTATTCATGCTCCTAAAAGAACATTATTTTCTGATTTTTTTTCTTGGTAATGATATCCAGTTGGCTTTGGCAGCCATGTTCAACGTGACAGCATACAAGAGATGTGTAAAACGCTGCGCGTCTTGAATGCTGTACGCCATGTCGATATTGGCATTCCTCTAAGTATTCAGCAGTACAAGGTGTTTAATTCTCACTACTCTATGCTTGAAGTTTCTAGTAACATTTTGTCATCTTGGATATAATTTAGTTATGTAGTTATTTTATTTATCCTTACATATTCTTGCAGTTGCTTACTCCCTCTGTTCTGATTAACCGTCTGATTAATGCTCACAAGCACCTCTTAGCCTTGCGGATATCAGAATACCTTGCTATGAACCAGGTATTCGTTTCATATTTTAGATGTACACTATACCTGATCTTTCCCTATTGTTTCCTTCTTTGTAGAAGAGTCACCTCGGTAGTTTTAGTTTCTGTCACTGATATTTTCCACTTGGTATACCATTGCTTTGTTCTTTGTTCATTAGCTTCATATTATATTTGTTTTATGTGATGTATATTTGCTTTCAGTGATTCAAGAAAAGCTAATAGGTACTTGTTAGCTTTTCAAATAACTAGATTTCTGTTAGGAATGAGTACATTTATGACTTAACTGGAATTGTTTTAATCAATGTTTAAATGAATTGAACGGATGCTTTGTAGTGAAGTGCTGTCCAACTTATTGAATTGCGTGTAAACTGAAATGAGGTTTACTTTGTCTTGACTATCTGTTTATTATTACTTGTTTTCTAGTTTCAGTTAGGAGATTGGTAAAGCTATTAAAGGATTTCGCTTGTTCGACAAAAACAAGGACATGTCCTTCTAATGGAGAGATGAAAATTGATTGATTAATTATCTTTTTCGTTAGCAATCACTGTTCCACATTGTGCATCAGTAGTTTTGGAAAATCCATGTTCCCTTTTTTGTTTGGAAGTCATTTGCAAAAAAAAAAAAAAAAAAAAAAACACAGTTGTTTTGAATTCGCAGCTAATGTTCATCATGTTTATTTGATGAAGAATGCTAATTGAAACTTCTTGAATTTCTGTAGATGCATGAAGTTATCCATTATCAGATAAATGCTTCTAACAAAAGCTGTTATGCTAATTATTAATTAAACGCCAACAATAATGAACAGGCTTCTTTCCCTTGAAAAAGGATAATAATGGCAAGATACCATCAGTATGTTGAAAAGGATACTTCTTGCCAAAAATTGAGACACAATTGCTACTGTTACTTCTGGAAATGAAATTTAATGAAAGAAAATTGGGGATGATATCAATTTGTTTGGTGGAGTAATTAATGCTAGTACTGCATTTTCGCTGAAATCATTATCTTTTGGGGCTTGCGTAGGAAGTCGTTTTAATGCACTGGACTTGTACAAAGATATCAGCATCCGCGGTGATTCCTGATGTCAGTCTTCTTGAAATCTTACTTGACAAGGTTAGTGTTTTTCTTTTCTTTTTCTTTTTCTTTTTCTTTTTTGATTTTTATATAATGTTGATTCTAAGTAGGTGTGTACATAACCACTCAAATCTTCCAATCCAATTATCTTCTGTCGCTATGACAGTTTGTGACCCTTCTCTCTGTGTGTGCACGTGTATCTGTGTGTTTATGCTGCATGTTAGAGCCGTTGGGTTTCTTGTTGATATTCTCTATCAACACTTAAACTCTCGAATTCCCAATTCCCGTGTCAAGTTGTAGTTCCCAATCTCAATTATCTCTCTCATAGTGAGGATTTGGTTTTCGTTTGATGCTATAAAAGGCAACCGGCATGCTCTGTTGTCACCCCTTTTTTCTAATCTTTTATGCTTATTGTTAGTTAATTTAAGATGCAACTACAAAAAAAGGCGAGAGAAACAGAATACATGCTTTTATATTAATGTACTTCAAAAGAATTATGTTTTTCAGAATGGTTTTTGCCATTCAATAGATTGAGAGTAGTAGCTGGTCTATTTAATTTAGTGAATAATCTCTGCTCATGTGTCTACTTCTATTTCTAGATTGCATATTAATAAATAACTTATTGTAAATGATTAGGCAATAGTCAAATTTGGCCAATCACCCAGCACGGCAACTCAAAGCCTGCGTAATTAAATACTACCTACCTGATTATCTAGGTTTGGAAGGATATATAGGCAGTTACTGTTTAGTCTTTGACCAACCTGACCATGTTTGGTTTGGCTAAAGTATTTCAATCGAACATACACCTCTAATTCAGCTCTTTAATTTGTACTTTTTTAATTACAAAATTTATTTCTGAGATAGTGGTTATGGAATCTCAGCTGAAGATATGCAAAGGAATATCTTATGCAGCTGTGGCTGCTCATGCTGATAAGAGTGGCCGTAGAAAGTTAGCTGCTATGCTAGTTGAACATGAGCCGCGTTCCGCCAAACAGGTATAGTTGGAGTTTTTCTTTCTTTTTGGTACCTGTGCATTTTCTATACAGAATGATTATTTGTTCTTCTTTAAATGTCTGAAGTCGTAGATTGCGTTATTTACTTGCATCTATGTCATTCATTTTTTAATGTAATACAAGTTGGACACTTCTGGCTAAGTTCTATACATGCAATGACATTGCTATCTGTCAGATTCCTCTCTTGCTAAGCATTGGAGAAGAAGATACTGCACTTATGAAGGCTACTGAGAGCGGTGATACTGATCTAGTTTATCTTGTCCTGTTTCACATATGGCATAAGGTGAAGTTTAAGATAAATGTTTTTAGACATTTTTAGGCTGAACAACCTTTTATACTGGAATTACAGATGATATTTCTTGATTATAGTTCATTGAGTACAACATGTAATATTGCAGAGAGCACCATTGGAGTTTTTCGGAACAATACAGGCGAGACCTCTCGCACGTGATCTGTTCATTACTTACGCAAGGTAGGGACTCTACTTAATCCCCTTCTCCCCCAAAAAAAAAAAAAAAAAAAAAAAAATTTACCGTAAGTATAGCTGGAGGAAAACCTCCTTTTATGATGTGGCTTATGTTTCTAATCTTTACATTGTCTCCCAGGTGTTATAAGCATGAGTTCTTGAAGGACTTCTTTTTGTCCACGGGCAACTTCAGGTTAATTCAAGTTTTAATTGATTCATGGGGGTCCCTCTTGTCTTTTAGTACATTTGGTGGAGTTGGAATAGACTTTTGAGAAACTTCAAAATAACTCATCCTTGCACTGTTTTGCTGGGGTCCAGCATATTTTTCTATTTCAAGAAAGTTCAATTAATATCTTCATTATATTCTATCTTGGATCTGATTTAAATTATTCTTGCATTCCGAACCTGAGAAGAATTATTAGTAATATATAGCATTCTAGCTCTTATATCCCTTTTCTCGTCTACAGTCTCTATCGTAATTTAATTTTTTGTGGTTTTGCAGGATGTAGCTTTTCTCTTGTGGAAAGAGTCATGGGAACTAGCAAAGAATCCGATGGCAAGCAAAGGATCTCCTCTTCATGGCCCACGCATAAAACTAATTGAAAAGACCCATAATCTTTTCGCTTGAAACGAAGGAACACATATTTGAGTACAAGGCAGCTGAGGAACATGCAAAATTGTTAAGGTGATCATTGTGTTTGGCACTCAGGGACTTGTGAATACCTGCATGAATTATTGCCAATTTAATTGCCTAGCTCCCATGAATTTCTATATCATTCCATCTACAACGTCATCCTTCTCATAAGTCATAACCTACTGGACCCTTATATCCCATCACCCATTGCCATATAAGAACCTTCTTAGTTTGCCCACATCATTCAGTTTCTAATGTTGGATATTTGCTGCTGGGCTGTTACCATTTTTTTTTTTGCCTAATGAAATTACTGATATGAATTGTGCGAAAAATTATGCACTTGTCATGGAAACAAATTCAATCTACATTTATATAACACGAAATATACATTTGCTTTCTTGTGAGCTGCTTGCAGCTGACCCTTTTCAATCAATTACAGAATTCAACATGAATTAGAAGTGACTACAAAGCAGGCCATTTTCGTGGATTCAAGTATCAGTGACACAATACGCACATGTATCGTCCTGGGAAATCATCGGGCTGCTAATAGAGTGAAAACTGAATTTAAGGTTTGTAAATTCCAGATATTGCTCCTACTAATCATTAAAGTAACAAGGATATGCATAAAACTTTTCCAAGCATTCTCTTGCTTTTCCAACACAAATGTGTATGTGCAATTTAAATTCAGCACAATCAATGATTCAGGTTTCGGAGAAACGGTGGTATTGGCTTAAAGTCTTTGCTCTGGCAACAATCAGAGACTGGGATGCACTAGAAAAGTTTTCAAAAGAGAAGAGACCACCAATTGGTCAGTGGTTTTATTTTGAGTTAATTTAGTATGGATATTTTTTATCCTGGTGTTATTTTATTATTGTTTCTTCTGTTCTCTAGTCACCTAGTCGTCATTATTGTAGAGCATGAATATCCATATCTATTGCTTGCACAAAATATGCAGTAGTATGCTTGGAATGTAATCTAAATCTGATAATCCATATCTAAAATATAGCATAATCTTTGCCATGATTGCTGCAGTCAGAGTGAGTTTTGTTTAATCTTGTTTATGTGACAATATGTTCCCCTTAAAAGGATCTTAATCGAAATGAGAAGAATTTGAAAGACTGATCTGTCATCCGTTTCATCATCATCATATATATTGTTTAGATGAACTCAACTTGCCCTCCTTAGTTGTTTTGAACTTCCTCTTTGGGTGCAAAAACTTGAATATATGAAAATTGCAATTTACTTAAATTTCTTCTCTCCAATACGAGAATCTCCAACAAGTGGGATGAAGGCAATTCAAGGAGTCAACTATAATTGTATTTGCGATTGTCGGAAACTCTTTCTGGGCCTTCTGGCTTGCCTGAATAACCATGCCCCGTTGTACACCTTTGAGGTGATGCTTGTTCACTGAGCCATAAACCAACAAGAGATGCCACCTGCTTGAACGTCGGATGGCTGATCATTTTTTTTATAGTAATTGTTCGAGTTGGTAGCATACATACTTTTACAGCCTTGTCGCGTTACTTGCACTTTTGCTTGGGGTTGTTTCGTTTCAGTTGTTTTTTACTTATAAGCTTTAAATGGAGAAGTAAATAATGTGAAATCAACTTCTACCGCAATCTAGTCTCAAGTCGTAGATTATGCTTAGTAAGGGTCATGCTTTTGGCATGTCCCTTATAATTTCTTTACAGTTTCTCTTTGTTTAAAAATTGAGTTCGAACTATTTTGGGTTTTTCATGTTCGAACTATATTCTGTAGGTTACCGTCCATTTGTGGAGGCTTGTGTGGATGCAGGTGAGAAACATGAAGCCCTTAAATATATTCCAAAACTTGCTGATCCCAGAGAGAGAGCTGAGGTAAACTATGAACCATATGGTGTTGATTTAACATTCCAATTTTAGATATTTTCTCCATTTCTCTCTCATCATGTCTTATTTGTGGAAATAAGTGGTGTCCGTTATGTAATTCATGAACAGGCTTATGCTAAAATCGAATGGCCAAGGAAGCTGCAGATGCCGCATCTCAAACTAAGGATGGTGAACTGCTCGGGCGATTGAAGCTAACTTTTGCACAAAATGCTGCAGCTTCATCAATTTTCGATACACTGCGAGACCGGTTGTCTTTCCAAGGCGTGTCTTAGTCTTGTTTACTTTGATCTCTATGGTGAATAGTCTTTTGAGTTTATTTGTGTTGTGCTTGTGAATTTGGCATTGTATGTAAAACTGGATGGTTGATTTTTGTGAACTTGTAATGGTTGTATCCCAGGCATGCATAAGAAAAAATAGTACTCGTAATTTTATAATTTCCTCCTGTTAAACTCGAATATGTATTATTTCCTTTTCTCTCTTAATCATGGTTCTTGCTTATTAGCCATGATATGTATTTCTGAAAGAGAAATTTGACGTTGCATTGGTGAAGTGGCTTTAATTTATCTTGTTAGTATTCTTTTGACTCCTTGTTCTGCTTCCTACTTCGTCTTTTTTATACCATGAGTATGGGCATTAGGTTATTCTGTTTTATGTTCGTCCTGAAAATACTAACTGAACCCAAATTTGGTTACGTTAATATTCTACAATTGTAATAGCACTTGTGATTTTGATATCTGCTTGGAGTGTGAATAAATACCATAACTCTAAATATAATTATCCTTTGACTTGTAGGGGTGTAGCAGATTACAGTGAACCACAATCTGCATTTTCTTCTGGAATAATTGTTCTAAACATCCCTTAGCTTTCCTCGCAGATATTTCAGTTATGTTTGTAATCTTCTCGATTGCCTTTTGTTTTCAAACAGTTGGAGATGAACTAAGTGCCTTAGTGTGTATCCTTTGATGTTTGTTTTAAGTAAAATAAGAGAAATTTTGATTGAATCACCTTCAAAATCGAGTGAGTTAGGTCAAGACTCAAAAGAGTACGAATTGATTTTATTAGCCATATTTTAACCTCATCGAACATAGCATTATCATGATGCGATCAACTCACATCTTATTATAGAAGTTACAAGAAGCTCTGAATATTACATGAATAACTGTTCTTAACTCGAAATCGAACCCGAGCATAGATTTCAGTTGGTGGCTTGGCGCTTGGTAACCCATCCTCATTCCTCACTCGACCCCCTTTACCTACAAATGGTTCTTCACTCACTTAGAAATTGCATAAGGTGAATCTTCATATTTTCCTTGCCACCTGGTAAATGAATTTTGGATGGAATAATGAAAACAATCAGTAAGTTCAAGCATATCGAGAAAATCATTATTTTCATTAGGGACACATCAGGTTAAATGAAAACTAACCTAAAATCATCTCCTGTTGGAATCTTGAGCTCCAAATCTTCTTCAAATGGCTGGAACACCAGGTCGATTTTTTCTGCATCCACGGCTTCAAGAGTCGGGGTTCCCACTGCAGTAATTCGAGAAAGAAAGGGTATTGGTGTTGAGGATAATAGAGGCAGCAGGAGGATTGTCTGTATGGAGGTTTTCTTCATGCTCTTGATAATTTTTTTGCTTTTCCATTTCTTAATAGATTTACACTTTCTAGGCCAAACATAATTGATGTAAAACGATCTTATTCAACCAAAATTTACAATTTTATTTGTGTTAATTCAAAATGCAATATTTTCAAACTCAGTTTCCCCTCTCCACCAATTTAACTTGTGTCAAATTACACACACACACAGAGTAGAAAGAGACGTACTTTAGGTGCATTATCCTTGTCGATTGTAACAGCTCTAATACCCTTGTCAAGAAAAAGAATGAATATCATTTTAGATCAAGGGTTAACATTTGATAACTGAAAACATGCATCAGATAATAAAATTGTTTATAATAAGTACCTCGTAAACATCACCAGATATTACAGTCCGAAGAATGTTCATTGTTATCCTGAACTCTTTCTTCAAGCATTCAGACAGCGTTTGCTTCCTTCCTTTACGAATCTAAAGATAATCAAAATCACTATCAGGTACAAGAGCTAAAGAAGCACACTGTGAAGGTGGAGTAGTTTAGAGGTAAGGTCAAGCATTAGATTAGAATGAGAAAGTCATGTAAATTGCACATTACACCCATATACGATAAATAATTGGAGTGAAATTGAAATCCACAAAGGTGAAACAATTTGATTTATTAATATAGCCAGAAATAGATATAACTTGAGTAAAATAGTCTTGAGGCCAAAACACCAAACATCGTTGAATGTGCAAGTCACTGAAAGATGACTATAAGCTTTTTGACAAGTTTCAACACTTGCCTAAAGTTACATACACAACTACTAGTAAAACATGCTTTCTGAGACAACCTGAAGTTCTCTAGAATTTATGAATCATCTATATGGGTAAATAAAGGAGAATGGCAATAAGATCACAGCCTGAGATTGAATAACACTTCTAAAGTGCCGATTGTGAGCAAAAGATGGGGCTCAGCAGCATTTTGTGAAACTAACTTCAATATCGATGACAAGTGAATCTACAAATAAACTTGCACCCTATAACTACGCCCCAAGTTTCCACCACAACTACAAGAAAAAGATAAATAAAGGGGGAAAAAGGATCTCTTAGC
This sequence comes from Rehmannia glutinosa, assembly GCA_016081115.2. Taxonomy (NCBI): domain Eukaryota; kingdom Viridiplantae; phylum Streptophyta; class Magnoliopsida; order Lamiales; family Orobanchaceae; genus Rehmannia; species Rehmannia glutinosa. The sequence goes on from CM071929.1 coordinate 51,520,419, forward strand.
CTTATATGTTTCTGTTTTCAAAACCCAGTTTCTCATTTTATACTATTTCCAAATTTAGAAAATTTTGTGTGTTCTATTTCAATGAAAATATCCATTTTATTTCTCATTTATCACATAAAATAATATCTCTCTTGTGATATAAATGGACTTGCACGCCTAATTAATGCAAGGAAATATTTGATGTGATGGTGGTTGGAAAATGCATACTTAATTAATATAAGTGCTGTAAATAATCGCATGTGTGATGACCGGATAATATTTTCTTATGATACATATTTATAATTAAATAAGTATATAAGAAAGCTAATGTGATAAGAATAAGCAGTAAAGATAACAATAGTATCAAATCTTGCATATTTCATTCATCTCACCACACATTATACAAAAAATCTCAACTAAAACTTAACATAATAAATGCACTTAGATTAAATAAGTGTGCATTTTCCAACCATCATCACAACAAATATTTCATTGCACTAAGTAGGTGTACAAGTCCATTAATAACACAATACGTAGCACAATAGGATGAGTATGCCTCGTCAAAAACGGGGCAAAGAGTACATAACTCAAATCCAACATTGCGCATAAGTCGCAATATTGAAAACCTTAAGGAAAAACTCAATGGGATGAAACCGGACATACTCATCGAATGGTGTGCTATGTCCAAGGGGGAGTATTGTGATATAAATGGAGTTGCACACCTAATTAATGTAAGGAAATATTTGTTGTGATGATGGTTGAAAAATGCACACTTAATTAATATAAGTCCATTTATCATGTTAAGTTTTAGTTGAGAAATTTTTGTGTTGTGAGATGAATAAAAATACGCAAGATTTAATACTATATTCTCGCATTGTTATCTTTACTACTTATTTCTATTACATTAGCTTTCTTATATATCTTACTATAATTAAAAATATACATCATAAGAAAATATTATTCGGTCATCACACTTTATATCGATTATTAACAACAATCTTAAACATATCAATCTAATTTTTAACTCTAATACATATCATTAATATATCTTTTATCAAATACTATTCCCATTTTATTTCATTAAAATTATACTAGTGGGACCCACTATCTATTAAATATATTATTGTTTTTATAACTATGTCATTCTAAATTTCTAATAGGACCAACCAACTTCAAATCTTACACTCAAATATTAAAAGAGATACCTCATCACAATTTCATTTAAATTTTTAAAAACTACTTAGAAGCTTTGCTTCTCACTCACTTGTTTTTGTTTCTCTACTTGATACAAAATGAATCACAAGACAACCTATTTATACTAAAACACCATCTAAATCAATGGCTACGATTAGTTCTCACCAACATTGATGTAATGACCATATTTTGTTTGTACTTTTATTTAATATTTAAAAATGATAATTGAGTCCGGTGGTTGAGTGTGGTAGGTATTAACAAAATATGACCATTAGATCAAGGTTAGAATTAATCTAACCATTGAATGATGTGTTAGTATAAATAGGTGGTCTTGTAATTCAGTTTGAAAAAAAAAAAGTTAGAAGCAAAGTAATTTTTAAGAGTTTGAGTAAAGTTGTAGTGAAGTGTCTCTTATAATATCCGAGTGATGAATAAAAGTGTGCATTTTGAGTGATAAATTTCCAACAAAGTGTTGAGTAAAATATATAATTAAAAAGATTACCTCTCGTGTTTAGCCAAACTACAAAAAAATCCATTTATCTTTTAAAACTACAAATAACACCTTGAGGTTTACATTTGTTTTACAAATTACCCCTTCAATAGGTGCAATTTGTAAAATAGAAACATATTTCAAGGGCGTATTTGACATTTTGAAAGGTACCATGTTTTTTTTTTCTTTTTCTTTTGTAATTAGGTTAAACCTCCGGGGTAACATTTGTAATTATCCCTATCCTAAATTCAAGTTGTTGAGATATGTCACTTGTGAGTTGTCCCACATTGAGTAATTAGAGGAAGAGAGCCTTGTTATAAACAAAGTGAGCTACTCCTCCTATCATCAATTGGTTTTAGGATGGAACCTCACTTGGTGGTAGGGATGACAATGGGTGGGGGGGACCTGTGTTGGAAATAAATTTTATTTTTCTAGTTTTTTATCTTGTATTTTATATTATTAATAAATTTTTAATCTTATATTTCGTATTATAAATGCATATTATTATAAAATTTGTCATTATATATGTTAAATATAATATTAAATACATAAAACCATATTATCTTATATAATATACATGTAAAATATATATCAAATATATTAAAAAAACTACACTGCGTGGTACCACGGGGCGGAGGAGGCGATACCCAGATTCCCCGCTCCGCTACAGTCACGGGGCGGGTCTTGATCGGGCGGGGCGAATTGCCATCCCTACTTTGTGAGCTTGGGCTCTCCTTCTCATATTGGGTTGGGTATGCTTCATGTGTTGACCGTACTAAGTCCCCCAAATTTAGCCCAAGTTAAATATCGAAAGTGAACTCCACCACTATCAACTTAACAAATTATTATATACAAAAATTCTAAAACTAATGCCGTAGAAACAGATAAACACACACAATTTCACCTTTTTTCACATAGTTTTGTATTCAAAATTCTCTAAAAAAATAATCAACCTAACATATTCTTGTTCCAAAATTGTACAAATTTGACTTTCATTTATTCCTTCCATAATTTCACTAAACATACAAAAACAAATACGAAATCAGATTCTCATTAATAAAAGCTGGAAATGAGAATTCTCGGTAAAAACTTAACCATGCAAAAATAAAAATACACAGTTGAAACAATTCCTTTATCACAGAGGTACATGATGCATGCATAGATTTACAACTAAAAAAGTCATGTTATTGCCATTGATAGTATGGAATAACTTACTGACTGTAATGTTATCTTTAACGCCATTGGCGATGACCTCTTTAGGCCTTTAAGGATTGGAACTATCCAGTCATTTCCTTCTTTCCCGCCTCAGCTTCCTGAAAATGAAAATATAGTTCTCGCATGACAATTTATACCGTACAAAGATAAATCAGGTTCTTAAAATCACTCACAAATGATGCTAATATCTCCTCCACAGAATCCTTGGAAAAGCACTCATCGATTGTTGCTTTCCTGCATGTAAGAAGACATGTAAATACTGAGAAATTTTAAAGATAACAAATTCTCTCATAATCAATTCGAATTTAAGCAACATTACTTGTTCAAGATACTTTTTCATCAAGCTGGACATTTATGGAGAATTCCTCAATCACAGATTTGACAGCATCCTCTTCACCGCTATTTAAACTTATCAGACGACTCTGTAGCTCCGGCAATTTCTATGCAAGCAAAATTGCATGAATAGAGTCGATCAGATGAGATGTGAAAATACAATAAGAAAATATTTCATGAGTTCAGATCATGTATCAAAACCTACATTTGCAACTATAACCAAAGTGCATACCATAATCAAAGTTAAACAGTTAAAGCCCTCTCCAAAAATTTAGGGTGTTTGATGGTGCAGGGTATTATCACCATCAATTTAAAGGATAGGAAGGGAAATGATGTTTCTTGCCAGAAGATTTGAGAATAAAATTTATAAGAGTTTTCTTAATGTTTTTGCACTGTTACACTATCTAATCTGGGTGTTTTCCAATTACCTTTAAAGAAATATTCAGTGAGGTAACCCTATCATCGTAAAAGGGATAATATACCACTGTACAATCGGTTCGGTCCATCAAATATTTTAACAATACAAGTCACTTTCAATTATTAGTTTACTAGGTGATTGGGAGGTCACGACACAAGCCATGTTATATGTGTGCTCCTGGAAATTCTCTGTTCAATATATTGATGTATCACAATTCAGTATTTTCTTTCATTTTTAGACTTTACCATGATCTTGAATATATTTAGTCAAATTTCAGGACACAATGACAACAACATGAGTCCCACGCACCAACTTCAGAAGGTTTAAGGTTTTAAAGTTCTGATAGAACCTTAATTATAATTCATTAGTTCAAGATAAAGCCAGCTATAAACTTTCCATCATTTACAGCATCCAGCAATGGGACATGGACAAAGCATTATGGAAGTGGAGGCAGCGGCAGGCTGGCAGCCCTTCAAATATTTTAAAATCCTAAAATGTATTCTTTGAAAAATAATTTTTGTTAAGCAAACAAGAAAAAAATATTGCTTTACCCCCTCCCCTCATACCCCTCATAGTTTTGTCCAAATCTTCTAGTACTCCCCAGCACGCATTGGTATTTATTGATATGTTTTCCAACTGGGACCGCCGGTTACTATAATCTCCACCAAAACCATATCTCCCCAAAATGTATGCAGTATTGAAATATCAAACTATCTCTTCCACAAATATTCAATTTCACATTGAAAATAGAATACTTAGACATTTTATTTTCCACCGCAAACAGTAACATGCGAATCAGATGAATGCTCAAAATTTTCATGCAGTAAGCCTTTCAACTCACGTCTGATACTTTAGCACACTTTTAAGAACCTGAAGAACAAAAGTTTGATGGAATTTCATCTAACCTCAGAAGGGACAAAATGAGTGGCAAGCCCTGCTGCAACCAATTCTTCGCCACTCAGCCTTGCCCCGGTTAAGCCCAAAAATTCCCTAGACAGGCACATTTTATGAAATTAGCCACACTTTTAGAAAGAAGACATCTTCACGGAAACAAAATAGACTTTCTTTCTTCTTCTTTTTTTTTCCCTCAATGGTAATTCACTATTCACCTTACCTAGATGCCCAGGTAGGTGGGAAAGAATGTATGAGAAACCACAGTCGGTATGAAACCCAATGCTTGCCTCTGGGGTTGCAAAAACCTAGCTCAACGTTGATTGCAGATTTTAAGTGAAACCATTAAGATCCTAAAGACCAAAATCAGACAAAAACTGGGGATAATGTACTAACAGTCTTTTCCGTGACAACAGAGAACTTCATTGGGACCATTAACGATGCACCTCCACCCATGGAAATTCCATGAGCTAGAGCAACCTGAAAAGGTCAACAATAACTCAAGTATATATTATTGACTTGCAAACTGACTGACATGTAGGACTTCTTATTCTTATAGATGATGTAAGTTAAGCTGATACCTCTGTTTTCTTATATGTATGGATGTGGTAACAAAGCCAATACATTCTGTAAACCACTTCAAGATTTGGATCCTCTGTATAAATAAAAGTTCATAATATATACGTAAACTTGTAGTGGTCTCACTGATAAACAGTCTAGAATCAAATTCCTCTATGATAATCCACATACCTGAAGTCCTTCCATCATAAAACATTTTCAGGTCCCCACCAGCAGAGAAAGCACGGCCAGATCCCTAGAAAATGTAAAAAAATCTTGAGTCCCAAGCTTGACCGAAATCTTTTGAGATAAATAATTGCATAGAAGCTACTTTAAATCATTAAAACGTCACCAGGGTTCTGTAAACTGACCTTGATTAGTATAAGTTCTGCGTCATCATCCTTTTCCCACTTTTCCAGAAGCTTCGCTAGCAAAGCAACCTAGTTACACGAAGTTTCTTAATAAATTCTTCAACAAAGGGAAAATGTAAATGAAAAAGAACGGAATATGAGAAACTTTTTTCAAAATTACCACGTCAAATGATATAACATTCAATCGTTGAGGCTGGTTCAAGGTAATCATTCTTACATGACCTATTTCCTCGCCAAGAACAACCTAAGGAAGATATTCAGATAATAGTTGGTATCAGATGCATATTATTCTAGGTATATACTGAAAAAGTGCAATTAACACGTGAGATTACAGAAAGTAAATCAGTTTGTTTCCTCCTGCACTCTAAGAAACAGAAACTCAGCCACTAAATTACCTCTTCGTCTGGATTTAAAACCACTTGTGCCATCTGAATATCAATTAGCTTTATCCAAAAAGATTAACAACAGCAAACCCCTACACTCATTAGAAGCCAACAAAAGGATATTCAGTCAAAGCAGCTATCAAATATTTGAGGATATGAATATTTATATAAAATCACAATTAGTATTCACCACACTCAAAAATTTAAAGTGAGAATATTATACTTGCAGTCAAACTAATTAGCATAAAATACTTGTAACTAATTGTAAATGATATCACTTCCGAACTCCGCCCATCTGTTATCTTCATCTCACCATTAATTTCAGGTTAGCTATAAATTTGATGCAAGCTAAAATATTAAAGTCCTCACAGGTCTAACATTTTCCCAATACAGATCTACTCTAACAATGCTGTATCAATAACAATGCAATTAGTGATAGAAGCTCGTGTATTGCACCAATTTAGGAGTTTATGCAATGCAGATAATAAATTATGAACAAAAATAAGTGAAGAGCTCGTACCTTGACCACAACCAAGAGGCAGAAACCTAGAAACTAGTTGAGGGACTCAAATTGGATTCTATTGATCAAGAAAATATGACCGAAAAACAAAATTGGCATCTGATAATTAAGAAGCACACAACTAAAGGCAAATCAAAGTTTCCAGCACTAATTTTTACACAGAGTTGAAATAAAGATCACTTACACAAGATCGAATAATTTGGCAAGCTTTTTCTTCTTCAGTGGAGATGTGCAGTGGGTATGATTAAGAGAAAAGTTTGGTGGTGGGTGTGTGGAGTGGGTAGGGCTTACAAAGTTTGGTGAGTGTAATTTCATCGTTCCTTTGTAGTTCCCCGCGAATCCTATCAGGCTTACCTACCGCCGGCACCAACTCCATTTATAAGAGTGGCGCTATTCATCGGTAAATTTAAACTCTAAAACACGAGTAAAAATGGAGAAATAACATATTTTAAATTATAATTACTTATATTATTAGTCAAAATAAATTTTCTGCTGTCAATATTTGTAATAATGTGGGTGTTAAAAGTCTAGGATTTATAGAAAAAAAAATTCAAATTTGTTCAAGAATAAGAAGAATGTGGTGGGTGTGGGAAAGAAGATGAAAAAAAAAATTATTATAGTTTTTTAAACTAATGACATTATTAAAATTATATGGAGATGAGTATATTTATCAATTTTCGGGGTGTAAATAGCGTCATCCATTTATATATCTTGGTGTATATTTAAACCCCATTTCTTATAAATACACATCCTTTGAATATTTACAAATATACCATAACTTAAAATGACTATGATATTCTTACTATCACAAAAAATTGTAAATACAACCCTAAATCTCTAAATACAACCCCGTCTTTTTTTTTTTTTTTAAGTTATAATCTTCTTCCTAGAGCCCAAGAGGTGTTCTTTTTTAGAAGAAAAAAATAACTACCATGCTATTAAGATAGTAGCACTGTCTTGAAAATGTGTCATTTTTTATACATTGAAGATTTTATATGTTGAGCTCGAATCGATGTTGTAAATTTTGGGGTTTTTTGTTTCATGTATTTTCTGTTTTGTTCGAATAGGCACGATGGCCATATTTTAAAAAAGAAAAAAATATACCACGATCATACCATCTTTTTCGAAAGAAATGGTCATCGTGCCATCCATATTTTATGAAAAAGATGGCACGATCGTGTCATGTAATATTTCTCTCTTTAAAAGAAAAATTCGGTTTAACGACATAAATAATTTTTTTACTCAATTTTACAGTTACATTGAGAATACCTACATAATAAAAATATTATATTATCCAAATTACACTAATAGATTACTGACAGAAATACTATAAATATTTATCTACATAAATTATTGCCAATTTAATTTGCTTAACCCCCATGAATTTCTATATCATTCCATCTACAACGTCATCCTTCTCATAAGTCATAACCTACTTGGTTGTGGCTTTAATTTATCTTGTTAATATTCTTTTGACTACTTGTAGTTTTGCGTCTTACTGTGTCTTTTTATACCATGAGTAGCGACACATTACATATTATGTTTTATGCTGATCATAAAAATATTCTTTGATTGTTTGTTCAAGATTGTTTTACCTAAGAATAAGAGAACAATTGATTTAATCATTTTTTCAGTCATGTATTAACCTCTTGAATAGTTTATCATGATGCGATCAAGTCACATCTTATTATCGAAGTTACAAGAAGCAAATCAAGTAATCTAAATTATACATAAACCACTAGCTTATAGTTCAAGTGATATTATTCATCGTATGGGTATTCACGAGTTCGAACCCTGTAAGACGAAGACATTTTATGGAGCATAGATTTCACTTAATATTGCTACGCAACCATCCTCACTCGCCCCCTTTTACCTACAAATGGGACTTCAATGACTTAGAAATTCCATATGGTGAATCTTCATATTTTCCTTCCCACCTGGTAAATAAATCATTTTGGAAACAATCAGTTTAGTTTCAGCATATAGAGGAAGAAAAACCATTGTTATCATTAGGAGACACCTCAAAGTTGAAAGAAAACCAACCTATTATCATCTCCTGTTGGAATCTTGAGCTCCAAATCTTCTTCAAATGGCCGGAATACCAGGTCGATTTTTCCTGCATCCACGGCTTCAAGAGTCGGGGTTCCCACTGCAGTAAAAAAGGACATGATTGTTAAGGATAATTGAGGCAGGGGAGGAGGATTGTCTGTATGTAGATTTCAGATTTTCATCATGATCTTGATACTTAATTTTTGTTTGCTTTTTTCCATTTCTCTACAGATTTACACTTTCTAGCCCAAACACAGTTAGATGTAAAAGAAATGTTCTTATTCAACCAAAACAATACAATTTTATTTATGTTACTTTTAATACCATTCAAAATGCAAAATTTTCAAACTTAGTTTCCACTCTCCACCAATTTAACTTGTATCAAATTACACACACACACACACAGAGGAGAAAGAGACATACTTTAGGTGCATTATCCTTGTCGATTGTAAAAGCTCTAATACCCTTGTCAAAAAAAAAAAAAAAAAAAGGATGAATGCCATTTCAGATAAAGGGTAAACACTTGGTAACTGAAAACATGCATCATATAATAAAATTGTGTATAATAAGTACCTCATAAACATCGCCAGAAATTGCGGTTCGGAGAATGTTCATTGTTATCCTGAACTCTTTCTTCAGGCATTCAGACAGATTTTGCTTCCTTCCTTCACGAATCTAAAGATAATCAAAATCACTATCAGGTACAAAAGCATTAGCTTAGAATGAGAAAGTCATGTAAATTGCACATTGCACACATATACTACTAATAATTGGAGTGAAATTGAAATCCACAAAGGTGAAACAATTTGATAAATTAATATAGCCAGAAACTTACTGACTGTAATATTATCTTTAAAGCTGTTGGCGATGACCTCTTTAGGCTTTTAAGGAATGGAAGTATCCATTCGTTCCCTTCTTTGCCCGCCTCAGCTTCCTGAAAAATGAAAATATGGTTCGCCTTGGATAATTTACACTACTGTGCAAAGATAAATGAGGTTCTTAAAATCACTCACGAATGATGCTAAAATCTCCTCCACGGAATCCTTGGAAAAGCACTCATCGATCGTCGCTTTCCTGCATGTACGCAGACATGTAAGTACTGAGTAATTTTGAAGATACGATAATTTTTCAATCTTGTAATCGATTCGAATTTAAAAGAAACGTTACTTATTCAGGATACTGTTTTCATCAAGCTGGACATTTATAGAGAATTCCTCAATCACAGATTTGACAGCATTCTCTTCACCGCTATTTAAACTTATCAAACGGCTCTGTAGCTCCGGCAATTTCTAAGCAAGGAAAATTGCATAAAGAGGATCAGTCAGATACAACAACAACAACAACAAACTAAGCGTACATTTACATCTATGACCAAAGCTCATACCATAATCGAAGATAAACAGTGGCACTTTTAAGAACCCGAAGAACAAAACTTTGATGGAATTTCATCTAACCTGAGAAGGGACAAAATGAGTGGCAAGCCGTGCTGCAACCAATTCTTCGCCACTCAGCCTTGCCCCGGTTAAGCCCAAAAATTCCCTAAACGGGCACATTTATGAAATTAACCACACTTTTAGAAAGATGAAGAAATAGTGGGGAAAAAGATTTTCTTAATTTCTTCTTTTTTGTTTCTCCCTCAATGATGATTCACTATTCAGCTTACCTAGATACCCAGGGAGGTGGGAAAGAATGTATGAGAAACTACAGTCAGTATCAAACCCAATGATTGCCTCTGGAGTTGCAAAACCTAGCTCAACATTGATTGCAGATTATAAGTGAATCCATTAAGACCCAAAAAAACCGAAAAAACAGACAAAAACTAGGGATACTGTACTAACAGTCCTTTCTGTGACAACAGAGAACTTCATTAGGACCATTAAGGATGCACCTGCACCCATGGAAATTCCATGAGCTAGAGCAACCTGAAAAAGGTCAACAATAACTTGAGTCTACATCATTGACTTGGCAAACTGACTGACATGTAACACTTCTTAAAAAAAAAAAAAAGGATGAACCCCAACTCGGAGGGCTTAGAGCTTTGTAGGAGGGTGAATCGAATCGGGATGTCTCAACAAGTCGGGATCCCGAACAATGTCATAGATCGAGTCACCACATAATAAATCCTCCTCCACACGGACACAGGAGACTGGTGGTGGTGGCAACCGCCCCAAGGGCGTATCATTGCATTCAAATAGGGGGCCTCCCCAAAATTTTTTGAAAATTTTGTTATTTATATGTATATTTTATTTTAAAATATTTATTTTTAGTACTAAATATTTATTTTTTATTGATTTAGCCCCCAAAGATATGGGTCTAGCTCCGCCCATGACCGCCCCCTCATCTTGCGATTAAACCCTTATCATATATTATTTAATAAATTAATATAGTATATATAAATATAACTAAAATATCTTGCCCCCTCCCCCCCAATTTCCATGTAATTTAGTTGTAAAAACTTGTATGTTTTGTTTTTATTTATTATATTTGATTTTGCCAGAGCCGATCCAAGGTTTCGAGGGGTCAGAGCAAAAATAATATATATACAATCGCGCCATCAAGGCCCCCGACTCCCTCTTTTTTTAAAAAAAAAAATTAAGGTAATTTTTTTAAAAAAAAATTAGTTAATATTTATGTGATTTTTTTTTTTTTTTTTTTATCCTGCCCACCCTAATTTTGTGTATCACCTACCCGTAGTAATTCATAGCTACGCCATTGTATATATACATATATAAAAAAAACTCGGGGCCCTCGGTATGCGGCGGCACCATCTCAAGCCCCCCAAGGCCGCCTCCTGGATTTTGCCCCCAAGAATAAATTTATGAGTCGAGTCCTTCACTAGGGGATTGAACCTCCACATCATGCTGGGTGCAAAGAGTAGACAACACGTCACTCTATGTCATTTACTGCGGTTGATCTATGTCCCTGAGTGACACGTAAGACCTCTTATTCTTATAGATGATGTAAGTTATGTTGATACCTTTGTTTTCTTATACGTATGGATGTGATAACAAAGCCAATACATTCTATAAAACAATTCAACACTTGGATCCCCTGTATAAATAAAAGGAAATAGGTAAACCAAGTAAACTTATAGTAGTCTCCCAGATAAACGGCCCAGAATCAAATTCTTCTATGATAATCCACTTACTTGAAGTCCTTCCATCGTAAAATATTTTCAGGTCCCCACCAGCAGAGAAAGCACGACCAGATCCCTAGAACAATAAAGGATTATCATTTGAGATAAATAATTGCATAGAACCTACTTTAAAGCAATTATCAATGTAACCTACTGTAAAAACTATAAACTGACCTTGATTAGTATAAGTTCTGCGGCGTCATCTTTTTCCCACTTTTCCAGAAGCTTCGCTAGCAAAACAACCTAGTCCAAAAATTCCTTAACAAAACCTTCAAAAAAGGGGAAAATGCAAATGGAAAAAGAATCGAATTTGAGTCTCAAAATACCACATCAATTGATATAACGTTCAACCGTCGAGGCTGGTTCAAGGTAATTATTCTTACACGACCTATTTCCTCGGCAAGAACAACCTATAACGTAGAAATTCAGATAATAGTCGGTATTAGATGCATATTTCTCTAGGTATTCACTGAAAAAAGTGCCAAACATGTGGGAATTATGCAGAGTAAATCAGTTTGTTTCTAAGAAACCGAAACTTGGACCACTAGCTTGTAGCTCAAGTGTTATCACTAACCCTTTATAAGGGTGTTAACCAGGTTCGAACCTCTTTCAGTTTCTTTGAAATTTTTCTCCTCCCCTCCAACCAATACTCCCAACTTATTAAAAAAAAAAGAAACCGAAACTTGGGCAGGAAATTACCTTGTCGTCTGGATGTAAAACCACTTGTGGCGCCATCTGAATAATACAAAGAATTTCAGCTTCACTGGATTGTATAATTTGATGTACATTAATACTTGAACTACATGAGTACATTTAATAATGCACTATCTTTACATATTAATTGTGCTCTCAAGTCTAATCTTAACTGAGGAAGATCACTGATGATTAATATTTAAAATGTCACACGTTCAAACGAAAAAAGTTTGATTATTTCACCAACCAATGCAGAGGCTAGCTCACTTACTTCAGGAGATCTCAGGACAACTGAACTTGGAATAAAAGTTTGATTATCTCTTAAATTTTAGGGGTAACAAAATCGCCGGGGAGAGGTTGAAATAATTTTTGATTTTGAAGAGGAAAAATGTAGGATGAAATCAAATCTCTTGGGTTTTTTTCGTAATTTTCAACAAACCTTTGGAGTTTTTTGTTACTAGCCCGAACCTCATGGCTTTTTTTGTAATTATCCCTTATATATATATAATATATATATATATATACACACACATACTAGATAAATCCATTTCTTCTATTGAAAGTCGATTTGAACATTTAGGTTGTGCTTGGATACAAGAAATTTTAGGACATTTTTGCTAATGGGAATTTATGAGTAAGAATGATGAATGAAAATGGAAATTTTTGAAAGAAAATAATATTTACTCACTTTCACTTTTCTTCCACCAATCTCATCTATTTATTTTTTAATATAAAAGGTCAAATCACCAATCATTATTACATATTTAATCAAAAATTTACTATTCACCAACTCACATATTTCCAACTCACAATTAGTGATAGACGCTTATATATCTCGTGCACCAATTTAGAAGTTTATGCATGCATAGATAATAAATAAAAAACAAAAAAGAAGTGAAGAGCTCGAACCTTGAAAGCAACAAAGAGGCAGAAACCAAGAAACTATTTGAGGACTCAAAATGAGATTCTATTTATAAAGAAAATATGATAACCGAAAACAAATTGGGTATCTGACAATTAACTAGCACAAAGCACTAAGTTTGGTAAGCGTATCTTCATACTACCTTTGTAGTTCCCGCGAATCCTAGTAGGCTTAGTGGCTTACCAACCACCGGGACCAACTCCATTTATATACCATGGTGTATAGACCAAAAAAAAGCAAAATTAACATTGATAATTACAATTCGGAAACATCGGTATCAAACCAAAGAAACCATTTACATGGTGACTTAAAATCAATAACCAAAAAAAAAAAAATTTATTAGTTTAATTAAAAGTAAAAGTTATATTTGATCGAAAACTTTAAAAATGGTCGGATATTGTCGTGGAAAATGGATTTATTGTTGAAATTACTGAATTTTCCGTTAAAACCAACTAGAGTAAAATTCACCCTATCTTCTTCTTGTACTGTTTTTTTTTTTTTTTTATCAAATACCCATATAAAATGATGTTATGTGATTATCCATTTTTCTAAATTCGGGAATAGGACGGAGATAGTATTTATATCTCACGTCATATTCCCATTTCCATCCCCGTTTAGATAAATTGGGGATTCTCCATCTCCATCCCCATTCTCCGAATATAATATATATATATATATATTATTTTATATTTTTTAATTTTTTATTTTATAATTCTAAAGACTAAACCATTAACTTTTTATAATTTATATTTTATCTATCATTCTTTCTTTTACAAATTATAGAGTTATTTTAGTTTTATAATAGGTTATAACTAATTTATTTTGATTTTTTTATTAATAAGTACAAAATGACTGATTCCCTCCGGAAGCCCCGTTTCTCGAACAGATTTCCCATCCACGTCCCAAATACCTAGAGAGTATACGGGAATAATATTTGGGATGAAATTCAGGAACGGAATAGTATGTCCAATACCAACCCCGTCCCCACTCATTGCTATCACTACCCTCTCCAATACTATTAAAACATTTAAGTACCCACTTCTTGTTTACCTACCACTGGAAGGCACGAACACCATTTATTATGCTGGTGTATAGAGATGGTAAAATTCCCGTGGGAAACCATCCCCTTTGATACTTGAATAAAATGAGATGAAAAATTTCTGATTAATTTGGGGATGGGACGGGGATGAGAATTCCCTACTTCTCTAGAATCGAGGATGGGGCGGGGAAGGTATTTGTATCCTTGTCCCATTCCCGCCCCTATCCTCTTCTCCATTAAGATAAAACGGGGGTTTCCCGCTTATCCAAAATTGGGGATGGGACGGGGAATGTATTTGTATCCCAACCCATTCCCGCCCCTATATCATCGTCCACATTTAGATAAAACGGGGATTCCCGTCCTTATCCGATTTTTCCCGATTATATACACATATTATTAGTGTTGATTTATTAATAATATTTATTTTATTTGTGAGACCCCGAATTTTAACGTGGGATTCGGTGTTATGTAGTGATTATTTATTCGGCTATGTATCACAAACCTATTATTAATGAAACTCGACTCTATTTTTATTTATTTCTTCCCACGTCAATTACGCATTTCGCATTTTTAGAGCTTAGCAATTTTATATTCTTCCTCTAGTATTAATACTTGATCGAATGACTACTACTTTAGGAATATTAGACCTCCAACAATTTAGGAGTACATTCCAATCCTTATCCTAATATTTCATCTTATTCTATAATTCATCCCAACCAATTTCCCAATCAATTTTTTTAAAAAAAAAAATTTTTTTAAAAAAAAAAATATTTTTTTATATTTTTAAAAATTTCAAAATTACCATAAATGGGGAGGTTGTTTCATATTCTTTTCAAGACCTACAATTATATATGTATATATATATTTACATATATATATTTTTTTTTCTCAACTTTTGGTCACATGCTTAAAGGATGGACAAACTTTTCTTTCCACCAAATTCTAATAAATAAAAATACCAACACCATGATTATTATTCCCTCCAACTTTTGGCTCCTTGTCTTAGGGGAATCAATCATTTTTGTTATTTTTTTTCTTTATCTACCAATATTATTCATTTCATAATTATCATAAAAACACAAGACTTGCTTCCATTTTCCTCTCTAAAGGATCAAATTCTTCAAGCATATTGTAAGAATGTCTTCATTTTTCCCAACTCTATTTTTCTTCTCCAATCCTCAACCTTATACCTTCACCATCTAATGATGTTGAATCCTTCTTGTTGAGGTACTCCTAGAGAAAATTCTTGAAGAATTAGAGACCTAGATTTGACTACAAGCTTGAAGAGGAAATTCAAGATTACATATTATTAAGGTGAGAAAATTATGGTTTTAGTATTTTTCTCTTGACAACATGAAGAATTAATTTTTGACTCAAGAATATAAATTTTTGGAGTTTAGGGGCTGACCTACATCATCTCAAGTGGAGGTTAGAGGCTTGAAGGAAAATTTCCATTTTTGAGACTACTTGAAGATATTAAGGTGAGTAGTAACCATTTGGTACTAGTATATTTTCTTTAGACTTGAGACTTTAATTTTAACACCAAAATATGGTTTGGATACCATTTAGGGGCTGATCTTCAAGAGTTTTAGTCAAGAAGTTGATTCAAGGAAGAAGACCACATTTTAGATCAACCTGAGAAACTACTACGAGGTGGGTGGAAAAATTCTTTCAACTTCTAGGTATTTTAAATTGAAAATATGCATGTAGTATTTTGTTATTGAGCACTTGAGATATATATTATGTATTGTATGCTATTTTCTTGTATCAAGTTGGAAAAATTCTCAAGTGTTGCTCAAAAATGTGATTTATCGAAAAATAGGGCATACATGCACATTTTATTGTTATACTTGATGAAATTTTGTATGAGAAGGATATGTATGTGTATGACTCTTGAAATCTATGTTTTGAATGATTTATAACCTGGACAAGTCGAGCATAATTGATTAAATTTCAACTTTTGGACTTAAAATGCAAAAATGGAAAGTTGGTGGACTTAATTGCAAGAAAATAAAACTTAAGGGACCCCTCTGTAATTTTCGATTTTTGGGACTGAACTCAAGTTCAAAAATTATGTTTTGACATTTTAATAAAGTTTTAATAGTTTTTAGATAAATAAAATCAACCCTTAAAAGCCCAAGGACTAGATTGTAAAATTCTAGAAGTTTAAGGGCTATTTTGCAATTTTCGAAACTGTACCAGACCCTAATTTTAAAATTTGAAATTTTAACTCTTAAGGGACTGGAAATAACATATTTTAAGTGTATTCCAAAAATCCAAGTGTTTAGAGCTTGGAAAGTAATTTTATAAAATTTGAGGACCAAATTGTAAAAGATTAAACTTGAGGACCAAAATACAATTTCCAGGACTTATGCAGTCCATGCACCTGGAAATACTAATTTAACTATAACATAATTATATCTTAGACCCAAGGTTCAAATTTCATAACAATTGGACCCTAAAAGCCTTAAAGGCAATTGTTTCAAAACAGACAAAAATGAGATTTTTAAAAGTTAAGGGACCTAAACTTATTTCTTTTTAAAACTGCTTTTGTCCCAATATTCTATTAACCTTAGTGACATTTTCCAACTGGAATCACATTAAAAGCCCTCCCGGTTTGTGAGTTCCGATTATTTTAAACTTAAGGCCCGAAATGACAATTTTAACATAATTGGGGCCAATGTGAGAATTTTATAAAAACTCGACCTCAAAACTTTAAAAACCTGAATCTCTGAACAATTTAGAGATTTTAGGAACTGACCTCATAATTTTTCAAGGTCGGGATATTTATTTATTCAATTTTTAACCCCAAAAGTATTGGTTTTTACAAAACGGGGCTAATTGTAAATTTTTCTTTTTATCAAGGACCTAACTTAAATTATTTTTCATTTACTAAAACAGCCCTGGACCCTCTGACTTTAATTATTAATTAAAATATTTTATTTTCTCAAAAACTACTTGACTTATCGGATCGTCTTGACCGATTAAAACCCGATCGCGGGGCGACTTCCTCGTGTTGCGATTTCGAATCTATAACGGACTTATGTTTCACCTAATCTTTCAAGATATCGAAGATTGCTTATCCTCCCGATAATCATCTTCATCCAAATAACTCCACCAACGCCATAATTACTTTACGCAAATTTTCAAAAACTTTTTATGAACTGCTTCCCGAATCAATATACTCACGCTGGTTGACTACCCGAACGTGTACTTAATTTCTTCGCTGAGTCAACTTGGTGTGTCGAGCTCACACAATGAATGGATACGTCGGGGATGGAACCGGGCAGCTCGGCTGCTATTCCACTCTTCCGGCCCCATCGTCCTAATCCCGCAACTGAGGGACGGAGTTTGTCCAAGGGAAGCGGGTCGTAGTACTTGAGGTATAATCATGATTATGACGAATCCGAGCCTTGCTAGCTCCAACGTGGATTTTGTCTTTGCCTATGGAGCAATAAGGTGACAGTCTTGGACCATCATGAACGGGAGTTACAAGGAAGAACGAAGGAATCGTTGCCCGATCCACACGATTCCGAGTTGAACTAACGCTTGGTTGGCGCTACACTTCAATGACGCAACCGCTACTTGTAATGCATGGGTTGGCGCTACACTTCAAGACGCAACCACTAATTGTCTTGCATGGGATTGGCGCTACACTTCAAGATCGCAATCCTCCCATCTGCTTGAATCATCGTGCGCTGTGTGACCACGAACTATTTCTCAAACTATATAAATATATTACTTAATATATATTTATCACGATCTTATGGGCTATGTATGAAAACATGCATCATACCTCACGCGTTTTCATACAACCGTTTTCTCGCATTAACTATATATATTGCCACACTTGCACACGATCACCCCATCCACCGAGATTTCTGTCTCACTCCCTCCTGTTTTCTAACCTTTAGATGAAGAGTACGTTGAAGACGTCGAACCTACCACGATTGAATTCTATCATTGTTGATGTGGAGCGACACTCCTTTTACTTTTATTGTTGTTAGACTTTTCATTTTATTCTCGTTTTGACTGTAAGTTAAATTCGGATAATCTATTGGGTTGTATTCGATTCCGTCGGACCTTAAGATGTAATTTGTACTTGTGTGTATTTTATTCATCCGCATTAGACTCTATTTCACTTGGAGTTTGTATCATTGGTTTAGACTATTGAATTATTTCTCGCTTAAGTGATTGATCGTTGTCGCGTCACGTTTGGGGCGTGACATTATTAATTCTAAAAATAAAACCACTTTAATCTTTATAATTTACTTATTATCATTCTTTCTTTTACAAATCAATGTTATTTTTATTTATTTAAATTATCTGGTTATTTTATTTTATTTTTTTTTTTTTTTTTTCTTTAGTAAATACAAAATGGGGAACCCTGGATCCCCACGGGGACCCCGTTCCTGAACGAGGATTCCTCATCCCATCCCGATCCCCATCTCATATACCTAAAGAGGGGAACGATACGGGGATGGTATTTGAGATGAGATTCTAGGACCAAGATGGTATGTCCAATACTAGCATCGACCCCCACCATTGCCATCCCGACCGGTATATTGGATTTTTAATACTCATGATAATTAATTTGGGTTGTTAAAAATAGTACGTTCTGATTTAAAAATTCAGTACTCTATTGGTTTAGTTAGAAAGAAATTGAGATTTGATCGAGAACCTTAAAATTTGCCAGATATTATCATTCAAATTGGAATTATTTTGAAATTACTGAATTTTCCAATAAATTTACTTAGGGCAAAATTCATTATGTCCCCTCATACTATTAATTTTGTATAAATTACCCCCCTCAACTATTAAAATCTTCATCCTTTCTGCTTACCCACCACCGGGCACCAACACCTTTTATTATGTTGGTGTCTTCGCACAAAAACAAAAGAAAAATTAATACTTATAGTTAATTCGGATTTTTTAAATAGTACTGTTCGATTTCAAAAATTCGATTTATTGATTTAATTAACCAGAAAATCTAGATGTGGTTGAAGACTTAAAATTGGCTGAACAATATCACTTAAAATGGATTTATTTTGGAAATTATTGAATTTTTCAATGGAATCACCTAGGGTAAAATTCACTCTATCTCCTTTTTTTTTCTTCTGAAACGATAGAATTTTATAACAATTTCAAAATTGTGTACACATCCGGCGTCAAAAGACCAACAATCCTTTTGGATACAATGTAAGCCATCCAAATTAATAAGATTAAGGGAGGACCAAATCAAAGATTAATTAGGCCTAGAAAACAGGAAATAAGAGTAGTGCATAATTCCACTTCCTGTAGAGAAAAAAGAAAATACAAGCAAATAAAAACAAAGGAGGGTGATGATGGTGTATTGACAATAAAAAAAAATAAATCAAAACTAATATTGATAACTAATTTGGGTTGTTAAAACTTAAAAGTACTATCTTTTGATTTAATTAATGAGAAAATTTATATTTGAATGAAAGCTTTAAAATTTCTTTGAATCTTTGGAAATTAAATTGGATTATTTTCATATAATAAAAGTTTGAGATATATATCATTCTCATTAAATTCCTAGGCAATTCTATGTTCATTCATTATTGCATGACTTAAAGTTCCAAACTATGGGTTACTCGGCCAAATTTCCTAGTCATTTCTAGCTAATTACGAAAATCCCAGTATTTAATTAAACCCCCCATTAATATTTGTAGTTGTCATATAAATGAGGGGACTGGCACTTCTTTCCAGCCACTTTAACCAGAGGATCTAGATTGAACTTCTTATAAGGTATGTTTTAGAAATTCAAGAATTGGTTGTGTTTCTTCTCTTGATTAAATGATCTTTTGATCGATTTTATTGTAAAGTTTGTTATTTAGGTTACACCCATTAATTATTAACAGAAATTCAGAATAATAAATTTGTATATGTAATTAATGCGACGATAAGTTTTATATATGTGTTAATATTTTGAATAATTTACTTAACATATTATTTTTGTTTTGATGTACTAGTACGTCACGAGTAAATGACAAATAATTTGATGTACTTAACATATTATTCGTGTTATATTTTTTGTTATTGGGTGTAATAATAAATGAATTTCATGCATATTGCATATTATTTTTTCTGAGTTTACTGTTTTCATATGTGTGAATATATTATTTTTGCCAGTATAATTGAAATTAACAAAGATAAAAGTTATAATTTGTTGGTCTAATATGTTAAACCCGTCGGATTTTGGGTTCGAGACTTTGGCCCATTGCTATATCCAGTAAGATTTTTTTTTTTTTTTGTTGAAATTGTTTTGTAAATTCTACTGGATGATATGATTAGAACTAACGTTATAGAATCAAATAATTAGTTATATATTTATAAACATAAACTTTTAAAATTACCCTTAAATTTTAATTTCATTATAAAGAAAACTAACTTTAAATTTTTTGCAAAAATCTTGTCCTTATAACATATTTCTTAAGTTACAAAACATAAAAAAAGAAAGAAAGAAAACCACTAGAAAAATAAATGCATATAAACATTTTTTTGTACATCCCATGTGAATATATTTGATCTTTTTTCATAAATGAAAAATGCGGATTATCGAAATTTACCTCAAGGGGGTATTGGCTGAGCTTATAGTAAACTCTTGTTTGAGAGCTTATAAGTTATTTAAACATATTTGGTAAAGTTTTTTAGTTAGCTCTCAAAATAAGATCTTATAATAATAACCTCCGTCAACTTTGACTACATTTTTAATTGCAAAATTATCATTACTAATATCTTATAAGTTATTTCATTTTATTTTATTCAAACACTTCAATAACTTATTTTAAAATAACCTCTAACATCTTATAAGATCTAAAAACATCATACAAGACGTATGTAGGAGCTTATAAGATCTTTTAGATAAGCTCAACCAAATGCCCTATTAGTCATTTCTAAAAATCAAATTGTATATATAAATATTGTGTTAAAAATTAGCTTGGTACTAGCAAATGGTAATCTTTAGAAATCTTCATAGGAGTTGAGGAAATCAACTCTTTAGTGTTTAGTCTTTTTGTACATTGTTTGTGGAAATTGGAGTCATGAAGATACATATCAACTCGGAAAACTATTTTGGCATTTGAAAAATGTCCTTGATCCTCACACCTTCTGGCCATTTCTTTGAATGCGACATTCAGAGTTTAGTCCTAAAGTCGTGTTTAAACCGTGTAAGAATGATTCTATGAATTTTACGTACCTGTTTGGCTAATTAGATCTACCCAAGTGTAAAGAACACTCAACTCTCATTTAATTGTGATATTTATCCCTTTTTTTATTGAAAAAATCACACATGCATATGTCATAACATGACATTTATCACAATCAAAGGGGAATTAATTGAGTGCTACCTACTTGAAGCACCTACAATTTCTTGTTTACTCAATATTTATCTTATTGGATCGGTCGTTCGATGTACTTGTTCTCCAACAAGCACCAATACACATTCACTAGCATCTATATGCCAAATTGCCAATGTATGTGGAATAAGACATTCTTCGTTCAAGCATGTATCGTGTGTGCGAGTCTTTTGGGCTTATCGATGTTCCTCAATGAATACTCGACTCGAAACTTGTTTAAGATCATAGGCATAGAGGAGTATTCCATGATTGCCATCATGGACGTAGGCGGATTTTTAGCGCGCGGTCAAAAAAAAAAAAAATTGAAGGACGCGCTTTTAGCAATTCTTTTCGCCATACTCTCCAATTTTTTTGGCCTTTTAAATTTTAATTCAATTTTTCTATAAATTTGAATTTTCATTGGACCTCTATAGATCGAATTTTCGGTTTGGTCCAACTCAAATTTAACAGGCTACTACAAGTTCCAGGTGTGGTTCAACCCAAATTTAATAGGATAATTCCAAATCCAAGATGGTCCGTCAACTACACTCTGGCCCTAATGTGACTATGCCACTGATTGCCATCATAGGCACAATCACACTTAATAGTTTAATGTGACATGTAGACTTTATCTAATTGGCAACACAATTAATGATTAAAAAATATCTTTATTTAATATATATATATATATATAATAAGTCTAACACTAATTGGACACTACTCTAAAGTCTCTAACAATATATAAATTTCGATATATATATATATTATGTACAATTGTTTATTCCGTGTACACAACTAACTATATTCTCCCTAACCATACGTTAGAAGTCTAATGATGGGAAGCCATTCTATGGTGGTATTGTAATTTAATAAATGAGGCACTTTGTTTACCTACTACAAGAAAATTTTGTTATAAATATGTAAATATTTTTGGGTGAATGAGAAATTGTTGCCGAAAAAATAAGATTGTTTGGTTAAACTATTTGGATTAGAAAAGGTTAATTCAAATAGTTGTGTTACTTCATTTGGACTCAATGGATGTGTCTATTCGTATCAATTGATATGTATGTTCAAATCAAAACCAAATAACTTGAAAGTGTTTCTTCGAGCAGTTGTTTTATTTCACTTGAAATATTTGACAATCTATAGATATCTCCCCTATTCTCGTTAAAACTAAAATAATCATTTTGCATACAAAAACATTGTTCATTAAAACTTTTCCGTATAAAAGAGAGAGTGCAAAACATTAAAAGTTCGTCGTCTCTTGTTATTTGGAGTGCTATTAAAATAAAAGAAAACTTTTGTATATTGAGAGACATTTGTTAGTTAACAGTTGACAACATAGTGGAGGAATTCGTCTTAAATACATGACTCGAATCTAGTATCAGTCTACCATTTCATTTACAATTTTTCTGAAATTTCAAGTAAGTTTTCTAAATGTAAGAAGAGTTATGTCATCATACGTACATTCCAAAAAGAAAATTGATATTTTCTCAAAAAAAAAAAAAAAAAAAAAAGAAAAAAATTGATATGCATGTGGACAAAACGTTTATTGGTAAAGTGGAAATGTTATTTTGAGAAGGGAGATAATTATTTTATTTTAGTATTCAAACAATAGTGGTTAGAGACTTGAGACTTCATAACATTTGCGCTTAGGCACACTATTAATTATATAGAGGTTTTAAGTTGTTAAATTACGGATGAGATCTTCTATTTTAAAATCGTGTTTATCTCGTATTTCAATCAATGCGGATGATTGACACGTGTATTACATTTACTTGATGTTTATTTTCAAGATAAATCAAGATAAATTATGGGGTTAACATAAGTGTAATACACGCGTGTCATCCATATGGTTGGAATATAAGATGAAACACGGTTTTGGAATAGAAGATCACATCCAATTAAAGTACAGATTATGACATCATGCTATATCAGAATGCACCCAATTGTTCGTAATCTAACTTTAATATTACCTAAATGATCACCTATTACCTTATAAATAATCAGTAAAAATTCAAAATCGTGAGAACATTCTTGATATCGTAACATTTTTTCTAATAAAAAAAATTAGAATATGTAGACTTAGACCGTGTCCCGTTGACTTAGCAAGTAAAATAGTAAATCATCATACTAAGGTACGCTACATATATGACCTATATTATGACTTAAACGATACATACCAAAAAAGAAAAAAGGTATAAATTAGATTACCATTCTTCCTTCATTCAATGACATTTCCTAGAAAATACGTGGAAGATGACTTCGGGGTCTACACAAAAATATTATCATATGAAACGTCATCCTTTGATTGAATAGTTTCTGGTCCACGTATTTCTACTTCAAATTAATTAGATATATATAACTAAATTCAATTAATTATATGGCAAGTGTTATTTATTGCCTCTGTCATTTAATTGACTATTCTCATTTAACTTGTATCAATAATATGCTTGAACCATAATTTCTCAACTAAAATAATTCTTGTCTTCTAATGTTTTAAAACTCAGTTCGAAATTTTTAGTTACAATAGAATATTAATTTTGATATGTAAATGAGTTTTGCTTTAAATTCAAATTGTTTTTTTTGTTTTATATACAAATCCTGAAAGAGAAGGAAAAACAAACGATTCTTCTAAATTCATACTCTTCAAATACATCTTTTATAACGTCATTTGAAACCTTTTTCCCCAATTGCTCTTAAACAATTTAAATTGCGACCTAATATCAGTTGCCTTTCCACGCGTTTAATTAAAATAATCTCACGATTTATTTTCCTATAAATAGCAACTCTATGTCTGCCCAAATTCTCACACTCGGGTTTTACTAATTCTTCTACCAAAGCTTCTTTAACTCTTTGCTTTCTCCTCCACATTTTAAAGTCCCGTTTCATTGAACCAATCAAGAAAATGAAGGTATATATCATTGAGAAAAGTAGAAAAACTTCCAAATTTATCATTCTCTCATTTCTTTTTGGTAATTAATTATTAATTGTCCATGTTAATTAACTAACATATTTTTTTCATTATCTGCAGAAAAAAATTGTGGTTAGGGTGTCTATGAACGATGACAAATCTCGCTCCAAGGCCCTCAAAATCTCCGTCGGCTTATCAGGTAATTAAATACAATTATCAATTAAACTTAATTCATAACTCAAAAAAATTTGAAAAATTGCTGATATAATATATATATTTATAATAATTAACTGTGTGTCTGTGTGTGTATTTAGGTGTTGAGTCAGCGGCTCTGACGGGGCAGGAAAAGGACCAGGTGGAGGTGGTTGGATATCAAACTTACCCAGTTTATGAAATGAGGGCCCCATGCCACGACCCATCTTGCGTCATCATGTGATATATTACTTTTTTTTTTTTAGTACAATTGGGGGGCCCATCTTGGAAGGGGATATACGCATTTGAATGAGATCGAAACCGGCCATTCGCCCTTTCAACACACACGTCGATATATAATTACTTAATTGAAGCAAATTCATTTGGGAATTTTTCTGAGAATTTTGGAGTGAATTATTAGTTGGGAAATGGGTTTCTCTCAATGGTTGATGATGATTCTGATTTCTGGGGTAGAAAAGAAATTTTGGTTTCTATTTATGGAAAACAAACATACAGTTTGTATATGTATATATGTGGTAATTAGTGAAAAATATTTTTTCTTTTTCCATCAATATTGTTCATTTCCATTTGTGGAAAGTTACTATTACATAGAGAATCACTTGAGAGCCTAATCGGTAAAACTCAGGCACATATCTTGGTTCGATTCCCACCTAGTTTCTCCCTCTATCAGAATTTGTACCAAAAAAAAGAGTTTACTATTATATAAGAAAATATTTTATATGCATTGATTGAGATTTAAGTCTTATGGAAATAATAACTGTGTTATTACTAGTGTTTTTAATATTCGATTTTTGTTACATATATAGTATAGTTTATTTGTCAGCTGGGTTTATTTTAAAGAAGTGATGGCTGATGATTACATCAATATAATGAATGAGGGTGGATTTTTTTTTTTAATTCCATTAATTCCAAGTAAGTGTCAACAAATACAGTAGTTTTGAATTGGAATGGTACAACGTACCCATTGCTTTGGATCCATTTCAACTCGACCCACATCTTTCACCAAAAATAGGCCCACAAGCCCATTTTCTACCACATGTCGGGTCCAATGAAACTTACCAGGAAAACTAGCAGCCCAGAGTCCATGGGTCAAGTAGCAAATAGATTACAGACCTAGTTAGTTCAATATGACCTAGTTAGTTAAATAGGAGATGAGAAAAGTTCAAAATTTAATTACGTATTTGTCAAAAGTTATACAGTAAAGAAATCAACAAAAAATATGGATATGACTAATATATAGACTCGTAGACGCATGAGTAAAATACAAATACAAAAGTATTATTTGAAAGCAATAATACGATATATTTTGACATTAATTTCATAGGTATTGTATTTATATTTATGTTTAGATAACTTGAAAATTAATTTAAAGTATTTTTTATATTTATTAATTTATAATTATAACATAAATTAAAAATAATTATTTAATAATAAACAGTATATTTATAATTGATTAACATTTATACAATATTTAATTAACATACTTATAAATAACTTTTGAATAATATTTAGATTAAACTAAATTATAAAATTTATTAAAATAAACTTATTCTAGAATTTTCTGAAAAGATAGAAATGTGGGGGCTCACCATGATGGGAATCTATTAATTAGAATAAACCTTAGTTTATTTATAGCTAATGCTCCATGTTAAATAGCTACTAAAAATGTATGTTTTTTTTTTTGGCGGTAATTTGTGAAATTTGTAGTTACTTATTCATACATTTCAAAAAGTACTCGAGCTCAAATAATTGCATACATTTGGATACTCAAGTTATTTGTATGAACAAAACTAATATTTATAACTGTAAATGGAGTCAATATGGCAAAGAGTTGAAGTGAAGATTCCTGTTATTACCAGGTTTGACTTTCTTTATGCTCGTATATAGTATTTATTTATAAAGGAGTGGGGGTATTGCAATTGCCTCAAAAGTGGCATGCACAAGATTCCACATTATTGCAACCTTTTCATAAACCAAATAATTTGGATCACATTTTCATGTGTAGTGGAGAAACCACAATAAAAATATTGATGATGTCATGTTGATGCTGACTTATATATAGACAGGGGCGTAGCCAGCTGGTTACCCCTAGCCCAAATTTTTTTTCTCCATTTTCCCCTAGCTTAATTATTTTTTCGCCTTAAAAAAACACATAATTTTTTTTTTCATTTTTTTTCCACATAAAAAACGGGACAAAAAAAATTGGGGTGTGCCGGGGGCCGGGGTGGCACCCCCCTAGCTACGCCCCTGTATATAGAGGAGGGAAAATTTTGTTATTGAGAGGAAAATTAAAAAAAA
Organism: Rehmannia glutinosa; assembly: GCA_016081115.2. Classification (NCBI taxonomy): domain Eukaryota; kingdom Viridiplantae; phylum Streptophyta; class Magnoliopsida; order Lamiales; family Orobanchaceae; genus Rehmannia; species Rehmannia glutinosa. The sequence goes on from CM071929.1 coordinate 51,547,393, forward strand.
TACTCAAGGTAGGAAAAGATAAGGAGAGGAGAAAATGTTTTACTTAAAAAAAATTGTTCATGATATTATCACCTCGCCTTGAAAGTTAAGGTGTGATATATTAAGATGTCAAATGTTATTTTTTTAGGTCAATTAATATATATGGCTAGCTGCACAAAATCAATCACATTTGTTACAATTTATTAATCAGGAGAGCCTGAGAGGTGAATTGGTTGAATTAATTGTGCCTAATTAGTTGTTCAAGAGGTGAGTATATTTTCAAACCACTTTGTGTAAACACTATTCTACTTTTTTGCTCCACTTTTTTTACCCAACTTCCTATTTTAGTGGACAAGATAATGTTATAATGGTATACATATTATTCATCCAATACAATAGAATTTAAAGTGAAATAAATTAAAAGTCTTAATCCTCTGCGTGCGTAATATAAACATACATATACATATTATAAATTGTCACTAATAGCAATTGGTGTGACATGTAAAGTGATAAATTATTGACAATTCACAAAAAATTGCCACAACGGTTAGTGACTATATAATATTTGTTGCAACTATGCACGTGCAACTAATGGCCAATGATGAAAACATAGATATATTATTTTACACTGTTAACTTTAATTGTGAAGATATCTTGTCATGCAGAAAATTTTGAAATAGTCTTGTTACCGGCTTATTTTTGAAGATCATTGCAACTTCAAAACAAAAATTACAGTCGGTAACATTTACACAATATAGTAATAAGTTTTAATATTATCACTTGATATTTTCATTATTTTATGATTACTATTTTCGCAATGTTAATTACAAGACTCATATATATCTGTTTTAGAATAGTCTTGATATGACATTTGAATCCTCAACAAAATCCTTAGGTATAATTACCAAAAAAAAAAAAAAATCAGGTTTAGGGAATTACAAAAATATCCAGAAAAACTTCAGTACATTTTGTCCAACCGCTGTTTAATCTGGCGGACTTGCCGACATTATCAAATATTTTACAGTTACATTGATCATATACTTTTCTAAATATTAAAAATAGTCACAACTTTTCATCTGACTATTTGAAATATTTAGAAAAGTTAAGAAGAATCGTAAAATATAAGAGGAAACAGTTTGGCCTAGTTATTTGTAATATTTAAAAAAGTTGAAGAATATAATTGTAAAATATTTGATGACGTCACCAAATTCCATCAGTTCAACTAACAGTTGTGGTAAAAATGTAAGACGAAATCAAATCTCAATTGAGTTTTTAAATTTTGAAACTTCTCTGAATCTTTTCGTAACTACCCTAAAATTCAGGGTTTCTTCTGTAATTAACCAAAATCTTTGTGTATATCTCATTGTATATACCATTGTATAACAGTGGCATTGCAATATGATTCAAATAGTCATGACATATTTATGTGAAAACAAACCATCACCCATTTCTAGTTGACTAATCTCATAGGCAACACGTGGAGATATTCCAACCAAGTTTCATTCTAAAATTGTAGATCGAATAAGTCCATAAATGTCAACATATTGGGATTTTAGTAAATATTGGGATAAGCTGTGTCTTATCTTCCGGCATTAATGTTTTGCGTGATCTTAGCCCGAATTTGTGCGGCCATGTTCCCATGCTCACTTCTAAATTTCTTGCCCTAATATAGGATTAGTTCAAACACAGGCAACCCATGTTTGCCCTTGTGACGATGGTTGTTTAATTATCTGTCCCAAATTAATAATGTTTTCCAAATTTGTCAAAGAAATAATTAATGTTTTCTAAATCGGAATGGTGTTCGCCTAATTTTTTTGTAGCTTCACCGCAAGTGATTGTCTTAGTTAATAGACATGGTGAGCAATGTCGATTCCACAAGGACTAATAAATTAATGTACTAAGTATTGAGATTATAATAACACTGTTTTTATTCAGACGATCGAATTGTGATTGATGATTTATAAAAACTAAGAAAATATTCTACCACAAAACATTAAGAATACAACCCTTATTACTAATTTAATGCATGTATATCAATTCATTTTAGTCAAAAATATGCCCAAAATACATTAAAAAAAAAACCATAATTAACAGCTGGTTGGATTGAAAATATCCACAGTTGGTCTGGTATAATTAGTCTTAAATAAGTATTCTTGTGATTTAATCGGTTAAATGATTTTTTTTTATTTTTTGAAGCTTCTTACTAAGGCACCTTGGCCTAGTATCAAGCAAAAGTGCTGTAGTGAATTTTGGCTTTTGTTGGATATTCTTTTAGTTGGTTATTTATTTCTTATAAAATTTATTACATGGCAAGTAATCTGTTGTATTATTATTATTATACAAAATGATAAAAATATGATCAATTTTTCGGGAAAAAGTATGTTCTCAAACCACAATTTGCCCAAACATCTTGTGATTTTAAATGTGTTCCATTAAACAATATTAATAAAGATTTTTTTAAAAAACAAATCAAAATAAGACATGTCAAAATCACATGGGAGTTGAGTGGTATACAATTGGATAACATCTAACTAGCCCAATTTTTATTAGATCGGTTGGACCCATTCATATGGGATCGAACTTTTGAAGATTAATGAGGGATAGTAATTAGTAGGACAGATGACACACAAAAATACTCATATGAGATTGAAACTTGGATCAATCATTTGTGTGACTTGACAAACCGAGTCCTTGATTAATAGAAGATTCAAACTCAATTAATTAATAAAAAATATTGGCCATCAGATAAGACAGAAATTTAAATTTTAAGCTGGAATAACTTATGGCACATAAAAAACTCTACTAACGTTACAATTAGTCAAGATCCAAGAGTACAACTCCAATTTATAATTGACATCCCAAAATTGACAAGATGATATTTTGGATGAGTTGTCAATTTTCACACACTTTTGGGTTTTAGCCCTTCCAATAGAGGGAAGTGGGAACTCGAATCCCAAGTGTTTGACTTAATGCTCTTATAGTGCGGCTTTGCAAATTGCAGTTGCATTTTGAACCCACATTTTATGTAAAGTCCAACCCATGGGCGAGCCCTTAGCCCCAAAAAATATTGTCATCATATGGCCATAAAAGTTTGAGATTCGAGGTCCCCTCTATTGTGTCCATAACTTGGAAACTGACCCTTATCATCAGTTTCCTTTTTTCAATCTATTCGATTTTTTTCTATTGTTTTGTGATGACCGAATACTTCTGAAAAAGGAGTAGTGTACATTAATTGTAAGTGATGTGCCATGGCTTAATTAACATGTTAAGTGTATGAGGTCCATAATTAAGCGAGTAAAGATAACGGGTTGCTATACTTAAGCTAAGACGATGAAACATACTACCTTCAGGCTCATGGGCCTAAATAGTCTATGCACCATACTTTTATCGGATTATATTCTTCGACGTTTGTGGTATAAATACCCAAACCTCACTATTTGAAGGTATGAAGTTATTCTTTACAAAATTTATTCTCTCTTACTTAATCACTAACTCAAGCAGAGGGTATTTTACGGACAATGAAATGTTACTCAAGTGGGTAGTATCTAATCCCCTTGTGATTTTGCCAATTGTTCCACTATGACATATGCATATTTCTTTACAAAAAAAAAAAAAAAAATAGGACACATGTCATAATCCTACTGAAGTTGGACACTACTCACTTAGGTACGTAGCATCTACTTAACCGTATTTTATGTCAAAAAGAATTCAATTATTGACCACCTAATATTGACAACATCATTAAGTATCTATATCCGTATCTAATACTTTAGTACATGCCAAAGATTAAAAAAAAAACCCTCTATATAACCATTTTCAAATATATACCAAAAATTATTGTTCTACTCTTATCTCGAAAGAAGTATATCACGAATCAAAAAGCACCCCTATTTAAAATAACTTTCTTGATTATTACTCTTCCTAAAAATAAAAAATACCAAATTGTAATATACAAAAGAAGATAAAATGACAACCCCTTGCTAAAAAAATAAGAAAAAGAAAAAGCAACCAAAAAAATCTTCAAATAACCGAATTAATTCCTAACAATGTTGTCATCTTATCTACCAGGACCATTTGAATTTCATGGATTACCTTTTTATCCCACTCAAAATGTTGGGGACCTTATGCTTGTTTGCTACGTACTATTGTGCCTATTTTACATATATCCTCATGTTGATTAATAGTTCTTACCTAAACTAGGTGCTCTTGATTTTTCACTGAAAAAGTAGGAGATATAAATTTAAAGTCTTATTGCTTGATTCCACGCAACATAATATACATTATCAATTCCAAGTAGGCAAATTAATACCCACATGTGTCAAAATTAGTATAATATTGGTGCTAGCATTGCGCATTATTCTTAGGAGGTTCCACAAGGACCACAACAATACCATTACATTAATCAAATATGATGAAATTCATGTGGATCTACCATGTATACTAACATTGTGATTGTTTTAAGACACTGATAAGTTCAAACAATGCAAATCTCCTATTTACTATAGCATTAGCTGAATGTCACGTGTACAATAAATTATATCATTTTATACACGTGACATCAGGGGTGTAGCCAGCCTGCATTGTTACCCCTAGCCCAAAAATTTTCCTCCATAGCTTAACTATTTTTTCACTTAAATATATATATATATATAAATTTTCATTTTTTCTACATATAAAAAAAAACAAAAAAATTGAGGTGCGTCCGATTTCTATGCCCCCGCGTGACATTCCCATGTTATAAAACACCATGTAGAGCAACATAAGAAATAAGAGATCATAGTTCAAAACCTTCAAAGAATCACATGTAGCCAATGACAGAACGAGCACACAAAGGTGGCGCGAGTTGCAACACACAAAAGTTGGGTGAGGCATATCAAAAACTCAAGAAAATCATATAAGCTCTATTAAATTTTATTTATTTATTTCTTAACACTACTTCGACAGAGACAGATGGGCTGGGGCCCATTATGCCCTCATTGCATGTAGCATCATCTTGTAGAACCTTTTCCCTAAATATTAAGTCAAACATGATGAGATTCTCAACTTTTTTTTTTCAATTGAAAGGTCAACACCATGGCAACACCAACAACTTTTTAAGTAGCAATTGCACCCCAAGAAGGATTTGCCATTATATTTCTCTAGTGGCCAAAGAGGGAGAGAGGAGTGTAAGCTTTGAATTTCAAAGAGCAAAAAAGCTTTAGAGCAATGAAAGCTAGTACTCATGCTTCTACCCTTTCCCTCCTTTCACTACTTGTCTTAACACTATTGCTTAGACCCACATTTGCCACCAAAAAGGTAAGCATTTATAGCATGAATAATTATTTTTTGAATAATAGAGTATAATTTGATTTTTTTCACTCTGTTTTGTCTAGTCATATGTGGTATACTTGGGATCTCATTCACATGGAACAGAATTAGTAACACCCACTGATTATGATAGAGTAACACAGTCTCATTATGAGTTTCTTGGATCATTCTTGGGAAGGTAAATAAAAAGATTGAATTTTTAATTTTTATTATTTCAATTTTTCTCACTTCTTATAACCACATCTTCATTCTTCAACTGCAGTTGTGATAAGGCTAAAGATGCCATTTTTTACTCATACACTAGACACATCAATGGATTTGCTGCAAATCTTGAAGATGAACAAGCATATCAAATTTCCAGTAAGTGTTTTTTTTTGCAAGAAGTCAATATTTTTACTTAGTTTTTTTTTTTGTTTAACTATGTTTACTATTACACGATTTACAGAGCATCCCAAGGTTGTATCAGTATTCTTGAATCAAGGTAGAAAATTACACACAACCAGGTCATGGGATTTTATGGGCCTGGAGAATAATGGAGAAATTCGGGCCGGGTCTCTGTGGAAGAAGGCCCGATTTGGTGAAGATACAATTATTGGAAATCTTGATACTGGTTAGTTTTCTCATTTTTCTTTATTTAGTCAAAAATATATCCATTCAATATTAATTCTAGTTAAATTTAGTCCATGACTATTGGCTGTTTTTGCTCAATTATTAAGATAGTATCCAAATCGAATCTGTTTGGTTCAGGAATTATTTTATTGTTCTATCCCATCTATGTTTTGGAACTTTGTGGCTGGAAATATGGCTAACATTGACTTGCATTTGCATTATGCATTGTTTTTTTTTTTTTTTTTTGAGGGGATCATTATGCATTGTTTGATGTATGACAAATAGTTATTTATGCTCCACAAATTAGAATAATGGAAAATGTGGGGTTGTAGATGCAAAAGATGATTAGTTTTCAGTAGAGCTGTCAAAGACAGGACTGTCCTGGCCAAATGAGAAAATCAGGCTGGAATACTGGAGCCCAGAAATATCGGGCCAAAATTAACAGTTCTAGTTTTCAGATAAGGGTTAGGTTATGCTTCTCTACATCTCATTGGGATGCAATACCTGACCTTCGACAACTATTTTGGTAAATGTGGCCTTTCCAGATTAATAAATTTCTGCTAATCGAGAAAAATAGTTGTTTTTGTATAGCAAAGGTTCATGCATTTTGGGGTTGATTTGAAACACTTTTTCTCAAACTGCATCATGGCTGTCTTCCATGTAAGAAACATCTTATAGGCTATTTAGCTATACAATTATAGTACAGACCAAAACATTGGCGGAGCATGTAATAAAATTTTGGGAGAATTAATAAAGAACACCTTGTGGTTTGGCTATTACAAAGAAACCCATAGGTTTTTGAAAATCACAAAAACCCTCTTGAGATTTGAGTCCATCTTATATTTTCCCCCTTTAAGTAATTCGAAAACCCCCATGACATTTATAGAGTTTCTACATTTACCCCCTTAAATCTAAGACAAATCAAACTTCAAGGGGTTATTGTAATTTTCAAAAACCTCTATTTTTTTCTTTTAGTAAATAACCCAAACCTCAGGGGATTTTTGGAATTACCCCTAAACGTTAGCAACACAGACGCGCATTTGAGAGTATTTTGAACATAATTTTAGGGGACATATATAGTATGCAGATGTTGTATGAAAAAATGGAGAAAATTACAATATAACTTGGGGATTTACATGGTATACCAATACTGAGACAGAGAATAGAGTATGAGCAAACATAACATAAATAACTGCCACTTAAGGGAAAGTTAAATAGAAAGATCTAACAGTTAAACAAATTGTATCATTGTTTTAAGGGTTAATTACAAAAAGTACCCTTTGAAGTTTGACCTAATTATAAAAAAACCCAGCTAACTTTTTAAAATTACAAAAAGAGTTCCCCTTGGGTTTTATCTTGTCTAATATTTACCCCTTTATAAGCAAAAAATATTTCAAAATCCCCCCTCATGGTTTGAAAAACATTACTGGTAGCCCCTTAATTTTAACACTGAATGAAACCTCAGGGGTACTTTATGTAATTTTAAAAGTTAGGTGTTTTTTTTTTTGTAATTAGATCAAACCTGAGGGGAACATTTTGTAATTACCCCTTGTTTTAATGTCTTTTCAATTTGTGGTTTCACAGTCATTCCTGTCCTAGGGGCCCTTTGTTTTGTCATTCCCACTTTCATATGTTATGTGATTGAACCAGGTGTGTGGCCAGATTCAAAAAGCTTTAGTGATGAAGAAATGGGACCAATCCCATCAAAGTGGAGAGGTATTTGCCAAAATGATTTGGATGCCAGCTTTCATTGCAACAGGTTCTATTCCTCATCTATTAACTTTTTGCACTGAAATTCATCTTTGTTTCCTATTTATTCCCACATTGAAGTCTCTCCTATGATAGGAGTCAACTATTGAATGAGATGAGATTTCGTGTTCCACAATTTTATTCGACTTGACTGGACGAATAACGAGCGTACAATGATGACATCAGAATATAATAGAATAGAGACTGGAATAGAAAATCTCGTTCCATCAATTATATTCCTTTAATCGACAAATTTCCCGCTTTCACTTTTTCATAAAAGACGCATTGTGAAATTATATGCGAGATTTCCGGAATTATCATCCAGCTAATGGAGGACTTGAAGTAACTTGTAGTCTCGATGAGGGGACCAGATGTCGTGTTTCACGTTCTTATTCTACTGTATTGGGTGGATGACACGTGTATAACTATGACATCATCGTGTGCACGTGAGGTTCATTAAATACAATGGAATAGGAGTAGAATAGGATTGTGGAACAGGAAATCTCGATCCTGGAAGTGTCTGTTCGAATAAATGGACATGTCTGTTTAAATAGTTGTGTAATGTTATTTTACTTGCGACTTTTGGTAATCTATATATATCCCAAGAATCTGCAGATTTTTCATTAGTATTTTGCATACATTCATAAGCATAGTTTTCTGTCAAAAGTTTTCGTTAAAAAAGAAAGAGTCCAACTCTTGCCTCCACATTTTGTTTTCGTACCGAAACTCTGCTCAAATTATGGATTATAACTGATACAGTCATATTTTTGGCTGTCTGAAGGAAGCTCATTGGAGCAAGATACTTCAACAAAGGATACAGTTCCATTGTGGGACCACTCAATTCCACCTTCCACACCCCAAAGGACACAGAAGGCCATGGATCACACACCTTATCGACGGCCGGCGGCAATTTCGTCCCGGCAGCAAGTGTTTTCGGGTTAGGCAACGGAACGGCAAAAGGTGGATCGCCGAGAGCCAGAGTGGTGGCTTATAAGGTCTGTTGGCCTCCTGTGGGCGGCAACGAATGCTTCGATGCGGATATCTTGGCTGCATTTGATATGGCCATTCACGATGGAGTTGATGTGCTATCGGTCTCTCTTGGTGGCAATCCGTTCCGTTTCATAACGATAGCGTTGCCATTGGGTCGTTTCACGCGGTGAAGCATGGCATTGCTGTCGTTTGCTCCGCTGGTAATTCGGGACCTGATCCTGGTACGGTTTCGAATGTCGCGCCTTGGCAGATCACGGTTGGGGCGAGCACCATGGACCGACAGTTTCCTAGTTATGTAATCCTCGGGAACAAAATGCGTTTAAGTAAATCCTTCTTCGTTCGCAAACTCTAAAAAAAGTGATTCTTAACTTATAGGTGGAAAAACAGTTGCTTTTTCAATTGGTGCAAAAAAGTGACTACAAACACTAAAAAAAATGATTTTCAACTTAATGGTGGAAAAAAAACTGTTATTTTTTCCGCCTAAAAGCTGAGAATCACTTTTTTCAGAGTTTGCGCACACTCCCTAAGTAAAATGTTACATTCTCTAGTTAATAACACAGATCTTTCTATGTAAGTTAATAGTCACATAAAATTGTTTTATTGCTCCACAGGGAGAGAGCCTTTCGGCCAAATCATTACCGAAGAACAAGTCGTTCCGAGTAATTTCTGCCAGATACGCCAAAGCTGCTAATGCAACAGCCGAAGAAGCGTAAGGACATAATGTTTTTTCCGTAACAACTATGCCTTTAGCTAAATCAAAAACGTTAAATATTGATGAAGTGAAACGACTCTGTACTAACGCAGCGAGCTCTGTAAAGCCGGAACGTTGGATCCTAAAAAAGTGAAGGGGAGAATCCTGGTCTGTCTAAGGGGAGACAATGCAAGAGTCGACAAAGGCGAGCAAGCGGCCTTGGCTGGAGCGGTCGGAATGGTTTTAGCAAACAATCAGGTTTCTGGTAATGAAATTCTTGCTGATCCTCATGTGTTACCTGCTTCACAAATCAATTACACAGACGGACTTGCTCTTTTCTCTTACATCACTTCAACAAGGTAAATTATCGGACTCATCCGTTTTTATACCACTTGTCTAGTAATTCAATCGAAATAAATAGTCTTTCGTTTTCGTTAATGGGCAGGTCTCCTGTGGCTTATATCACAAAAGCTACGACTCAGTTGGGCACGAAGCCGGCTCCGTTCATGGCAGCTTTTTCATCCAAGGGACCAAATACCATTACACCTGAAATTCTAAAGGTTTTTCAAAATATCCTTTTGGGCAAAGGTGTTACTCTTTTGTGTTATAGTATTTATTCAGACAGTTTTTCGTTTTTCAGCCGGATATTACTGCACCAGGAGTGAGCATCATAGCTGCCTATACTGAAGCACAAGGTCCTACAAATCAAGATTTTGACACGCGACGTGTTATGTTCAATTCGGTCTCGGGCACTTCTATGTCTTGTCCGCATGTTTCTGGAGTCGTCGGTCTGTTGAAGACTCTCCACCCGAACTGGAGCCCTGCAGCTATTAAATCTGCCATTATGACCACTGGTAAGTACTGCTAAAATCACAAATCATTACAACAATTATGCACATTTGATGCGACACATGTTAGTCCGAAACGTTGGATTTTTCCAACACAACAATTATCCGATTGTCTTACTTCTTATCGGTTTCTTACAGCAAGAACACGGGACAACACTTTGAAGCCAATGACGAACGCATCCTACTCCAAAGCAACGCCGTTCAGCTATGGAGGAGGGCACGTGCAGCCTAACCGTGCCATGGACCCTGGACTCGTTTACGACTTATCAACAACCGATTACTTGAACTTCCTATGCGCCCTCGGCTATAACCAAACTCAAATCCAATTGTTCTCAGAAGAACCATACACATGCCCTAATGAGCACATTAGCCTCATCAACTTGAACTACCCCTCAATCACAGTTCCCAGCCTCAACGGCTCGGTCACCGTGACTAGAAAGGTCAAGAATGTGGGTCCACCGGGAACTTATAAAGCTCGTGTTCGTAGCCCGCCTGGAATATCGATTCATGTCGAGCCGGATATGCTAAAGTTTGAATCAGTTGGGGAGGAGAAAGGTTTCAAGGTTAGATTACAAGCTAGAAAAAATGGTGCTAGGAAGGATTATGTGTTTGGGCAATTGACATGGTCTGATGGTAGGCATTATGTAAGAAGTCCAATTGTGGTGAAACAATTATAGAAACTGAAATTCTTACAAGTTGAGTTTAAGCCAATTGGCTATTCATGGTCCAATGGATTTCTTTTTTACATGTGTTACTACTATTGTATGAGTTATATGAATTGTAGTAAATTCTTGTTGCATCTGCAAAGCAGATAAATATTTTTTTCTACTTAAATTTTTTTTCTTTCTTCTAGATATGTAACCATAGTTAGTAAAACATTATATACTAGTCATTTTTTTTAGCATTTAGTTTTTTCTGAACAAAGAACAATAAAGTGTCTAAATCACTTAGATTAATCATTTTTTAGATTAACCAAAAAATTTGGTAATCAAAAGAAGTGATTTACTACATTAATTAGAAACATTCTGAATCAGATGCACACCATATAAGTTCAATGCCATAAAATTATTGATTATCTTTCGAATCGAATAGTGGTCAAATGATGAAGACATCAACTAGATTAGAGGATTGAAGTTCGATTCCTATTATATATCTGATCTGAAGTGAGAAAATATGTAAAAAATTAGGGATAATTACAAAAACACCCTAAGGTTTGGGCTAATTACAATTACAAAAAAACACTTAAGGTTTTGGTAATTTTCGAAAATATTTCAAAAAATCCGATATTGACATAAATATTACAGTTACCCCTCTTATATTTAAGACAAAAAGAAACCTGGAGGTATTTTTTGTAATTTTGAAACATGTTAGGTTTTTTTGGTATTTAACCCAAACCTCAGGGGTGTTTTGTAATTATCCCTAAAAATTTATCCATTTTAATGGTAGTATATTTTAATAATTGATGATCTTAAGTTTATACAATTGATAATCTATGTAGTTCACAAAACTTTAAAAGGTTAACTTTATTGACCCACTTTGAAGAGAATTCTCTCCAAGCAAAATCTAGCTCATAACATTGGATATTTTACATTTTACATTAAAAAATAGGAATATTACAAAAAGGCCCATAAAGTTTGGCATAATTACAAACAAACCAAGGGATTTTGAAAATTATAAAAGTTCTTGACCTGAATTTAAAATAGTTTTTTTCAAAATAGTTTTTTTCATTTTCACCTGAATTTAACTTCTCTATTCCCACAAAGTGAAAAGGGAGAAAGAAGAAAACAAGGAAAGAGAAGGGTGTCTCTCTCTCCTCGTTTCTTCTCAAATCCTTTGTTCCTACAGTTTACATTAATCGCCAATTCATCCAAATCCGACCCATCCAGGTTTAGGTTGTTTCTCGGATATATCTTGTTTTTTAACGTTAATATTGGGCGGATTTTGGGGTTTGATCCTGAAAAACCATGTCTTACGCTTACCTCTTCAAGTACATTATCATCGGGGATACTGGTAAATCTTCACTTTTTTTTTGTTTAATTTTGTTAATTGTAATTTGTTTCGCTGGTATCAAATGAATTTTGTTTTGTCAATTTTCCCCTTTTTCGTGCGTAAGTGATGGTGTGATCAATTGTTGTCGGTTTGTATTTGGTTCTCTTCTGATCTGGAATATTGAAATGGGGGCTGCTTGAATTCCTAGGTGCAATAGCTATATCACCTGTGTTAATCTGAAAGAATATTGCTTGAATGAGGAATTATGTAATAATGAAGGAAACAACTGGGCATTTTAAGTGGAGTCTGCTTTGAATCATGTGAAAGTTATGATTTTGTTATGTTGAAGCAGATTAAGATTCATATACTGCCATTTGGCTCAAGTTAAAGAAGATCTTTTGAAGAATTGAGAAGTTTGTCATATGAGTGTAGGAGAAGATATCCGTCTTCCTGTTCCTTGGGGGAGGGGGATAACGATGATTTAAAATTTCAGATACATTAATTCATATTTAGACATAGAGGAACTTGGATTATAGCATCATCATTCTCCTATTTAGAATTTTTGGGTTGGAACCACAAGTGTGTTAATTTCTCTTGGCTTGAAGTCGCGTATTCTCTTTCATTATTCGATGTGAAGAGATTGAAGCATGATCTTAATAAACTCGAATATGGCTTACAGAATAATCGAATTCATGATTTGAACATATCTTGCAGGTGTTGGGAAATCCTGTCTGCTTCTGCAGTTCACTGACAAACGATTTCAGCCAGTCCACGACTTGACCATTGGTGTGGAATTTGGGGCTAGAATGATCACAATTGATAACAAACAAATGAAGTTGCAGATTTGGGACACGGTTTGTCTCACCTTCGTCCCCTAATTTGATATGATTTTGAGATTTCTAATAATATAGCTTCCGGTTTGCAGAAGTTTTTCTTTTTCATCATATTACCACGTTTTATCTAAAAATAAATGACATCTTAATCATTTTTTTTTTTTTTTTATCATGTCAGGCCGGTCAAGAATCATTCAGGTCTATTACAAGGTCTTACTACAGAGGTGCTGCTGGAGCACTTCTAGTTTATGACATCACAAGGTACAATATATGTTTAAATATTTTGAAACTGAACCACAGTGTGGAATAGAATGCTCCAATTTTAGTTAAGTGATACATGGAAACCCTGACATAATCTTTCACATGGCTTTGTTGCTTCTAACATTTTGTGACGGCCTGTGTATGATGACTTTTGATTAAGTATACATCTGTGATATAACTTTGGGAACCCTCTGTATCATCTTCTGGATGTCTATGAATGCCGATTCTGGATTAGTTGAGAAATTTATCTAGCTATCTGCCTTTTTTGCTTCATTTCACTTGGATAATGGATATACACGAATTAATTTATTACATGTCATGATTTCTGCTTTATTGCTATGTGTTCTTAAATACTCAAAACTAGTTTTTTGTTAAAAGTAGAAGCCGATTAATCTAAATAACACTAAATTTATTCCTTTTTAGCATTTTAGTGAGAATCTGCCAGGCATTCAATCCCATGAACTGATTGCTTTGCACCAAATGATATGCTGTTGCTTATTTAGTTATTTAGTGGTTGTTGAGAATAGGTTGATTTGTAAACTAAAAAGTATAACCACTCAATAATCTCAACGACCAACTTTTGAAAGGAAATTGTATTATAGTGCCAATCTTATATGTGCTTTTGCACTGTTTAATCTGTCGGTGGAAATGCCACCATTTTTCTGTTGGTAGAATACGGTTCACGTATCACGCTAATGAATTAAATGATATGATGATAATCACTTCTTCAGGAGAGAAACTTTTAACCACCTCGCAAGTTGGTTGGAGGATGCGAGGCAGCACGCAAATGCGAACATGACCATAATGCTGATAGGAAACAAATGCGATCTGGCTCACAGAAGAGCGGTGAGCACCGAGGAAGGGGAGCAATTTGCTAAGGAGCATGGCTTGATATTCATGGAAGCTTCTGCCAAAACAGCTCAAAATGTTGAGGAGGTGATATGCTTTTACTTTTTCATTACTCAATCCCTTAATATAAGGATCTCATGCAATGCTTTGCGGACCATCAGTTGAGCTTGAATTATATCTTTTATGGTCTTCCCGAGTTTATTTTTGTTAACATGCTCTATTGCAGGCATTTATAAAGACTGCCTCAACAATCTATAAGAAGATTCAGGATGGAGCTTTTGATGTGTCCAATGAGGTGTGTTATTATTTAAGCTCATCTGTGCAATTTCCTTCAGATGTTCTGCAATATGATTTGATTTGTGCTAATTATACGCGATTTTCTTAAAGATGTTCTGCTTTCTAGTGGTCGGTTGCTCATTTAAGTTTGTAGAGAAGGGCATGCACTGTTTGTCAATGAAAGCATGGAAAATCCTATCCCATGGAGATCTATATAGTATACTGATTCAGATGTTTTGCTATGCATGAAAGTTCTGATGTGATTTATAGTAAGATTCATTTGTCTTTATTGCCATTGCAAACTACTCAATTGTCATGATCAGTTGACCATCAAAAGCTTGAGCCTCAAGTTTGTAGCAATTTGCAACTCTATACCCTCTAGGTAAGAAACATCAAGTGCTGAGAATGACAAAGACGACTAGACGATAAACTCTGATAATTGATACTTGTTTTATTGCCTTCGTTAAACGATAAACCTTGTTTCAGTGTCAACAATATCATGGCACTAAGATGCGATTTCTTGATATTTACAGTCATATGGAATCAAAGTTGGGTATGGAGGAATCCCAGGACCATCAGCCGGAAGGGACGGTGCCGTTTCTCAAGGAGGAGGTTGCTGTAACTGAGAGTTGATTATGCTGCTGCTCTAAATAGATCTTAATATGGTTTACATAAGCCACAGGAAAACTGAAAGTAGAAGGAAAAAAAATATCAGATCTTTCTATGATTGTTTATTCTTTTCTAAGTAGTTCTTTGTTTGCTTTTTTTTCTGTGTTTTTTTTTTCTTTTCTTTTTGTGCTTTTTTGGTTTGCAGGACATTGGAATTTGTGTAAAAAGATCATGACACAGAAACTGTTAATGTTGCATACTGTTAATTATTCTACATTTCAGTAACCGTTCGATGAAGTATTGTCATATACTTTTGTCTGGAAATTTGTGTAAACCTCTACAGTTCCACACTTGCATGCATTTTTTTTATTCACACTTTTCATTTCACTTCATGAGAATTAAAAAGTGGAAGTTTTTTAATATTACATTATCCGATTAACAATTAAGAGTTATAGACTTATAGGTATTGCAATATTACTTTCTAATTGCATCTTATTTTAGGACATCTCAAAATAAAATAAAAATTATTAATTTGATATTAAGTTGAGATATAAAAATGTGTTACGTATTTCTTTAGAATAAATTTTATTTCTTAAAATAAAATTTCTGTAAATGTATTCATACTTAAAATAATGATATTAATTACATCAACTACTGGTTGCCATTTTGTTTCAATAAAATTATTAAATATTATTATTTCAACTTTTTTTTTTATCTAAAACCATATATTAAACTAATAAGACGTAGAATTAAAGTTGAGAGGAGTATTTTAATTATTGAGAGAGACGCAATTAACCTAAACTTCAAGAGTTGCAGCAGAGTAGGGTTTGTCATTTTGTTACCAAACGCTATGGAGGTCATACGGTGACAATCCCTGACATGACACAAACCTAATCTGAAATTGTTGAGAGAAATCCAAATACGAACACAAGAAACACAAATACGACTAACTTGAATTTAACATGATGTTACCAATTTGTATTAAGACTAATATCTTATATTTTATTCAATTTTTGTTGTATTTTGAACATAATTCGAAAATGACCCGAAACTAAAAACGAACACGACTCGACTACCCGAGTTGATACCCCTAATAATTGTGGCCACCCCATTTTCCTGTCAATAATAGAAAAGGAGAAAAAGAAAATGACGAAAGAAATTGACCAACGGTGTAAAATCACTCCCTTCACAGATATTTTTTCACGTGTCCCCTGTGACAACATTTAATCTATCAAATGTCTGATTCTGACTAACATAGGCAAAACTCCAAACGAAACCCTCCACATTTTTATCAACCAATTACCAAAAATAAACAGACAACTCCACTTTCCCAATTTGCCCCCCATCACATGCATTGTCCACAAATCATTACTATTGGGTAATCAATAATTTCATTTATCTCCTACATATAATTACTGATAATTAACCATGAGATTCCCTAGTAGGTTAATTATTGCTATAGGGTAAATTTTCCAAATATGTAAATGAGTTATTAAATGTGGAAACCTTTTTAAGGTATAATGCTTGATGTAGAGTGCCATACCAAAAATAAGTGGGTGCATAATGAAAGATTAGTAGAAGTCTAGTAAAATGTGAAAAGTCCAATTCAATTAGTATTCATCTAGCACGGGTTTTGAAAATGGTTCAATATTTTTTTCTATTGAAGTTTGATTAAGGTGATGAAAGAGTGTGAAGAAATTATTTGAAAAAAAAATGAATTTTGAGAGTGCGGTTAGATGTAACATGAAAATGAGATAATTATAGTTGATGTGATATTTTTTCAAATAAAATAATGATTAGATATTATCGGTGATTTGAAAATAAGATTGAGTGAATAATATATTTGTGATATGATTGTATAATGATAATAGTTGATGCAATATTTTGTGTTTGGTTAAAAGTATATGAATAAATGTGATTGATGATTGAGAAATTGAGAATGAGTATATAGTAATTTTTCTTTTTAAAATTTTCAAAAGAAATCACATGTTTGGCAAAAATGAATTCCGAGCATAAAATTGCAAAACTTTTCACATCCAAGCACGGCATAAGATTTTTAAAGCATTTCAAGTGGCAAAACTTATTGTTTACAATTTGTTACTTTTTGCGTTATTTGGAAACTTTCCATCTTCTTCGTCTCGTTATTTTAGCAAAACCTTAAAAGTGATTGCTTTAGCCATGCCCATCACCATCACCAAAATTTACTATCAACTCTTATGATTCTCCACTGAACTTCTTCTTCATTCCCTCACCAACAGTAAAAATTCAACAGAATGTATCCATGAAATAGTAATTATGAGTGAACAAATATTATTATCATTTTAAATCTAATATTTGCCAAATTTTGATGTGCAATTTAAAATTTAATCAGTTTCCTTATTTAAGTCATTGGAGAATTATGTCAAACAGTTAAGCCATATTAAGTGGTGGCGGAGTCCATGGAGCTTGAAAGGGTAGTCGTTTCTTCTCAGTCATAAAGTATAAATTTTATATATAATTTTTTAAAGTTGACAATGACAAAATTACCCTTCCTATAGCTAAAAAATTATATATCTTTTGCCAATTGTCCTAAAAGAAACTCTTCGGCCTTCCCCCAAATGCTAAAGCTGCGATTGGATATGAAATGAGATTTTATTTTGTTAGTTGGAGAATTTTTTTCCAAACATGTGATTCTTGCATGAAAATTTTCTTAAAAATATACTATTATCTCACTTTCACTTTTTCTCACTTTTTCTTTCACCAATCACATCTACACATTTTTTCACAAAAACTAATCATTATTACATATGTTGACGTCAAATTTGGTCAACAGGAATCAAATATAAAAATAGTGAATATAATAAATGGGTGTAAGTGTCTTTTTGTTTATTAAATGGCCAAGTAAAAAGATGAGAAATTGCTTTTTAGCCATCTCCCTCTTTTTTTCTCTCTTTCAATCCTATTTATACTTATTACATTTGATAGCCTAGCAATCATTACATCTAGCTATTAGTCGGACACTCGTCTCCTCCTTATTGTGCATGAGTTTATTAATGGGACACTTGTCACTTTGAGTGGGACTTTGTCTCTCCTCCTTGTTGTGCATGAGTTTATTAATGGGACACTTGTCTTATTGAGTGGGACACGTGTCTCCTCTTTGTTGTGCATGAGTTGATGAAATATTTTGGTAGGCCTTTTAGTCTCAGAGCTCTCCGAGGAGACCCGGGCTCTCGGGGTCTCCTGGGTTCTCTTCCGGTCTCTCCGAGGTCTCTGGGCTCTCCGGAGACCCAGATGTACATAAAAAAATTATCCTGTTTTATTTGGGTATCAACAACACATTCTCCCACAAATTTCACTATTCACTCACTCACATATTTCTAACTACCAATCACATCTAATCATTATTTTACTATTTTTAAATCAAATCAACTTTCATCATTACATATCCGTTCACACTCAATATTTTCCAAAAACTTTAATCATAATTTTTTCACTATTCTCTAGTGAAAATAAAATTTTCAAAATGAAGTTATTTCCAATCGCACCCTAACATTCTCATCCAAAATGTAACCTAAAATTAAAATTTATAGTTGTGCCATTCCATTGTTTCATATAGAATTAGAGTTGAGTTTCCTTATTTAAATTATTGTAGTAGCGTCTCTTTAGGGAGAGTGGTATACGGCTGCAATGATGTGGCACAGGATAGCTTGTGCCCGCCAAGAGATATTATCCGTTTTGCTTGAGTTCCACGGGCTTGCCTGAAAAAATTGCCTCTTTGGGGGAATGATTTAGCCATCACTTATGAGCCACAGTCCCACTCGATGTGATATATCCCTCCCCATCAAACTTCAATATATTCCCTTGAAGTAAGTGACAAAATTGTCTTTCCTACGACTGAAATAATTATTTACACATTATTCATTAAAAAAAGGTTGAATCCCATCTTCAAAATAAAGTTTACGAGCTGTGTCCCTTTGGTAAAATTTTGGAGTTGTTAATCATGCCAAACAACTCAGAAGGGCTTCCTAGTAATTTGCCTCAAAACCTCTGTTACATTTTCGAATTCTCTCTCCGAATTTAGTGGCTTTTCTATCTATAAATAAATACCATTGTCATCACCTAAGCTAAGCTCATTCTTCCTCTAAGTTCTAACCTCTGCTTCTCTCTCTCTCTCTCTCTCTCTCTCTGGAGAACTGTAGAGTTTCGTCTGGCAATGGCTGCCACCGGAGTGTTAAAGCTGGCTCCCAACTCGCCCGCCGTTACTAAATACAAATGTGTGGAGGATGTCAATTTAGCGTCGTCCAGGCGACTGTCTTTCGCGGCGTCCAACGTGGCCGGTGAGACCATCACGTCGTCGCCGCAACTCCGGCGTCGCTATGAAGCTAACTTGGAAAGCCGGAGTCCGGTGATCGTATCTCCGAAGGCAGTGTCGGACTCGCAGAATTCGCAAACGTGCCTTGATCCTGATGCCAGCAGAGTACTTAATTCATCTTATCTATGCTCTTCTTAATTCCGTTAATTTAAAATAAAATGTTTGGGGTAACATGGGATTTACGAATACGTTTGCCTTTCTGTATATGTGCAGTATGTGCTCGTCTTCCTGTCCATAGATGTGTTCAATTTGTTTTCTTCTCCCAGTTTAACTGATTATGTGTGAAATTGGTGTATTGTGGGGTATTAGGTTACTTTTTCCCGGGGGGTGTGTAAATTTGGTGCGCAAGCAAGTGAATATACGATTCTGGAGATCTGAGTCTGCAGCATTTGAGTTAACTCGAAGTTAAGTTAATGCTTTGTTGCAGATCCACGATTTTCTCTCTCGGTATAAAACAACACTTTGATTTATTATATCACGTTTAAATGAAGGGAGGTGATGCACGTGTAATTTGATTATTTTAACTGTTGCCTTTAAATTAAATAAAGAACTGCGCGGTTGCTTTTAATAAGAGCAAAGTGTTTGCCAATTTTACGTATTACTGAAAAAAATGAGGGTATGTTGTTGCATAAATCAGATTGGGATCTCCTGATTATTTTATTTCATTTATTACTGAATGGCACCTATAATGCTATACTTAAAGCAATCATATCTCTACAATGGTACTATCTAGATTAAACAGAAACTGCATGAGGTGAATTAAAAATGTTCAGTAAAAATCTGCTCTGAAAACTATGGAGACATTTTCCGGCCGGGGACGGTTGTGGTGACCAATAATTGTGCATAATTAGTTTGTGGATTAATATATTGTCTACAAAGAGTTCAAGTATTCCCTTATCGGATCAAAAGTTATAAATAAATCTGAAGTGCTTTTGTCCCATCCAATTCGACTAATTTGAACGAACAATTTAAGGTTTTATCCTGTGTCGTAGAAACTATTATATATAGGTCTGCTACTTCTAAGTACTGCCTTTGTTTTATATACAATCAAGTCAAACCATTAATTATCATCTTTCCGGTCCTTCTCCAGAGTGTGTTGGGTATTATTCTGGGAGGAGGGGCAGGTACTCGACTTTATCCTCTAACAAAGAAGAGGGCGAAGCCAGCTGTTCCTCTTGGAGCAAATTACAGGCTAATTGATATTCCTGTGAGCAATTGCTTGAACAGTAACATATCCAAGATCTATGTTCTCACACAATTCAATTCTGCTTCCCTCAATCGTCACCTTTCAAGGGCATACGCAAGCAACATGGGCGGTTACAAGAATGAAGGTTTTGTTGAGGTTCTTGCAGCTCAGCAAAGTCCCGAAAATCCCAATTGGTTTCAGGTACTTATTATTGTACCATCCTTCATACCACTTAAGATGAGTTTAGAGTATATATACAATGTTCGTGCTTTACATCCAATTGCTAAAAGTTTTGAAGCTGTTTTTGTTTGACTCAGATGTATCTGCTAAAGATCCTTTCACATTCAGTTGCTTTCTATTGCTCTGACATTATTAAATTCGTTTACGTTAGGGTACAGCAGATGCTGTAAGGCAATATTTATGGTTGTTTGAAGAGCAGAATGTTCTTGAGTTCCTGGTTCTTGCTGGAGATCATTTGTACAGAATGGACTATGAGAGATTTATTCAGGCCCATAGAGAAACAGATGCTGATATTACTGTTGCTGCACTGCCTATGGATGAAAAGCGTGCCACAGCATTTGGTCTGATGAAGATCGATGAAGAAGGTCGCATCATTGAATTTGCAGAGAAACCAAAAGGAGAACAACTAAAAGCTATGAAGGTGGATGTGCTAACTAATAAATACACTAGAGTGTTAAGAATATTCAATGAGATTAATATCTAATTTTACTGCTCCTCTTGGTTCTGTTGCTAAGGTTGATACTACCATATTGGGTCTTGATGATAAGAGGGCGCAGGAGATGCCATTCATTGCAAGTATGGGGATATATGTTGTTAGCAAAGATGTGATGATAAATCTTCTCAGGGACGAATTTCCTGCAGCCAATGATTTTGGAAGTGAAGTTATTCCTGGAGCTACTTCCATGGGATTAAGAGTATGTAGCTGTCTGAAATTTGTTCTAGTACACTTTTTCCTTATTATATTAGTCATTCAAAATATAATGTCTCAATTTTCTATGTAGTAAAATATTTTTTTGTAATGTAAATATTTTGGGCAGTGTCTAGTACTTAATCCTGATGGAAGATTTATTGGTGGATTATCATGAAATTATCAATTTTTTAGCATTGTTGGAGCAAATTGTGTTATTTTCTATATAGGTGCAAGCTTACTTGTTTGATGGCTACTGGGAAGATATTGGTACCATTGAAGCTTTCTACAATGCCAATCTAGGGATCACAAAAAAGCCAGTGCCAGATTTTAGGTAGGTTTTTGTATTTCTTATTTTGCTTTCATTTTCTTACTCTTGTTGTATAAGAACACCAATGGCTCTATTTACAGAATATCTTGATATCTTCAAAATTCTCTCCTGCAGCTTCTATGACCGATCGGCTCCAATCTATACCCAACCTCGATATCTGCCTCCTTCCAAGATGCTGGATGCTGATGTCACAGATAGTGTCATTGGTGAGGGCTGCGTGATCAAGGTGTGAATATGCCTACAGCTTGAACCAATTAAATACCCTATAGTTGCTTAACTGTAATTATATAGATAGCTCAACCTTTCTCCTTTGTGTAACTTCTGTATATTGTTGGTTCTGGTTCTAAAGTGATTTTCGACTTTCCAAATGACAAGATTGGATTTTTAGCTGATGACCAATATATTACAGAAGTCGCAAAATGTGCTACCATATAAGTTATAACCTTGCTTTTCATTATTCACTTGATAACTACAAATTCTGTTGATCTACAAGTCCTTAGTAAACAGCAGTGAACACCATGTATCAGATGGTTTTATTCTGTCATGCTCCTCCGTGCAGAATTGTAAAATCCACCATTCCGTGGTTGGACTTAGATCCTGCATATCAGAAGGTGCAGTCATTGAGGACTCCTTGTTGATGGGTGCAGATTATTATGAGGTAATACTCCCTGCAGAACCAAACACAAGATTTTAAACAATTATAGCTTTATATAAGCACATTGTGCCTGAAAATTTTATGGAAGTCAGGGTATATGACCAGTCACATAGTCTTTGGTTAGCTATGTTCCATCATTCCTTTTGCAATTAATGAATAAATATTCACTTTTTGTATTTCAGACAGACGCGACAGACAGTTTCAGGCCGCAAAGGTGGCTTGCCCATTGGCATTGGTAAAAACACTCACATCAAGAGAGCCATAATCGACAAGAATGCCAGAATTGGAGAAAATGTGAAGGTTGTTAACTTGATCTGTTTGTTTTACAAAGTTAAAACATAGTTGATGCACATTAATCATTTCTAAATAAGTCTCTTTGATATGTTCCAGATCATTAACAGCGATAATGTTCAAGAAGCAGCAAGAGAGACAGATGGATACTTTATCAAGAGCGGTATTGTCACTGTAATCAAGGATGCTTTAATTCCCAGTGGAACGGTGATCTAGAACCGATCACAAATCAGTCGGCACTACCTTTGGGTATGTCCTCCATACTTCTCGGCCTGATAATCTACTTACAGGAGTTAGAAGTTACTATGTTATCTGGAATAATTTTGATGTACATGTTCTGGTAGCCAACATAGTTGAGAGGAATTACCTAATGAGCTCTTTCTTTCTTTCTTTATTTCTTTTAAATGGAATAAGAGAGTCAATGGATTGGATGTAAAGACCTTTCAAAATATAAAAAGTAAACATTTCATTTGAATCGATGTGTCTCTTTCTTCCTCTGACTCTAATTATGATGAATGCTTTGTCAAAAGAAAAAAATATGATGAATGCTTGTCCATGGTGGATAAGGAAAACAACATGATATCGGATAGATTTATACACAAGCTTAACTTCAAAACATCAGAAAAAATTTCCAGTCGATGTAGCGCTGTTTTTCGCACAAGAACAATAGGCAATAAAATGCTTTTTTAGTAAGTCAGATTACATTAAAACACGCAAGGAAGATGGGCATTTGACTCTGTATGATCCCAGTTTAGCAGCCTGTTAGGCTAAAGGTACTCTTCAATTGATGCATTTGCGCGAAAATCTTCAAAAATCTCAAGAATGAGTAGATTGAGAATCAGAGTCCTATTAGTGTTCATTACTTGCCAAAAAAACAGAATGTTAAAGGGGAGTGTTTTTGACATAAAAGTGATCCAGTCTATTGCCTGAATCATTGGGTGGGCTTTGCAGTGATCATTCATCAATTGAAAACGAGTATCTTTTGAGCGAGAAACCTCTCCCAAAAATATTTTATTTAGAGAAATCGCTTGCTTGCTTGTAGAGTTTATTAGGTGATGTTCTTCTCTCTTTTGTCCTCCCAAATTCAAATGCAGCTAATTTGTTTGGATGGGGTTGTCTTCATCTTTCGTGTTTTAATATATTCAATATATCGGATGAATGTCATATGATTAATATTGACATAATCTTGTATACATGACATTTACCCACAAGATAGAAGATCCCAAATTCTTTCACGGAAATTATTTCCCCAAAAATCAAGTTTCTTCTGCATTGGGGTTCTACCATGATCAAAGGCAATAAGGTATTTCAAGAAAAAGTAAAATAAATAAAAAATAAAAAAGAATTAAACTCGAATGGAGAATGCAGAAACCTACCCATAAAAAATAACAAACTTCAGTGCGAGCAAGGGTGAAGAGAGTGCAAAACAAGGAAAGACGATGCAGATTAATACAAAGAGGTTTCTTTCTGCCTTGATCAATTGCTGTTACACAAAAACATACAAATGCAGAATGCCCGTTATAAAATTGGTAAATTACATTTTCGGTTCAGAAAATAAAGATGTCAAGATGCAGATGGATACAGAGAGGTTTCTTCAAGTTTCCTTGATCAGTTGCCGTTATACAAAAAAAAAAAAAAGTGCAGAGTGTTGTTCCAATTAAAAAGGTAAATTGCATTTTTGCCATTCAAATTAATACATCAAATGAACATTTTAGTGTGATAAAAAATTAACAAAAACATTCACACTTTTAGATAAGGGTAGGTAAATGTAGATGAAGATGTAGACGGACAAATAGATGTTGATAGATTTTCAAGTAAAAGTAATAACTTCCTGTTACACGAACCTAGTGCTTGAGTTAACAAAACATATACACGCTTTGAGTTAATGAACATATATTGATATACATATGAGATATCAAGGAAAAATCTAATCCCCAATGGATGGACAACCTAGTCAAAACATTAGAACACTGAGTGCAAATAGCGAAAGTTGTCACACAAGAAAGAGATTGATGATCTATATCATCTCCACAGACTTTCATGCAGACCTAATTACTATATCCCACTTTCGCGATCTAGTTCAAAATTATGAAAAAAATTATCGTCCCTTTGCGCATGTTCTTCCATTTATCCTTAAGATCATTTGGAGTACGAGTTTTATCAAATAAACCAAGTCCCAAAATTTTCCTCCAGGGAACGTTCTTGATTGGTTCCTTTGAAAATATTTCTACTCCTGCCTGCAGCAAGATATATCGAGAAGTCAAATTTACGACAAGTAAAGCCAGGGATTTCAACATTAAAATAAATGACTTAAAGCATATAAAAAACGAGCTACTTGTTTGGCTATGACGTTGTAGGCTTTGTAGAGAAGTATGAGACTTAGAATGATGCCTGGATCAAAATGCATACAAAAGCTAAGTATAGATATTCCATTGAAGAATTGCAATCCAATCATATGAAGCGAGTGTCAATCGCATAGTAATAAATAACAAATTTGTGGTTGACAAATAAAGTTAGCAGAAATGGTTTGGTTAGTAAAATTTATGATATTACCAGATACCATTAAAGAAAGCTTGCATAAATGCAAAACAACATATTGATATCAATTCAGTTAACAAAATTTTACCCTGAGCGCCTCTTCTTCTTTCTCCGTCCACAATAGTCTCTTTCGTTTCCCACCACTGCCATATGTGTTAGTAGCTCTGCAATAGATTTAAGCCTATAACAATGCAAAAAAAGCCAGGATATTTCAAAGTCCAAACATCACTCACTATGTTAAGTACTCACAGTTTGACTGAGGGTTGTTGGGGTTGTTTCAAGGTTCTGGAAGCCTCATCATTTTTATTTCCATCACCACATGCAATATTTACATTTGCTTCACTAACTTTTGATTGATTATTTTCATTAGCTTCAGCTCTCTTATCTTCTTCCAAATGTTTTTCTCTGTCTATCATTTCTTCATTCACTTGTTCACTACCTTTGTGGACAAACTCGGTTTTTAGAAACTGGGTTTCTTTGTGGATTTAGTATTTCTAGGGTTTCCGATCTGTGTGTGTTGGGGGTTTGGTGGGGATCTTGACGGCTGCGTGGCTCTGTGGTTTCCATCTTTGCCCCTCTGGTGATTCTTTGGTGACACGCTGTGGTTTGAGGGAATACTTGGTCCCGAGAATAATTTCAATATTTGGTTTGGGTTGTTACCCTCTCTATTCTTTGTGTTATTTTTCTTGTATTTACGTATTGAGTTGTATTTTAATTTCCTACAAGAGTCTGAGTATATTTGTATTAATAAAGCGTCAGTCTCAGTAATTTTGTGTTCGGTACTAAGTGTATCGATCTATTTGGCAGATAGATACCTAACGGTGGTATCAGCACTTTTATCTCGCTCTCCTGGTGGGTTAGTCTTACGTTCGTCTTGAATCTTGGTGATTCTTGGCTCGGTGAACTCATGGCCAGGTTTGATACCCGGACTTGCTCCCTGGCGATGAGATTTATCTCTTCTCCTCCTCCTTATTTCTTTTCGATTAGTAGTAGTTTTAGGAAACCCAAGCATTAAGCTCTTGACCCGTGCCACGAGCGCAGTGGAATCCTGAGGTGCGGGATCCACCCTGGGGCTTTATTATTTTCTTTGGACTCTGTGGTCCTTTTCTTTAACTTTCTTTTGGACTCAGGTGGTCCCTTTGTTGATCTCTGTTGGACTCGTGGTGGTCCAGATTGCATGCTCATTCATTGTTGCATTTACTTGACTCGTGTGGTCCACCTACATTCTTCTCACGATTCTCGCTCTTGTGATTTCTTGGTGTCTTTTCGTGGTACTCGTGAATTACCTTATGGTCTTATCCGTGTGATATATATTCTTGATTATATCCGTGATAATGACCGTGTTTTCTCGTTATCACTTGGAACCCTTCAATGGAAAAACTGATTTTTCTATTTGGCAACAAAAGATGAAGGGCATTCGATTCAACAAAAATGTTTTAAAGTCATTGAACAAAAATATACTGATAAAGACATCTTGAGATTAAAGTCAACTTGATGAGTTTGCTTATTCATCCATTATCCTAAATCTTTTGATTCTGTGTTAAGAAAAGTTGGCAAGTTGTCAGAAGTGCCAAGGAATTGTGGAACAAGTTGGAAGAACTCTTTCTTTGAAACCTCATTACCTTCCAAACCGTTCTTACTTGAAAAGTTTTTAGATTTAAACTTGACTTGACAAGGATATGGATGAAAATCTTGATGTTTTTACAAACTGATTCAAGATATAAAGTTGACTGAGTGATAAAAACATTGATGATTATACCCCTATTGTTGCTTAATGCCATCCCCGATTAACTTATCTTTGATGTGAAATCTGCCATTAAGTATGGTAGAGACTCTATTACCTCGATCATGATTAATGGCCTTAAGAGTAAGGAATTAGATCTCAAAAATATCAAAGGGAATGAACGAGGGTCGGAAGGTTATGCATGTCGCGGTAGACCCCAACAGGAAAATGGGAATAACACTAACAATAAATCGGAAGAAAAGAGAAGCAAAATGAGGTAGGTCTAATTCTGCACAGGAATAACAGGAAATGCTTATAATTGTGGTGAGCATGGTCATTACATCAAAGAATGCAATAAACCCAGGAATAACCAGAACAATAATCAAAACAATAACCAGAACAATAAAAGCCAAACCAATGACTCTGTGAACTTGACTACTTAAATGATCATATGGGTGATGTGTTTATGGTGCATGAAATACTGGTTCTGTGAATTCTATGCCTTCAAATGCTTTCAGGTGATTATGAATGGCTAATTGACTCTGCATGCACATTCCATATGACACCTTTTAAACATTTGTTTAACACTTATGCTTCAGTGATCAAAATGGATCTTTTCCATGGCTAATGATAAAAAGTGTCGTGATTGGTGTTAGTCTTGTGTGTTTGAAACTTGATACCGGTTATGTTTTGACACTCAATGATGTAAGACATGTTCCCCGATTTATCCAATAATTTGATATCACGTATCTATGCTTGAACATGACGGCTATGAGGAAAGGTGGGGAAGGGTGTTATGAAACTGCAGGGTTCTATGATTATTGCAAAGGCCAAAAGAAAGAGAAATCTTTATGTTTTACATGCTAAACATGATTCTTATGTGCCAAATGCGTGAATGTCTTTGTTACTCTCGTGTCAAATGATTTGACCGATTTGTGGCATAAAAGACTTGGTCACATTAGCTCTAAAAGTCTTGACATTCTTGAATAAGGGCTGTTTTGGTAAAAACAAACTTGATGCTTTATTTTCTACGTGAATCATGTGTGTATGGTAAACATCAAAAGAGTCAAGTTCCCTTCCCTACTAACCCTAAACAATCGGCTAGTCTTGATTTGCTTGAATACTTGCATCTTGATGTTTGGGGTCCCTCTTCTTACGTGCCTACTCATGGAGAAAATAGATATTTCTCGTCCCATAATTGATGATTATTCCGGGAAAAGTTTGGGTGGTTTTAATGAAGAACAAATCGATGTTTTTGATAAGTTTAAAACTTGGAAAACTCTTATTGAAAACCAAACTAGCAAAAGGATTAAAGTTTTAAAAACTGATAATGGCCTGGAATTTTGTAATCAATTAATGGACAATGCGTGTGATGAATTTGGTATAAAAAGGCACAAGTTCAGGTTCTATTCTCCTCAAAGAAAATGGTGT
Source organism: Rehmannia glutinosa (assembly GCA_016081115.2). Classification (NCBI taxonomy): domain Eukaryota; kingdom Viridiplantae; phylum Streptophyta; class Magnoliopsida; order Lamiales; family Orobanchaceae; genus Rehmannia; species Rehmannia glutinosa. Next base: position 51,575,817 of record CM071929.1, read on the forward strand.
TCTTTGAAAGGATGAATAGAACACTTTTAGAAAGAGTGAGGAGCATGCTTTGCTACTCTGACTTTCTAAAGGTTTTGGGGGAGAAAGGTTGTAACAACCGCTATTTTAATCAATAGGTCCCCCTCGGTCCCTGGGAAGGAAATACCCAAGAGGTGTGGACTGGGAAAGTCATGATTTTTCTAATTTGAAAATCTTTGGGTGTTCGATTTGTACATCAAAAGAATGACAAATTAGATCCAAGTCATAAAATGTGTTTTTTCTTGGCTACCCTCAAGGTTAAAGGCTATAGACTTTGGAATAGAGGAGAACCTGGTTTTAAAACTATAATTAGTAGGGATGTGTTATTCAATGAACTTGAATTCCTTGCTTTGTGCATTCTTCTCCTCAAATTGTTTTTACGAAAATGATAATACTCCAAATGAGGTGGAGCTATCTAATGTGTCTCCTAATATTGTTGTTCCCGCGATTCTCATATCAATGATGTTTTGCACAATGTGAATGATAATGATGTGCATATTGAAGATGATACTCGGCATGATAATGTGCATGACATGCATAATGAATTTCCGATGTTAACACCAAAATGAACCTGTTGCCGATAATCATGATGAATTGAATGATTATGTGTTAACCAGGGATAGAACTAGAGACATGTTGTAGTCCCAAACAAATTTCTTTGATTTTCACATGACATCTTATGTGTTTTACGTGTTTGAATCTATTGATGGTTACGAGCCAAAACCTTCTCTGCGAAGCTATGAACTCTCTTGAATCCACTAAACGGCGCTAAGTCTTGCATGAAGAAATGACTTAACTGCATGTTAATAACACTTTCTTGTTCCTAAACCCCCTAACTGTTTCTATAGTTGATTGTAAATGGCTTTACAAGATTAAACAAGAATAAGGTGTTAGGTTTAAAAGCTTGATTAGTTCTTCAAAGGTTTTACTCGGAAGGAAGGGATTGATTACATAGAAATTTTGCACTTTTTGTTGTTAAATTTGTTCTTGTGAGAATTATGCTTGCTCTTGTTGCTCAATTTGACCGAATTGAAACAATTGGATGTTAAAACCGCTTTTCTTCATGGTGACTTGGATGAAAAAATTTTATGAAACAACCTCGAGGTTTTGAGGACAAATCCAAGCCTAACTATGTCTCGCTTACTCCAAAATCTCTTGTATGGTCTAAAACAATATCACCAAGACAATGGAATAAAAAGTTTGATCAATGTATGCATGAGTTAAAGTTAAGTAGAAGCCAATTTGATCATTGTCTTTACTTTAAACTTGATATTGAACATCCCGTGTTCTTTAACACTGTATGTTGATGATATGTTACTTGTTGGACCTTGCATTAAATCCATTGATCATGTTAGAAATTGTCTAAGTGCTAAATTTGACATGAAATACTTGGGTGATCTTTAAGAAGATTTTGGGAATGAACATTGATAAGGACAAAAGTCTAAATCTGTCATTTATTTGCATCGATCCCTCTTATATAGAAAAGATCCTACAAAAATTTTCTATGTCTAATGCCAAATCGTGAATGTGTCTCTTGCCTCATTTTCTCATTAAGTAGGAGCGATCTCCAAAGACTGAACTCCGAAATATGTCTATGCAAAACATTCCTTATGCTAATGCTATTGGATCCGTGATGTACTTAATGGTGAGCACTGGAATGATATAGCTTTATCTTTTTCTTGTTTGAGTAGATACATGTCCAATCCTGGTATGGTGCATTGAATGCTTTGTTAAATGGTTATTAAGATATCCGAGGCATTCTTCCGATCATAGTTTGTGTTTTTCAAAATGTGATCTTTGGTATAATTTTGAAAGGATATGTTGATTCTAATTATGCTAATGATAAAGACAAATGAAAATCAACAACTTCTTATGTTTTTACACTTTTGTGGCTCATGTATTAGTTGGAAATCCCAAATCGCAACATATTGTGGCCCTCGCTCTACAACAGTAGTCGAATATGTTCATTTGATCGGTGCTTTAAAAGAAGCTTTGTGGGCTTAAAGGTCTTGTTTTAAAATGGTTTTCTAAAACAAAAAGTTGTTGTATTTTCGACTCTCAACTGCGGTATTCAACTTTGCAAAACCAGTTTTTCATGATAGAACCAAACACATTGATGTTCGTTTTCATTTTATAAGAGATATTGTTTCAAAAGGTTTGATTAATCTTGAAAAAGTGGCATCCGAGTTTAATCCTGGCGATATGGGTACTAAGTGTCTACCCTTATCAAAGTTCAAAACTTGTTTAAAAATCCTAAATTTTGACACTTGGTGATTAGTTACCCTCCTTTACTTACCCTTATTGGATTTAAACGATTCTTGTGTGTTTGTTATAATCCAAAACTGTTGAATTAATATTTGCTTCGCTTATGTTAAATCAATGGGGAACTTGACTTGTCTTTGTGTCTTGTTGAGTCTTTGATAAGTTCTGATTAGCTTAAGTCTTCAGAACTCGAAGTCCTTCCCAGCTTTGTCTTTGGAAGGCAAAAGGCGATGATGACCGATTGTAATTCTGGTTTTGTGTGAATCTAATGAGCCAAAGGTGGAGATTGTTGTATTATCGCCCTTTATATTCACTCGCCCATTACAATAATGAGCCCAACAGATCTAAAAATTGAAGATGCAACTAAGCCCAACTCAAACTACGGCCATGTGTGATCGGGTCTCTTATCCGGATTGCGGGTCCGACTTAGTCTGTCCGCGATGGATCCTCTTTGTTTGATCATGTCCGTTATTCTATGTGATTGATCCTATCCGTTGGTTGGTAAGTCTATGTTTGCCCGTCTCAAAAACCCTAGTCCTCGCCTCGCAGATCTCACTTTCTCTCACTTACCTCTCGATTCTTCGTTTCTCTCATGAGTTACCTCTCTCTCTAGAAATCTCAACTCCTCGTGATATTTTAAGTGTTTACGTGATATAGTGTGGAGATCCGAGTGTTATCTTCACTTGTTCACGGCCTTTGTGGACAAACTCGGTGTTTTACGTAAACCAGGGTTTACGTGGATTGGGGTATTTCTAGGGTTTCCGTCTGTGTGTTGGGGGTTTGGTGGGGATCTTGACCAATTCTTTGTGGCGCGTGGGGCTCGTGGTTTCCATCTTTGGTTCTCCTGGTAATTCTTTGGTGACACGCGGTTTAGGGAATACCGGTCCTGGCCGAATAATTTCAATATTTGGTTTTGGTTGTTACCCTCTATATTCTTTGTGTTATTTTTCTTGTATTTACTCAGATTGAGTTGTATTTTAATTTCCTACAAGAGTCTAGAGTATATTTGTATTAATAGCGATCGAGTCCAGAATTTTGTGTTAATGACTAAGTGTATCGATCTATTTGAAATGCAGATAGATACCTAACAAATAGCTAAAGGACAACCGTTTTCACTGCACACCAACAAATTCCCGCCTTCATCGCATTTTATGCACAAATTCTTTTCTAACCAATCCATTTTCCAGAGATTTTATAGTCCCTTCCTTGCTAGAGGCTCAAATCTTTTCAATATAAATGCCTTTATCTGCAACTAGAACAATGCAACAGCACCTTCCAGTATCATCTCAGCACAGCTTAATGACACGCACCAAATCTGTCAAAACATCTCGAAAAGACTAAGTATCTAGTTTAAGGGCAGTATAATTGTAGAGCAATTATATGATATAATAACTTTGATAAATATAATTGGTAGTAAGTAGCATTGACTAGTAAATGAAATCAGAATCAGTAAAAAGAACTATAGCTTTACCCTATGTCAAGAAACCCATCATCAAAGAAATGAATAAGATAACTTTGTCAGTGACTGCTGTAGAAGAATAGGTAAAGCTGTGTTGTTCCAAACCATTTGAAAGGGGAAATATAAGGAGCACAATAGAAGCATAGAGCCATAAATAATTCTAACCTCATCATCATAAGGGATCCACAAATTACCAGTTTTTCCCTCTACACGAAAATAGCTTGCAAGCTGTAATTCTTCAAACAGCAAACCGAAAAAAAGTAGGTTCAGTGCCGCCAAATAGCAAGTTATCACTAAGAACTTGGCAACGTTTTGCATTCATCAGTTAAAGGAAATGGAAAAACGTATCTGATTTAAATAAAATAACAATCATCACCCGGAAATCAGAAACACCAGGGCAAATAGGTGACAACTGACGCGCACTTCAATGTGGAATCAAAATGCACAAGATAAAAATCAAACTTGTAAACTCGGAACATGTGAAATAGCAGAGAGTCGGAGGAAATTACCAGCGGAGCAGAAGACGTCTTCCTCTGGTAAAACTTGGGATTTTACTTGCGCAACCTTTCGTGAATCATGTTCATTTGAGTAAATTCGGAGAATTAGGGTTTTCTTTTTTTACCGAGCAGTTGTGGACTGAATGAAGCAGAAAGCAGTCCGTGCAGCAGGAAAAGAGACAGCCTTTGAAATTCTATTTACAGAAAATGTGAAAACTCCTTTTCCATTTTATGGTTACAACTTACAAATACATACGAAAATGTAATAATAGAGATAATTACAAAAACTTTCTCCTAAGGTTTGCGGTAATTATAAAATAAAAAAATTTAGAGATTTTTAAAATTACAAAAATCATTTCAGATTTGATTTTGTATCACATTTTACTCAATTCATAAGTAAAAATATTTCAAACACCTTATTTACATTGTGAAAATATTACTGTTATACAATTACATTTAAGGCAAAATCAAGCCTAAGTTTCACTAAATTAGTTAATAATAAAAGTAAATTAAAATTTAATTAATCGAAAACAAAATTTTAGTTTAGTTAACTAAATTTAAAATTAAAATTAAGACAGTAAATAAGAAAATTAAAGTAATTTTTTTATATTATGTTTAATTAGTTTTAATTAAATTTCTAAACTTAAAATAATTAATTAAATTTAAATTTTTACAATTCAGAATTTAATAATTTAATTTAATTTAATTTATTTATAATAAGTTATTTCTTAGTGAAAATTTATTTTTTAAATTGATTAAATTTAATAATAGTTAACTATTTAATAAAATTAATTAATCATTTTTAATTTAATTATTTTTTAAAAAAAATCTTAGGGCTCTTTAGTTCTTTCAAGTAAATATGTATCAATTTATAAAAAAATATGAAATAGAGGAATTATACTAAACCCCGTCTACTATTCGCGTTGTTATATTTTACCACGTATGAACTATTTCTCTTCTCTCCCCTATTTCAGTATTTTCTCGTTGTACTAAAAAAAAAAGAATTATTGTATAACTACATTAACTGCCTCTTTACACTTAAAACGATCGACTCCACTCTACTCTCACGTCAAATATCATCAATCAAATCGTAGAATAAAAACCCCAAAAACACTCACGAGACTGAAATTTCAATGAAACTGTCGTGTTCCAATCCAACCTCAATATACAGAGTTTACTTTCTTCAATTTACGATCTGGCAGACATGCACATCACTATATGTGACCATGGCCGCAGCAGTTGTTGACTTCCCAACAGTCTGATATCTTTTTCCCTCTGTGTCCCTATCTGCGATTTTCTCCGTGTTTTAATGTGTGTATAATTTGTGGGTAAAACGAAAGTGTGCAGATTCTCGATTTTCATTTCGCGGTACTTGGTTAGACATTTGTTTGGGAGTGCGCTATTCATGAATTTTGCTGTTTTATGTCAATTATATGTGAAATTACAAGTGTTTCCCGTGGAAAATAAAAGATTGATTAATGGGATATGTTGTAATTTTTATAGGAATTTGGTATCTGGATTTGCCTTTTTTTAGGGCTTAACAATTATGCCCATGTCAAGGAATGAATATCTGTTTGTTGTTCTTGGTTTGATACAACAGTTGTAGTAGATGAACCTGTACCAGTTTATACTTGTGGAGTTTAATTCACATCTTGACTATTATAATAGCTGAACCTGGATAAAATACTGGTTGTAATTTCCACCTTCATGGTTCCAGCTTTTATAGTTAAAAATGCAGCATTGCTATTTTCTGAAAAATGACTTGTTCAATAGATGGGATCATTAGCGGGAAAATCAACACCGGAGCTTGAAGACGTGCACCTTGTCAACCCTCAACCAGTTGGTAGAAAGATATCTTCTCTGGAGATATCTCCACAGAGATCTTTCTTTGGTCCGGGATCAGAAGACTTTGGTTGTAAATGTATACTAAGTAGCATATTTCGCAGTATAAAGATTGTTCTGTTTTCCAACAAATTGACCTTGCTTGTACCTTGTGGTCCTTTGGCGATATTAGTTGATAAGCTTACAAATCATCACGTGAGTCAATTTCTTCTGACATAATAATTTTTTTGAGATACAATTTCTTGTATTTGCACTAATGTATTTCTTAAAATAATTCCAGGGCTGGGTCTTCTTTTTAAAGTTTAGTCGGCATCATTCCCTTGGCCGAACGTTTGGGCTGGGCAACAGAGTATGCTCTCAACATCTCAATTTTAAATGCATTACTTCAAATGAGTAGTGGCATGCAATGCTACTCAGATATGTGTTGAAAATTTTTTGTTTGCTTTCTCTTAATTTGGAAACCAGAGAGTACGAAAGTATATTTGGCTGCAAGGCTCGTATACTTGTGAGTCAATCCACTTATTCATAGACAGCAAACAACAAAATGAAGTTGTTATTCTTGTCTTTCTTACAGGAAAATCAGTTTTGTTTTGTGCTTTAAGTTGCCTGCCTTTGTTGTGCATACCTTATGCAATAGATTCATGCTTGCGTGCGTAGCAGAGGTTTTGTTTTGCTTTAATTGTTGTATAGACCATAGTTTGATTTGACTTCCTTTTAAATGTAGGCAGCTTGCTTTCTTTACTGGACCGACAGGTTTGCTTCTACTTCCTCAATTTATTTCCCATACAAAAATGCCAGATTCATCTATTTGAAGCATTATTTATCAAAACTTGCATGTTTGCATACATGTCTTGGTGGCTGATTTTATTTGAACTCACTTTTAAATTGTGCTTTGTATCGAGCAACAGTTGATGGTTGTAGTTACTGTTCACCATCAATGAAAAGAATGATTTTATACTTGCAATTTTTTTATTTATTAAATTCTCTCTTTTTTATTATGTGTTTCCTATCTGTACAAATTTTGAACTCTATACTCCAGAAAGACAGTGTTTAGTCTTATATTTCTCGTTTTACATTCATCTTAGCATTTTGTATTATACACATCACTGTGGTAGTCCTTTTAAGAGTTTCTTTGAAGCACGATGAGCTAAATAGAATTATTTGGTTTCATAGTTTTCATAATTCTAGATGAAGGTAATGTACAATGACTTTTTTTTGAATATTCAGTTGGGGGTCTTTTGAATGCTACATTTGGCAATGCAACGGAGCTGATAATATCTATGCATGCACTGAAAAGTGGCATGATACGTGTTGTTCAACAATCATTGCTTGGATCAATTCTTTCTAATATGTTGTTGGTACTTGGGTGTGCACTTTTTGGAGGAGGAATTATTCATTTTAAAAGGAACAAGTGTTCAACAAGGTTGGTGAATTGTCCTGTTGTGTCAATGTTCTTCGTTATCTAAAGTGAGAGAAACTTGTGAGATTTTATGTTATGGTCGTATGTTAAATTATGGTTATCTAACCACGAGGACATTTTTCCTAATCATTTGCAGCCTTCTGCAACAATGAACTCCGGTTGCTCTTGATGGCAGTGATGGGTCTCTTGTTTCCGGCTGTTCTCCACTTCACGCACACTGAGTTGCATTTTGGCAAGTCTGAGCTGGCACTTTCAAGGTTTAGCAGTTGCATTATGCTGGTAGCATATGGCGCATACATATTTTTCCAGCTGACCAGCCAAAAACCTCTATACCCATATAAGTGAGGTAGATCTCTCCATAATCAAAACCACTCTTCATTTTGGAAATATTTATTTCTTATTCATCTTTGATTTATCCTAGATAACTGTGTGATAGTGCATTGGAGATCATCTAATTAACTATCTTATAAGTTTTCTTTATTTATTTTATACATTTTGTACCTTCGTATTGAAACTTAGCTGCAGAATATTCTGTATATTTATCCCATCAGTATTGCTGAAAAATTCTGCAAACTGTTGTTTATTAGGTTGTATTAGAAAATCATTTTATCGCATTGATATTTGTTTGGCTATATTTTATTGTTATCTTGGTGGTTTGATTCTTAACTTGCTTGAGAATTTGTGCAAATCTAGGAAGAGAGTCAAACTGATGGGTGCTCAGATGACAACGAAGAGCCAGATATGTCGAAGTGGGAATCGATCATGTGGTTATTTATATTGACTTCTTGATATCAGTTTTGTCGGAATATTTGGTTAACGCCATAGAGGTAACTCCTGTTATCATTGAGCTTTTCGTTATAATAATCAATCACATGTGACACCCTTTCTTATCCTTGTTTTATCTGTTAAGTTTTCACTGTAAGAAGAAGTACTTCATCGACATACATTCAGTACCATGTAGTTTCATAATTGCACTGTGCTTAACGTAATATCATTATTCTGTTACAACACCCCCTTTAAAGTGTTTTCCCTGCTTTTATAAAAGAAAAACGCATCTATCTCTCTTACTTTCTCGATCAGATCCACAAATTGAGTGGTGCTTTATTGTGGCAAACATGGTAATATAATCAGGATGCTTTCTTATGGAAAATTTTCAGGGGCGATGTTGCAATGAACATTCCGATAGCATTTATAAGTGTTATCCTGCTGCCAATTGTCGGAATGCAGCAGAACATGCAGGTGCTATCATGTTTGCCGAAAGACAAGCTTGAAGTGTTTGGACTTTCACTCTTGTCACGTTTGTCTTAAATTAGATTTCTCAATTTTCCATGTATATGAACAGGACATTTCTCTGGCAGTGGCAATTGGCTCATCAACACAAATAGCGATGTTTGGGGTATGTATTGAATAAATAAAAATGCATGCGAACTAATAGATGCACTAGGATATATCACTACATATATAGTTTTCCCTTTTAATATCCTCCAGCTTCCGGTTTACGTTTAACTTCTAAAACATTTTCTGTGAAATCAACTTAATCTCGCCGTCTAGGTTTGATTTAATTTTCAGAAGGTACATTGTTGGTTCATAAAGCTTATGATCGACGGTGCACAGTGTTTCTGCTGTACAAACAACAAATTTTTTTTTTTCATATTTGTTTTGCTTATATTAATTCCTATGTTTGAATAGAAATTAAATATTAAAAACGACCTGTTCGGTTGCAGATCCCCTTCACTGTGGTTGTGGGCTGGGTCATGGGACGTCCTATGGACTTGAATTTTCAATTATTTGAGACAGCTACTCTCATTATGACGGTTCTTGTAGTAGCGTTCATGTTGCAAAGTAAGCTCCTGAGCTTTATCAATTTACTCCTGTTTCTGAGTTGTTTTAAGTGAAAGTACGACCTTTCTATCACTGCAGAATTTATTTATAAATGTTGGGTGTTCATTAATTAATGTGTATTTTGGCTTGCAGGAGGGAACATCAAATTACTTCAAAGGACTGATGCTTCTTCTCTGCTATCTTATAGTCGCCGCAAGTTTCTTTGTACATATAGACCCTGAATCTGTCCAACATGAGTCGCTTATTACTCGTCTTTCCATTGAATATATGGTATCTCATGGTTTTTCTGTGTTGATGCTTCTACCAGATGGTAAAACCAGTAATTGTCTGCTTTTAGGGATAAATAACAAAACACCCGTGAGGTTTAGCCTAATTAAAAACTCTAGTAATCTTCAAAACTCCACCTCTTTATTCATAGTGATGTGTTGCTATTTGCTAAGGACCTAAGGTCAATATCTGTAATGGTTCTATTACTTGTTTTGCTCAATAAATTTATTTTTTAACTTGATGTATTAACCTTATATTTTACATGTAACCTCGAGCGATTTAATTAATTTCTTTTACTTATCTTAAATCTTTAGTATTTCCTTCCTGAAGAGTTATGATGGCAACATTGTAACACTCTTGTATTTCGTCGTGCAGAGGACAAAGTGGAGAACCATCCGTAGAAACAACGGATCGTGTTTTGATTTGCTCGATTCAGATTCATGCAGCGTAGAACAGATTAGATCAAAGGAAGGATCATATATATATACACACACACACACACACACTTATATCCATGGGGATCATCTGTCTGAGTTTGTCTTCTGATATAAGTCTGCATATAATCAGTTTTTGACTTGGGATGGAATGTGAAGTGGATTTTTCCCTTTCTTTTTTTTTGGTAATTTTAACTCACTAGATTTCATTGAAGAACTAACTTTATAGTTAGATAAGATGAGTGTCATCACTAACTTGTAGACAGACTAGACTCTTAAGATTAAACGTAACAAAGCCTTTTTATCACCCCATATCTTCTGTTTTGTTGGCAGTAACTAATGTAAGATTAAACTTAACAAGGCCTTCTTATTTCACCCCATATTCTCTTCAACAATAGAAAGAAACGAAACAAAAGGTCAAATAATCACACCAATTTATTTACTAAACGTAAGAAGCAAAGAAACTGCTTTTACTAAATGTAGTTTAATGAAAGAATAATCATTCTACATACAAAAGAATTATATATACCAAAAAAAGATTCTATGCATTGTGTTACTGATGCTTATGATGGCATTGAAATTTTTATTTTTACACAAGAATGACGTGTGTGGTTGAAGGACTATAAATTGCCAAGAATTTTTGTCTAGAAATATATATACGAGGACGACTCCCATTCTGTTTGTAGTGTCTCTTGACAAAATGGATCGAGCTTCAGTAATTGATCGTGGGGGCTCCAAATCTTTCTTCTTGTAAAGCATTCCTACAAATCTCTGCATCTGAGATGCATATATGTCATCCAGAATCTAGATAACAAAGAAAGCAACCTAAATGAGTTAATATGTTTTATAAGATCAAAATCAGATATGAAGTGAAGAACAGTAAATGTGTTATGAAAATCCATTGCCTTAATCATTTTAATTCAAGTAAATGGCTTTTCTGGAGTACTCACCCAAGGGCATGATAAGAACCGTGTACCAAACTCGATTCTCCTTTCTGCCCTCCAAAACTTCAAACAAATCTAATAAGTGGAAAAATCAAAGTAAATCATAAATTGGAACTAAAATTTCGAAAGGAAAAAAAGTTAGAGGTATTTTAAGTTTACTTGTCCCATTTTGTCCCAGAAAGCAAACAGGTTGCAGCTAATATTTGGCTTTAAATGTTTCATGCAAATTAGAGATGCAATCAGAGAGTGTGCTCAGAAGTTGCATTCTCTCATGAATCTGAGATTCTCCATCTGCTTCTTTTGTATCTTCCAAGATCCTCTGAA